>LR738715.1:798839150-798929222 GCA_902687465.1 Secale cereale
GAGCGCTACTAGTATTTAGGATACTAGTAGCGTGTAGTACTATAGACACGCTACTAGTATTTAGGATACTAGTAGCGTGTAGTACTATAGACACGCTACTACTATTTCGTTAGTAGTAGCGAGGGTGCGAAATATTAGTAGCGCGGGTGACATACTCGCTACTAGTAAAATGTTAGTAATAGCGTGGGTTTACCCCGCGCTACTACTAACTTTTAGCTATAGCGCGATACTAGTAGCGTGGGTACCCGCGCTACTAGTAGCCTTTTTCCTAGTAGTGATCGTATAATCATGCCCACGGACAATGGAGTATCTAGGTGACATTAGGGTTTTGGTTGATTTGTATCTTAAGGTGTTATTCTAGTACAAACTCTATGATAGATCGAACGGAAAGAATAGCTTCGTGTTATTTTACTACATACTCTTGAATAGATCGATCAGAAAGAATAACTTTGAGGTGGTTTCATACCCTACCATATTCTCTTCGTTTGTTCTCCGCTATTAGTTACTTTGGAGTGACTTTTTGTTGCACGTTGAGGGATAGTTATATGATCCAGTTATGTTATTATTGTTGAGAGAACTTGCACTAGTGAAAGTATGAACCCTAGGCCTTGTTTCCTATCATTGCAACACCGTTTATGCTCACTTTTACCACTTGCTATCTTGCTGTTTTTATATTTTCAGTTTACAAAAACCTATATCTACCATCCATATTGCACTTGTATCACCATATCTTCGCCGAACTAGTAGACCTATACAATTTATCATTGTATTGGATGTGTTGGGGACACAAGAGACTCTTTGTTATATGGTTGCAGGGTTGCTCGAGAGAGATCATCTTCATCCTACGCCTCCCACAGATTGATAAACCTTAGGTCATCCACTTGTGGGAATTTGCTACTGTCCTACAAACCTCTGCACTTGGAGGCCCAACAATGTCTACAAGAAGAAGGTTGCGTAGTAGACATCAATGCCACATGTCGGTTACCCTTGACGAAAGCACTTCCATGACGCACCATTGATCGTCATGGAAGTGTACACTTCCGTGATGTTAATCTTGGTATTGTCATGGAACACTTCTATGACAGCACATGTATGACTATCTTGATTCTGTCATAAAATCATCATGGATGTACATGCATGACAAAAAACATGACCTACTGTGACAAACACGTATCATCACGGAAGTGGTTTTTTTGTAGTGTACTCCGATCGAGAGGGCCAGCACGAGCTGGGACCCCCTCCATCGTCGGATCCGTGTCACCCTCTTCCACCTCGACAGCCATCGATCTCCTCCAACTTTGGCCACCACGAGCCCCCCTGTAAGTGCATCTAATGCCCCTTAGTGATTTTGGTGTATTGAAGACTAATAGGTTAAGGGACTAATGTGTTTGTGAGTGTACACATGTCTTATAAGTCTATGAGGAGTTTGATATTTATGAAGAAAGTCGACCCCTAAAAATGTATGTCTTCAGTTGAAGACTTTGGTTTTCTTGAAGACTTTGAAAGTGAGGAAATTGGTGCGACCTTGAAGGCTTGAATATGCAGGCGAGGATTATGAAGTGTTAAGACTTTTGTTTTTGTAGTTTCATTTTCTCTTTCTTGAGTCATAGGAAACACCGTACTGTTAAAGGGGGTCGAGGTAAAACTAAGGAAACATATTTCCAAGTGATTCTCAACTCAAAGCCTACACTACCCAATCCTTTCGAGTGAAGCCATTGGAAATCTCATACAGTTCAGTCAATTTCTTTAGTGACAGAGACAAAGTTCTTCTGGTATCTGATGATTTTGTTTTGACTGAGCAGTTAGAAATTCGCCAATGCGGATTGCCTACAAGTGAGGAACATGATAGCCCTGAAGAATTTGAGAGTTCAATTTCCAACCGTTGTTGTGCTATGTGCCAGCTGTCCCAAAATATCTTATCCACCTAACGGTCATATCATTTAAGGGCATTTATGTCTTATCATGTCGGGCTGCTCCCTAGGCTATAAATAGCCGCCCCCTACAACCACTAGTTGGTTGGCTGCTCCGAGAGAAACTGACACTTGTCAGTAGAGCAACCCATCCTCTGACGACTTTGAGCGAAAATCATCAAGTGAGGAAAAACCCCAAACCCAAACACCTAAAACCCCAAAGTGATTGAGCATCACTGAAGAGAGTGTTTATGTGTGGAGCCAACACTTGTTACCTTTGAAGACTGTGATCTTCCAGGCGGTTAGGCGTCAATGGTCTAGAGCATCCAAGAGGAATTGTGGATCGGCGAGTGACCAAGTCCGTGAAGGTTTGGAAGTCACCTGTGAAGACTTACCACGAGTGATTGGGCGAGGTCTGCGTGACCTTAGCTCAAGGGGAATACGGTGAGGACTTGGTGTCTTGGACTGTGTGTCCTGGACTGGGTGTCCGGGACTGTGTGTCCTCCGGTTTAAATACCTAGCCACCCTAACCAGACATACAAGTGTCACAACAGTTGGAACTGGTCTAACAAATCATTGTCTTCACCAAGCTTACTGGTTCTATTTCCTCAACCCCTCCATTTACTCATTCATGTGTTGATGAACTTGATATGTACTGTATGAAGACTTTGACTGAAGACTTTCTCAATTACCTCAAGCCAATTTCTTCAGTCCCCAGTCCTCAGTATACTTATCTTGTTTACACGCTACATGTACTTTGTGCTTGTTTTCATTTCATCATGATGACCATGCTACTGTCTTGTTATGCTTGCACTTGAGTATCTATTTCGCTACTAAGTAGTTCGTTGCTTAGGAAATTCCTCAGCTAGAATTTCCTTAGGGACGAATTTGTAAAAATCGTCTATTCACCCCCCTTTAGCTGATATAGCGCACTTTCAATTGGTATCAGAGCAAGGTACTCACTTGTTCTATGTGATTTTGGTTTAACCGCGTGGAGTTTTAGTTATATCGATCGCAGGAATGAAGACTGTGTCATGCCCCATCTTTAACGGTCATGATTATCCCAAGTGGAAGGCCATGATGAAGAAGCTCCTCTTGGCGATGAACAGCGAGCTGTGGACCGTCATTGATATTGGTCATACCGATCTATGCAAGATGGCGAAGGCTGATGATATTCGCAAGTACACTCTACTCAATCTCACCGCGAAGGACATCATCTGTTCCTGTCTGTCTCAAAATCAGTTCAAGAATGTTATGCATCTCTGCCATGCAAAGCTTATGTGGGACCGACTCTGTCGTGGAGTTGTCACGACAGATGTCCTAAGGTAAGGACTTGATTGCAGAGCCATAGAGACGTGGTTAGCTTAAAGGGGTTAAAACAAGACAAAGGACACATGGAGTTTATACTACTTCGGCCCCTTGCAGTGAGGGTAAAACCTAATCCAGTTTGAGGTGGAATTGCTGGGGTGTCGATTGCTAGGGTGCGGATGCTCTCGCCTAGCCCTCGATTTGTTGTTTCTTGCCCTAAGCCGCTGCCGGGTCGTCCCCTTATATACACGGGTTGATGCCCTGTTGCCTACGGAGTTCCGGTCGGCTCATACAATCGTGTCCGTCCCGGTGACTCTTGTTACATGCCTTACAACACAAGTCACATATATGGCGGTTGATACTCACATGCGTTAAGCCGACTCAGGCCGTGGGCCCTTAACTACACCGCCATCATTAACATGCTTCTGGGCTTGGCCCATGAACCGCCACTGGGTAAACCGGCAACTGTTGTGGGCGGGTCATATGAAATACTCATATCCCCAATATTAGGCCCCAGGTTGCTTGTTCATGTCAATCTTTCTTCATCTTCTTGCGAGAGACTATAACCCGCCATGACATCAGCTGATGGTAACCCGCCATGATGTCAGTTTTTTGAAATGATGGTAACCCGCCATGACGTTAGTTTTTGAAATGATGGTAACCCGCCATGACGTCACTTGTTGCTTACCTTTGAACTGTCTAGATTCTAACAAATCCTTCTGCATTAATAGGATCCCGACAATCGAGGCGCCTGTATCGTCACTTTCCTGTTTATTCGCCTCCTCGATCTTCGCACGTGTCCCTTATCCACCTTGCTTATAAATAGGGCCAGGAGCCCTTTCCATTCTCCCCTCGCTTCTTCCGCTTCATCTTCTTCCTCGAGACCCTCCTGCATTTAAGCTCCGCCGGCGCCGCCGTCTTCTTGCTTCGTCTCCATCAACAGCTACAACATCCGCCTGTCGCTGCCAGGCTTCTTTCGTGCGCCACCGCCGTTCATCCGTCCAGGTACGTCCTTCTTGTTCCTTTGCCTTAGATATGTTAGGGTTCCCGTGAAGTTCATTGGCGTTCATCTTCCTCTTCTTCAGCGACTACAATTTTTCCTTCTGAACTTGATATCTCTTCATGCGCTGATGCTGATAACATTCCTTTAGAAAATATCATAATGTCTCATCTCTGATAAAGTAGATTCATCCCCAAGAACTGCATCATTTTGAACTTAGGTTTGCCTGTTCGCCATTTTAATCTTGATTTTCAAACAGCTGTAGATCCAAAATTACCGCTGCATCCTGTAAAAACTGTTTTCCCAGACTTAGTGAAATCTGCTTTTCTGAATACCCGCACCTGTCATGGCGGCTTAATTTTCTGTCTTATAGTTGTTCTTATGCCATTAGGCCCCGTTTAAGCCGCCATGCTAAACTTGTAGTATAACATTTGCTTCCGGTTTAATGAATTGATTCTGAACCGACAATAATCTTCTCTTTCTTTAGGCTTGTTTGTTCAAAATGCCACCAAACACAATCACCACGTGCAACTGGATCCCTTCAATTGTTACTGAGGCCACACTTGCTGATTTTGTCAAGGTCGGATACCTGCCGAATGATCCAGTTATGCCTTACCGCGCTCCTAACCCGGGCGAGGAGAAACCTGCTCCAAAAGATGATGAAGTTATTGTCTTCACTGATCACATGAACCGGGGTTTTTCACCACCCGGCTCTAAATTCTTCAGGGATGTTCTGCACTTTTTCCAACTCCATCACCAAGACTTCGGACCCAATTCCGTGTCAAATATCTGCAACTTTCAGGTTTTCTATGAAGTATATCTTCAAGAGGAGCCCAACATCTTGCTTTTTAGGGAGTTCTTTTATTTAAACCGTCAGAACGAATTCACCAGTGGACCTAGTTTGGAGCTTGGGGCTGTCTCAATTCAAAGAAGAAGATACTCTATTTTTCCTTATGCCCGTCTGCCGACTCATCCAAAAGATTGGAATAAAACTTGGTTTTATTGTAAGGACACTTCCCCGGCTAACGAGCATCCATTGCCGGGTTTTCGTATTCAGCGTTTAGATACCAATCATCCTCTTGCTGAGAAACTCACTGCAGCAGAGTGCAAAACAATTGCTCCCACTCTTTCAAAGGTGAAGGCCCTACTGGGAAACGGGTTAACCATAATTAATTTAGCCCGGTGCTGGCTCGCTTGGCGGATCATTACTTTGAGCCGCAGGACCAGCTTAATGTGCGAGTATACTGGAGAAAAAGATGACCCATTACGTCATAGCTCTGAGGATCTGGAAGAGGATGTAAACGCAGATATGACCAAAACTATTTTAAATGAGTCCCTGGATGACTGTAGCAAAGTGGCCTGCCACCCTTTTGCAAATCTAACCCGGCACCAGAGGTAAGTCTTAATCTTTAACTATTGTCATCTTATAATTTTGATTCCCTTGCCAATCTTGAATTTGCCACCTCTCGCAGGCTAAGTCGGCCTTCTGAAAAAAATTATGACCATGAAGCTGCCAAGAGGGCCAGAGCCGCCAAGAAAGCCGCCAAGAGTGCCGTTAAAAAGACCAAGAAGAAAACCAGTGCTTCCGAATTGTTGGAAATGAACTACGACACTGAGTCGGAGGTAGTCCTTGACTCTCTTGGTTCTTACTTCAATTATCTTATTGACACTGATTATTGTCATGATGACACGGAGGCCAGCCATGCCGCGGATGAAGAGGTAATTACTATTTCCTCCAGCTCAGAATCCTTGCCAAGACAAAAAATTCGACAGGTTATCCGGAAAGTAAGATTTTCACACCCTTCAGCTCATTTAGATCCTCACTTTCTTTTGAAGCAACAACAACACGAGAGTCAGCGTCGGACTCGAAACACCGGAGAAGAGGAATTGTCCTCCGGCTTACCAAATACCCCGACTCGTCAAAAACGCCGGAATGAGGTCTTTCCATTCTTAAACTCTCGTTACCCGCTAGCGGGTCTTATACGTCAACCATTGAACTGGTCCAATTCAAATTATCAGGAAACCTCCCATTCATCCTCTGGCGACTCATCTCAAAGTCAACTTCCGGCTTTCAAGACCGCCCCTGGGTAAATGATTTCTTCCTTGTTCAACTTGTCCTTAAATCTTTGTAACCTTGCAGCAACTTACTTTAATTCATGCAGCAGCAAGGCTAAACCTGTCAAGAGCGCCAGGGCAAGTAAACCGGCAGCTGATCGAAAGGTCATTGAGCCGGCACAACAAGCGTCGGTAAGAGATGTTCATAAGCCAACCAAGGAAGCCACTCATGATGCTCCTCCTGAGATACCTGATGCCTCCATTGACTCTGCAAAAGTTGATTCTGCACCTGCTGAACCGCCTGCCCCGTCTGAGCCGGTAGAAGACCGGACTGAAGATGTTACAGTCATTGGTACTGGTTTCAAAGAGCCGGGAAACCCGACTGTGCTAGCCAAACATACTGCCAAGCAAGAACTTGTTGAAAAATGAAGAGTGAGGTTTGACACATCTCAGTATGCACAGCTGAGTACTGGCGAAGTCCTTTCTGGATTTCTCAATCAGGTCCACAACAACCGCGACCTTGAGATTGATATGGTGAAACAGATGCACCAGAAATTTGAGGTAAAATTCTTGACCCAACTATAATCATCCTTCCAGCCCCCAAGTCTATTGGATATGATAGAAATGAATATGCTGTAGACTTAGAAACAATTGTCACATTTAAATCGGCACACCTCTTAACAAAAAATCTGTCCTTGAAGAACATTGCATGTGTAGCCCCCAAGGGCCGGTTTAATCAGCTTGAATAAGCCGGTCCTTATTATTATTGCATAGAACTTGCCTGCACACCCTCCATGAGCCGGTGGTAATAACTATATTGTCGTCGGGTTAATATAACTAACTGATAATACAGAAGCAATATGCATTAGCCCCCAAGTGCCAAGTACTGTTGCTTGCAAAGTGCTTGGGACTTTATTTGTATGAACTGGTAACTTAGAAAAATGTCTGCGGCCATTAGCCCCCAAGGGTCAAGTGCTCTTGCTTGCAAAGTGCTTGAGACTTTAGTAATTAACATGAACTGGTATGGAAAGAAAAACTTTCAGCATCCATTAGCCCCCAAGTGCCAAGTGTTGTTGCTTGCAAAAGGCTTGGGACTTTAATTCTGGTAAACCGGAACCTAATTTGTTTCATGTTCTCTTTGTCTGCTCAGGATACCACTGCTGAATTGCAAGCGCAGTTAGAGGACACCAAGAACCGGCTTAAGCATCAAGAGTCGGAGACCCAGAAGGCTGAATCAAAGTTCCAATTTAGCCTATCTGACTTGAATGAACTGAAGACTAAACTTAAATCGGAGCAATCTGCATGGGCAAAAGAGAAGACTGCCTTGGTGCAACGGGCTGAACAAGCCGAATCATCTCTGGAAGCGATGACAACTGAGCTCACCGGCTTAAAGCATCATGTCTCGGAAATGACTTCGGCCATCTTTGGTAAGCCGCCGTGTTGCAACTTAAATAATATCTCGAGGTAGCTTAACCCGTTACTGATCAACTTGTGGGTCATGTAGGCAGGAGAAGCAGCAATCTTGGCAAAGATCCACTTGTAAAGCTCAAGGCTATCTACACTCTTGTGTAGCAGCTATATACTGGAGCGCAACATGCCCTAGCTGCTGTCTCTCCGTCCAGTCAGGCACCAACATTGTTTGTGGATATCTTAAGAAGACTCTCTGTTTTACCGGCCTGAATAGATGAAATAAAGCGGTCATCTGCAAGAACCGGTGCTGTAACAGCCTTGAGCCGGGCTAAGGCGTGGCTTCCAGAGCTGGACCCATCCGACTTGGCTACTGGTTACCCAAGCTTGAAAGAATATGGCACAACTTTTGACCATAAAGATTTTGCTGCCTGTGTCAAGGACATCAGCCGCTGGCCAGCTTAATTGTGAATGAAACGGACTTGTCTAAATACCAGCCGGCTTATAATATGGAGAACCAGAAGATGTCCACTCTGTCTTACAAAGTGATGGATCTGATTCCTCCAATCAAGTAAGCACACTTTTGCCCGTGAAATTTATCCCTCTGATCTTATTGATGAGGAGGCTAAGTTTGAAGCTTTGGCTGGCTTGGATTGGTTGGCACAGAACGTCCAAATAGAGGAGGACGAAGAACCAGAGAAGGATGACCCGGAATCGTCAAAGCAGCAAAGCCAAGGGGAATGAACCGCCGGGTGACTCATATTCCTATTAGAATATCATTTGAATTTTGTTTGGCTCACAACATCTTGTAACAGGATAGCGAAACTTTTAATCTGCCGGCTTATTGTGCCAACTGTCGTGCCATCGTGCACGCTTCTTGTCTTTTGATGACATTATTGATCCGCCGAATGTTGAAATCCTTACTTTATGCTTGTGATGGTATTGGCTTGTGTAGATCAATATAAACTGTATCCTGCATATAAACAGAAAACAAATGCCCTGACGGTTTACCGCCGGGCGGGTCATTGTGCCCAACCGGTGCCACTAGAGACAGATGCAACTCTAACCCCGCGTACTCTAGGTATAATTCCAGAAATAAGATTGTTATTTTCCGATGGCTTAGAGCCGTTCATTAGGTTGGGTTGCAGAGACCCGGAGATGCTTCAAATATGAGCCATGAAGGGAGGCAGCTAGGCCGAACTTGCAAAGAACGCAAATCAAAACGAAAACTTACAAGAAAACAAACAGAACCAGAGAAAAAATATATCAAAAAAACACTCGAGGCTTTTGCAGGCCGCCAAGGCAAAGGTTCTTCTTAATGAAACTAGCCTTGGTGGCCCCTGGAAGGTACGTGTGTGCTATGAGCCAACTCTCACAGTACCCAATCGACATTTGAACCTAGACAAGTGCAGGTCTTTGTTTTAAAGATAGACTTGCCTAGAGTACACGGGGTCAAAGTTGCATCTTGCATCATAGGCTGAGTTATCCAAGTTTCAAGGAAGGCGGCATTTTGAGCCTGGATCTATCCCGACTATCTGTAAAACCGTGCTCTCGCAGTGACAGCCGGCGTTTGAACCTTAGCAAGCTCAGGTCTTGGTCGAATACGCCATATAAGACTGATTGCCAAGAGTTTGTCGGGTCAATCAGGATGACCAGATGGAGTTGAAGCAGCTGGGTACAGGTAGGATGACCCACATGTTATGTCCTCTTTGGTCGAATATGCCTATGTTTGAACATAACCCGGTCAAATGGGTAGTAATGCTGTGTTCTCTTTGGTCGAATACGCCTATGTTTGAACAGGAAGCTCCCAAGTGATATACTTGCAGATTATTCTCATCAAGGGCTTATGTTGGAGCTGTGCTATGCATCCAACTCTTTGTGATCCCTGTGATTTGGGTAGTAAGCCTCTTGAGAAAACATGTATGATGATGACAAGGACTTAACTTGTGAAAAAATGGCAGAGGCCCCGAATTAGTGGGGATGCAAGCTTTATTATATTGTACTGATAGTTACATCATCGAATTACATCATGAGAGCCAGAGGCTTAAGTATAGTAAGGCCTAGGGATGGCAATGGGGACAATCCCCTATGGGGATACCTACAACATCCCCATCCCCATCTATTCCCTATCATCCCATCCCCATCCCCGTTTACATGACTGGGGATGAAATTTCCCCATACCCATGCCCCACTGGGGAACGGGGCCCCATTAGGGTCCCCATCCCCATAAACAAATACTCATATACATAATATGACACCCTACATAAATGTTGTTGTCCTTGTCCTGCTAATGGATATCTAGGTTGTACTAACTTCTTGGTCATGGTGGCATATGAGATGAGGACGTGAGATAGGGTTAAGGTTATTTTCTGGAACTTTTTTTGTTTTCGCAAGTTTGTTTTTTAATATTTAAGGTTGACCGCAGTGTCACAGTTACTAACCGGGTCCCCGATGGGTATTGGGTCTGGGGAATAGGATATCGTCCCCATCCCCATTGTACCCTATGGGGAATAAATTAGTTTGGCAAATATCCCCATGGGGATATTTTTCGCCCATCCCCACCCCCTAATAGATGAAATCCCCATGGGTTTGGCGGGTATGGGGCCCCGTTGCCATCCCTAGTAAGGCCGGAGGTGAGCAATATTCCACGGCCGATTAGTCTCCTCCTCTGATGTGCGTGAGTCCTTGTGCTCTCGAATGTCGATCAAATAGTATGACCCGCAGATTCTTGCTGACGACAAAAGGTCCTTCCCAAGGCGGCGACAGTTTATGCATATCCGTCTAATCTTGGATGAGCCGGAGAACTAAGTCGCCTTCTTGAAAGGTTCTGGTCTTGACCTGCCGGCTGTGATATCGTCATAAATCCTGTTGATAGATCGCTGAACGAGCCGCCGTGAGATCACGCTCTTCATCCAATCGATCCAACACGTCTTGACGTGCCTTCTCATTATCAGCTTCGACGTAAGCCGCCACCCGAGGCGAGTCATGAAGGATATCGCTGGGAAGAACCGCCTCCGCTCCATAGACCATGAAGAAGGGCGTGTAACCTGTAGATCTGTTGGGTGTTGTATTAATGCTCCATAACACAGAAGGCAACTCTTCTACCCAACAACCTGACGTTCTCTTCAGAGGAACCATGAGCCAGGGCTTGATCCCTCGTAGAATCTCTTGATTAGCCCGCCCTGCCCGACCATTAGACTGGGGGTGAGCCACAGAAGAAACATCAAGCCGGATATGCTCACGCTAACAAAATTCCCTCATAGAACCCTTAGATAGATTAGTGCCATTGTTAGTTATGATACTATGGGGAAAACCAAACCGGAAAATCACCTTCTTGATGAATTGCACTGCTGTTTTCGCATCACACTTGCTGACCCGCTCTGCCTCGATCCACTTGGTGAACTTGTCCACTGCCACCAACAGGTGGGTTTTCTTATTATTGGACCTTTTAAAAGGCCCAACCATATCAAGCCCCCAAGTCGCAAACGGCCAAGTTATCAGAATCATCCTCAACTCTTGAGCCGGAACATGAGCGCACCGTGAAAATTTCGGACAACCGTCACATCGCTGACCAAGACTTCCGCGTCAGCATGAGCCGTCAACCAATAGAATCCGTGACGAAAAGCTTTGGCCACCAGAGATTTAGAGCCGGCGTGATGACCACAATCTCCCTTATGAATCTCCCGCAGGATCTCACAGCCTTCCTCAGGCGAGACACAACGTTGAAACACACCTATAACACTGTGATGGTGCAATTCTCTGTTGACAATCATCATTGACTTAGACCGCCGGGTTATCTGTCTGGCCAAGATTTCATCCTCAGGTAACTCACCCCGGGTCATATAAGCCAAATATGGAACTGTCCAGTCTGGTATGACGTGGACAACCGCCACCAACTGTGCCTCCGGGTCAGGGATAGCAAGGTCCTCCTCTGTAGGCAACTTGACAGACAGGTTAAGAAAACATCCAAAAGGGTGTTGGGGGCACTGGCTTACGCTGAGATCCTAACCGGCTTAAGGCATCAGCTGCCTCGTTCTTCCTTCGATCAATATGCTCAACTTGGTAACCCTTGAAGTGACCCGCAATAGCATCAACCTCTCGGCGATAAGCCGCCATGAGCGGATCCTTGGAGTCCCAGGTGCCAGAAATCTGCTGAGCTACCAAATCTGAGTCACCAAAACATCTCACCCGGCTTAAGTTCATCTCTTTAGCCATACGAAGAGCATGGAGCAGGGCCTCATACTCAGCTGCATTATTAGTACACGGGAACATTAACCGGAGAACATAACAAAGTTTATCACCTCGTGGGGAAGTTAAAACAACTCCAGCCCCGAGCTTTCCAATTGCCTGGACCCGTCAAAGTGAATCGTCCAATATGTATTATCCGGCTTTTCCTCAGGCGTCTGTAGTTCTATCCAGTTATTGATAAAATCCACGAGCGCTTGTGATTTGATGGCCGTCCAAGGCATATATTTTAAACCATGAGGTCCAAGCTCAATGGCCCACTCGGACACTCGTCCAGTAGCTTCTCTATTTTGAATGATGTCCCCCAAGGGAGCAGAACTCACCACCGTAATAGGATGACCCAGGAAATATTGCTTGAGTTTTCGGCTTGCCATAAAGACCCCGTAAACCAGCTTCTGCCAATGTGGATACCTCTGTTTAGACACAATGAGCACCTCACTGATATAGTAAACCGGCCTTTGAACCAGGTGCTCCTTGCCAGCCTCCTTTCTTTCCACCACAATAGCCACACTGATAACCCTGCTATTTGCAGCAACATATAATAACAAAGGCTCTTTGTCAATGGGGGCCGCGAGAACCGGCGGCTCAGCAAATTATTTCTTGAGTGCCTCGAACGCTTCATCAGCCGCTTCACTCCAGACAAAATCATCTGTCTTTTTCATCATCTGATATAGAGGGATAGCCTTCTCACCTAAGCGGCTTATGAACCGGCTCAATGCTGCTATCCGTCCTACCACGCGCTGGACATCATTGACACACTTTGGCCTTGCCAATGAGGTGATGGCCTTAATTTTTTCCGGGTGAGCCTCGATGCCTCAGAGACTAAAAAACCCAAAAGCTTGCCTGCTGGAACACCGAAAACACACTTGGCCGGGTTAAGAATCATTTTGTACACCCGTAGATTGTCAAACATTTCCTTCAAGTCATCGATCAGGGTCTCCTTCTTTCTGGACTTGACCACAATGTCATCCACATAAGCATGAACATTTCGCCCAATCTGACCGTGCAGGCAATTCTGTACGCACCGTTGGTAAGTCACCTGGGCACTCTTAAGCCCGAAAGGCATCGATACATAGCAGAAGGCTCCAAACCGAGTAATGAAAGCCGTCTTCTCCTGGTCCTTAACTGCCATCTTGATATGGTGATATCCAGAATATGCATCCAAAAAACTCAAGCGCTTACAACCCGTCGTAGCATCAATGATCTGATCAATACGGGGGAGGGCTAACGGGTCAGCTGGACAAGCCTTGTTTAAGTCTGTGTAATCCACACACATGCGCCATGTGCCATTATTTTTAAGCACCAAAACCGGGTTAGCTAACCACTCAGGGTGAAAAACTTCAATGATGAACCCAGCCGCCAAGAGTCGGGCCACCTCTTCACCAATGGCCTTCCGTCTCTCATCATTAAAACGGCGAAGAAACTGTCTGACCGGATTATACTTCAGATCAATATTGAGAGTGTGCTCAGCGAGTTCTCTCAGTACACCCGACATGTCTGAAGGCTTCCATACAAAGATGTCCTGGTTCTCACGGATGAACTCGATGAGGGTGCTTTCATATTTCGGGTCCAGATTAGCACTGATACTGAACTGCTTAGACGAGTCGTCTGGAACAAAATCAACCATCTTGGTATCATCTGCCGACTTAAACTTCAGCAAAGGGTCATGCTATGTAGTTGGCTTCTTTAAAGACGTCATATCTGCCGGGTCTACATTATCTTTGTAAAACTTGAGCTCCTCCGTGTCACAAACCGACACTGCATAAGCCGCATCGCCCTCTTGACATTCCAAAGCTATCGTACAACTCCCATGCACTGTGATATTCCCCTTGTGACCCGACATCTTGAGCTGCAAATAAACATAACACGGCCTTGCCATGAATTTATCATAAGCCGGCCTTCCAAATAAAGCATGGTGCGGGCTGTGGATCCTCACAACTTCAAACGTTAAAGTTTCTGTCCTGGCATCATGTTCATCTCCAAAGGTTACCTCCAGATCAATTTTTCCAACTGGGTACACCGACTTACCAGGCACAACTCCATGAAAGATAATCGCATACGACTAAAGGTATTGTAATAAAAGATAGCCACACCGACTTACAAGTTCGACGGCCTAAGCTTCTTGTCAGTTAATCCCATACGACGGAAGGTATTGTAATAAAGGATATTGATGCTGCTACCTCCATCCATGAGCACCTTGGTGAACTTGTATCCTCCGACCTGACGGGCCACCACCAGAGCTAGCTGACCCGGATTATCAATGCGGGGAAGGTGATCTTCACGGCTCCACATAATGGGCTGCTCACAGCATCGCAAATAACGGGGCACTGCAGGCTCAACAACATTCACCGCCCTCTTATGAAGCTTCTGGTTCCGTTTGCACAGACTCGTGGTGAACACGTGGTACTGCCCGTTGCTTAACTGCTTTGGGTTACTCTGATAACCGGACAACTGCTGATTCCCTTGGCCGTTATGCTAATTGTTGCCGCCTTGACCACCTTGGCCCTGAAATTCGGAGCTCGAGCCGCCGCCACCATGACCCGGACCATGAAAACCGGACCCTGAGCCGCCGTTTGGTCCATAACCGCTTTGGATAAATTCTCTGTAAGATCTCATGATGATGCAGCCTTTCCACGCATGGGTGGCTGGTTTTTCGTCCATCCCATGCTTCGGACACGGCTGATTCATCACCTCATCGATGTTATACCATGGAGGTGGCTTCCCCTTGCGATGCTGGTTAGAATTTCGTGCCCCCGTATTAGCTACGGAAGCATCAGCCTTGCGTTTATTGCCACTGTGTTGATTGACCGGGTTATACTGCTGACCTCCCGGGTCATTACCCTTTTTCTGCTTTCCCGGTCTTTCAGCCTCAGACTCGGGGTCCTTGGTACTATCAAAGTCGGCATACTTGACGAGAGCCGCCATAAGTTCCCCCATATCACTACAATGGCGCTTAAGCCGCCTTAGCTTCAGCCTGAGTGGATGAAAACGACAATTCTTCTCCAACGTCAATATCACCAATTCAACGTTGATCTTATCTGAGGAGTGCATGATGGTTGAGACCCGGCGCACCCAACTGGTCGTCGACTCACCCTCGTTCCGGACACAAGAGTCTAGATCCACAATTGACATCGGTTGCTTGCATGTATCCTTGAAGTGCTTGATAAACTTGGCTTTCAGCTCCACCCATGACCCGATGGAGTTGACGGGTAATTGTTTCAGCCAGTTACGAGCCGTACCTTCCAACATCATCGTGAAATACTTGGCACACGCGGCTTCGCTAACGTCCAGCATCTCCATAGCCATCTCATAACTCTCTATCCAAGCCTCAGGGGGCTGATCCGCTGTGTAGTTGGGCACCTTACGAGGGCCCTTGAAATCCTTAGGCAACCGCTCGTTCCGTATAGCCACTGTCAAGCATGGCACGCCCCAAGCTCTAGATGTCCTGCCTGTCTCCACTGAGGTTGTCGGGTAATATAGCACCGGCTGATGATCGGCTGCCTGAGCTGCCAGCTCGGCCTCTTGGCGCATCCTGCCCTGATCCACCAAGTCTTGTGCCTTGGCGTCATACCGCGCCGGGTTATGTCCACGAGGCGAGTTACGGCGTCGCTTTGCACTTGAAATCTCCGGTGAGTCCACATGCCTGCTGTAACTTGCACTTGGACGGGGGGTAGAATGAATTCGGCCTCGACTATTAGAATAAGCATGTTGCTGCTGTAGCGCCGTTTGAAGCAGTTCCTGAGCCCTCCCGGTTTCCACCGCTACCGGAGTTTCACCTTCAATTGGCAAAGCCGCCAGCCTTGATGCTGCTGCTATCATGTTATCCAGAGGGTTGGAATAGCGACCCACCGGTGCCGCCGGGTAATGAGGTGCTGGGCGATTTTGATCTGCATACAGAGAACCTGTCGTACGCTGGTGAACCGGACCACCAGTCCTGGGTGCCTCTGCCGTCCAGTTTAACACCGGCGGACTACTGCCCCCTACTCCATCCGTGTTAAAAAGATTCCTTGGCTCATAAACGAAGGGAGACAAATATGTTGCTTTCTCCTCATGGCTTCATTAGCCGCGTTCTGACCCACCGAGAGTCGGTAAGCCTTCGCTTGAATCCGCTAGGCCCGGGCGTCCAAACCGGCCCGTTCCTCAGTCATCCTGGCGTTCTCCACTGCCAGGTCTTCCTTAGCTTGTGCTATCTCATGTCGCAACTTATCCACAGCTGTCTTGTGCTATTCCTGGTTTTCTGGGGTTACCTCTGTCCCCACCAGAGTCGCCAGATTCTCCAACATATCTGACAAAACTTGAGTTGGCGGGCGTACTGAGCCGTTTGCGCCTGCCGCAGCTGCCGTCTCGCCGGATCTCAGAGCTGGCTGGGTGCCAGTCATGAAAATCGCCACCCTGCTCGGTGGCTCACAGAGATCCGGAATACTACTACCGTCGGACGAGCCCCCAAGCCGTCCGCTCTGCATCCGATACATCGAGATAGTTTCACCTGTGGATGACGCACCATCGGAGAGAACGTCTATCTCTTCATGAGATCCGGAGCTTCTAGCGCCCTGGATGTATCCAACAGAGGCACTCTTCCTGGCGGGCCGAATTCGAGCGGGTCGCGCACGCTGAGCCGGCTCGACGATGTCGGTGCAGGTGTCCGGCTCAGTGTCCGGTTCGCCGATCTTGCCGATGAAAACGTGAGTTCCGCCAAAGGGGACCCGTTACCCGTACACAGTTGAGCCGGACTCGGGACCCCAGGCTTCGTCATCGATGTAGAGCTTGCCGCGACGACTCTTGGTCATCCGGCCCACAGGGAATCCCTTGAGCCCTTTGAAGTTGCCCTTCAAGAACTCGAAACCATAGGCCGCAGGCCCCACGGTGGGCATCAACTATCATGGAGTTGCCACGGCAGATGTCCTAAGGTAAGGACTTGATTGTGGAGCCATAGCGACGTGGTTAGCTTAAAGGGGTTAAAAACAAGACAAATGACACATGGAGTTTATACTGGTTCGACCCCTTGCGGTGAAGGTAAAACCTAATCCAGTTTGAGGTGGAATTGCTGGGGTGTCGATTGCTAGGGTGCGGATGCGCTCGCCTAGCCCTCAATCTGTTGTTTCTTTCCCTAAGCCGCTGCCGGGTCGTCCCCTTATATACACGGGTTGACGCCCTGCGGCCTACGGAGTCCCGGCCGGCTCATACAATCGTGTCTGGCCCGGTGACTCTTGTTACATGCCTTACAACACAAGTCACATATATGGCGGTTGATACTCACAGGCTTTAGGCCGCCTCAGGCCTTGGGCCCTTAACTACATCGCCATCATTAACATGCTTCTGGGCTTGGCCCATGAACCGCCACTGGGTAACCCGGCAACTGTCGTGGGCGGGTCATATGAAATACTCATATCCCCAACAGACTCTTTGAGGTTTATGAAGGTCATCGAACTCGTCACGATCCCTGGTTTGAGGATTTCAAGGAATCGCTCAAGGCGATGACTTTCGATCCGGAATAATCATCCTCTGCACCATGCCTTATGGCAAAAGGTGCCAAGGTAACTGAATGCTATCCATCTGAGTCTAGTGATGATGAATCTGGTGATGAATTTGGACCCAGCTATACCAAACTTGCTTCCCTTGCCACCAAACAACAAAGAGCTTTGGAAAAAGTTCAAACTATGCTTAATGAGAGCGATGATATGTTGGGTGAAGAAATGGATCGCACTAAAACCTTGACCGATGATCTTCAGAGACTTCAGTCCAAGTTTGATAACCTTCAGGGTCATCATAACACTCCCTTATCTGATCATGAGAAGCTTTCCTATGAATTTCTTCAAAGAAAGCAAGATCTTGAGAACCTAAGGGAGAGTTATGAAATCTTCAGAAGGAACGCGATTCATTGCTTGGTCAACAGATCAGCTCTGCTCAGGAGGAATTCATTCCACCATGTCTTAAATGCATTGAACGTGAAACTGCAAATTCTTCACCTGAAAGTTCAAATGCTTCTACTGTTACAAATTCTTCAACTATTTATGTGGTGACATTTTCCTCAACTGAGGAAAACACCAATGCTACTGAAGAAAATGCAGGGTTGAAGGAATTGTATGTGACAGGCATGTACAAAAGCCTCAAAGGTCATCAGATTCTTTGTGACGTGCTTAAAAAGCAGATTCTGAACAAGAACCCTAGGAAAGAGGGTATTGCCTTTGAGAGGAAACTCAATGTTGATGGGACCTACTGGAAACCTGAGCAGTATCCCAAAACCTCATGGGTTGCTGCAAAAGGACCTCCCGTAGATCCATCTACCTTATCTGGCTTTACTTGTGAATCATCACATTCTTCTGATGAGTCATTTGATTCCAACTATAAACTGTTCAAAAATCTGAATGGTGAAGTATTTGCTAGATATGTTGGAACTTACTGCAGGAATGGTCCCCCCTATGAAGAAAATCTGGGTCCCTAAGAGGCACCTTGAAAATCTTCAAGTGAATGTCCTCATGACACCACTTGTGAAGAACAAGAACCCCAGATCAAATTCTTCATATGGACCAAATTCCTCAAGTGGATCAAATTCCTCATATGATCATCATCGTGCTAACACATCTATGAATACATGCATTATTCTTCAAATCATTATGTTCATAAGTCCTCGAAGAATTTCTCTGCTTACTCATATTCATACTCTAACCCCTCTCCTGTGAAACAAAGTGCACTGGCTTCAATGCCACCTTTCTCAATGGTGCTCACAGAATGATGAATTCTTTGCCACCCCTCCAGATGTGGGTGGTGAAGAAAAGAAACTAATCTCTTATGCAGGGTCAGGTCTCTAGACGAACTTAAACGTCTGAAGAATTTGCTGGAGACCTAAAAATGCTTGAATGGACACAAGTTAATCATGTAGAAATGATTCATTCATTTCTCACGTCCTCATTCTTCATATATTGTGCTTATTGATCAAATTGATGTCATATTCTTCACTATGAAGCATATGAGTTGTAAGATGCACTAATTCTTCTATAGGATGACTCCATCAAAGCTACTGAGTGGGTCCTCGAAAATGGATGCACAAATCACATGACCGGTGACAAGAACCTACTGATGGACTCTGCTTTATCTCCATCTCACCTGAAGCATATTACCTACGCTGACAAAGGAAAAAGCAAGGTATTGGGTCCAGGTAAGGTTGCAATCTCAAAAGATTGACACATGGATAAAATCATGCTTGTCGAGTCTCTTGGATTCAACCTCATGTCTGTCTCAATGCTTTGTGATCTTGATATGGTTGTTGTCTTTGGCAAATATCGATGTGTTGTAGTCCTAGAATATGACAATTCCAAAGTCTTCGAAGGCTTTAGGAGAGGAGACTTGTATATTGTTGATTTCTCTACAGGACCACAACCTGCCACATGTCTACTTGCAAAAGCTTCAGAAGGATGGCTATGGCATCCACGACTCGGTCATGCTGGCATGTCGAACTTGCACACACTTGTGCAGAAGAAGCATATCCTTGGAATTGAGGGTGTAAAATTCCTCAAAGATCATCTTTGTGGGGCTTGCGAAGGTGGAAAGATGACCAAATCCAAGCATCCCTCGAAGACTATCATGACTACCACTCGTCCTTTTGAATTGCTTCACAGGGACCTCTTCGGCCATACACATTACTCTGCATTCACAAATGCAGCATCTCTTTATGGCTTTGTCATTGT
The DNA here is from genome assembly GCA_902687465.1 of Secale cereale. Lineage (NCBI taxonomy): Eukaryota > Viridiplantae > Streptophyta > Magnoliopsida > Poales > Poaceae > Secale > Secale cereale. The sequence goes on from LR738715.1 coordinate 798,858,761, forward strand.
TGATGACTATTCTCGTTATACATGGGTGCATATCATCACATTTAAGCATGATGTGCAGTAAATCTTCAAGTGATTTTCCTCAAGGGCCTCGACGAATTTTGGTGTGAAGATCAAGCATAGCCGGAGTGAATATGGGACCGAGTTCAAGAACACTGGTCTTGATGACTATCTTGATGAACTTGGTATTACTCATGAGCTATCAGCCCCTTACACTCCTCAACTAAACGGCGTTGTGGAGTGCAAGAACATGACTCTTGTTGATATGGCTCGCACTATGCTTGATGAATACAAGACACCTCTTCGGTTCTGGCCTGAGGCTATCAACACTGCATGCCACATCATCAACAGGGTATATCTTCACAAACTCCTCAAGAAAACCTCATATGAACTACTCACTAACAAGAAACCCAATGTGAGTTATCTCAAAGTCTTCGGTGCTAAATGCTAGGTTAGATATCCTCATCACAATTCCAAATTTGCACCGAAAGCACATGAAGGTTTTATGCTTGGTTACGGGAAGGACTCGCACACCTACAAAATCTTCATCAATCATCTCCACAAGATTGTTGAGACTGTAGATGTGCGGTTCGATGAAACTAATGGCTCACAAAGAGAGCACCTGCCTTCTGTGTCAGGTGAAATACCTCCTGAGGAATCCATCAAGTTCAAAGCTACTGAAGATATCATCCCTACTGAAGAATCAGCTGAAGAAGTCATTCCTGACAATGAAGAAAATCATTCTGGTGCTCCTGAAGAAACTACTGCCGAAGAAAGTGCTCAGCCAGACCAAAGTCATCAACCAGCTCATCCTCGAGTTGCAAAAGAAGTGCAAATCGAGAAAATCATCGATGACATCAATGCACCAGGTCAACTCACACACTCAAGAGCTTCACACTTATCTAACTTTTGTGGGCACTTTGCTTTTGTCCCTATCATAGAGCCCACCAAAGTTGATGAGGCATTTCTGGAACCTGAGTGGATTCAAGCTATGCAAGAGGAATTGTATCAATTCGAGCTCAACCATGTGTGGGAACTCGTCAAGCGACCAGATCCTCAGAAGCATAATATCATTGACACCAAGTGAATCTATCGAAAGAAGCAAGATGAAAACGACCTTGTGGTGAGGAATAAGGCTTGTCTCGTAGCTCAAGGCTACACACGGGTTGAAGGAATTGACTTCGATGAAACTTTTGCTCCTGTTGCTAGACTTGAAGCTATTCGCATATTACTTGCTTATGCTAACCATCATAATATCATCTTATATCAAATGGATGTGAAAAGTGCATTCCTCAATGGTAAGCTTGAGGAAGAAGTATATGTTGCTCAACCCCCAGGTTTTGAAGATCCTAAACATCCTGACAAGGTCTTCAAACTCAACAAGGCCCTCTATGGCCTCAAGCAGGCCCCTCGGGCATGGTATGATACTTTGAAGGAATTCCTCACAAAGAAAGGCTTCAAACCCGGTTCACTTGACCCAACTTTTTTCACTAAATCATATGATGAAGAATTAGTTGTGAGTCAAATCTATGTGAACAATATTATCTTTGGCTGTACTGATGAACGTTACAGTGACGAATTTGGCCACATGATGCGCGAAGAATATCAAATGTCCATGATGGGAGAGCTGAATTCTTCCTAGGCCTTCAAATTCGTCAACAATGCAATGAAATCTTCATATCTCAAGAGAAATACCTCAAGGATGTTCTGAGGAAATTTGGCATACAATATTGCAAAGGCGCCAAAATCTCTATGCCCACAAATGGCCAACTGTGCACCAATGAAAATGGTAAAGACTTCGATCAAAAGGTATACCACTCCATGATTGGCTCTTTATTGTATCTATGCGCATCTAGGCCAGATATTATGCTTAGTGTTTGCATGTGTGCCCGATTTCAAGCTACACCGAAGGAATCAGACCATAAGGTTGTGAAGCATATTCTTTGATATCTAGCTCACACTCCAACACTTGGATTATGGTATCCCAAGGGCTCTGATTTTGATATCATTGGATATTCTGACTCTGATCGCAAGTCTACATCCGGCACATGCCATTTCCTCGGACGATCCTTAGTATGTTGTTCCTCGAAGAAGCAGAACTGTGTATCACTCTCCACTGCTGAAGCTGAGTACATAGCTGCTGGTTCATGTTGTGCTCAATTACTGTGGATGAAGTAAACCCACAAGTACTATGGCGTCAACATGAAGAATGTGGCACTCTATTGTGACAATGAGAGTGCCATCAAGATTTCTCACAACCTAGTTCAGCACTCGACGACAAAGCACATTCAGATCCATCATCATTTTCTTCGTGATCATGTATTCAAGGGCGACATCTCCATCTACCACGTGAAGACTGAAGACCAGCTGGCAGATATCTTCACCAAGCCCTTGGATGATTAGAGATTTTGCAAGTTGTGGTGTGAGCTAAATATCTTAGAATCTTTGAATGTTCTTTGAAAGGACACACATCCTAACACTTATGCAAAATTGACGACTTTCATGCGCAATACACGAAGTAACATTTTTCTTCAATCAATGAAGACTAACCCTCTAAGTGTGAAGAAATTGATTCTCAGAGCCCTATGTCACATCCCTAGTCAGTGCATGCTTTAGGACTAGCTAGAGTGTGCATCATGTTTACTTTTTCCAGAAACTTTAAATGGGAATGACAGAAACCCCAGCACCCCTCTTCTAACAACTAGGGTTTAATAAAATCTTTTCCAATGTACCCAAAATGCCCTTCAAAAATGTTCATAATATTTTCCTTGGTCTTAAACCTCTGACAAAAATGGTGCACAATTTTCTAGGACATCCAAAGGTCACTGGATTAATTCATATTGTATTTGCATTTGGGCATTTAAATGCTATAAAATATTTTAGGTGCCCAAATAATCATAAACTAAAATGTTCCATGCTCTTCATATTATATACAGTGGGCATGACTAGTTTTATGATTTATAAAAATGCTCTAGCATTTATATTAATTCAACAAAGTTGAAAAAGAAACAAAACAGAAAATAAAATAGAAAAGAGAGAGAGAGAGGGCACAGCCCACTTACCTGGACCAGCAGGCCCACCTGGCGGCCCAGCACTGTGCTGGCCCGAGCCAGCCAGCTGCTTCGGCAGCTAGGCAGGCAGGTGATGCCGGTGCACGGCTGCGCGCTACCGCGACAACTGCTTGCCACCTGGCCGCCGCCTCGCCACTTCGGGACGTCTGGACGACCTCCACGTCGTCGCCCAGACCGCCTCGACCCCCAGTTCTCCCGCTGCCTCTCTCCCTCGCCCTCCCCGCGCCATGACCGCAGCCACCGAGCTCCCCTCGCCTCGCCGTCGTGTCCCCAAGCTCCGGCACCGTCTGCGACGCCTCCCCGACGAGTCACGCATCGTAGGAAGCCCCGGCGCGCCGTCCCCGTCAACTTCTCCCCTGTTCTGCCACCGAGATCGCCAGCGACCTCACCGTCGCAGCAGCTCGTCCCCGACCTCGCCATCAGTTCCAACGCGACCGCCGTGAGCTTGGCTACCTCCCCATCCTCTCCGTTTCCTCCCTCGAGCTCTGTAACAACCGCACGTAGCTCACCTACACGCGCCGCCGCGGAGCTCGTCGCCGACGAGGCTCCGGCCACCCAACGGCCGCACCACCCTGTCCATCAGCTTCACCGCACCCCCAGGAGCCTAGAGCACCTCTCCACGAGCCTCGCCGTGCCTCCTAGCGACTAGCCCGAGCTCACCCGAGCTGCGGCAACCGCCACGGTTGTCGTCGGCGCCTTTTCCGGTGACCCCGAGGCCAACCACCACCACCATTAGATGCGACACTTCCCCCGCATCACGTAGACGTGCTCCGCCATCGATTTGGTCGCCGGAGCACGAATCCCGCCCTGCACCGACGCGTCTGGCCTCGCCGGCGGCTGAACGCCAGCCTGTTTGACCCCGTTTTGACCACGGGTGGGCCCAGGTTGACCCCCTGGAGTCAATGACAGGTGGGCCCAGGCGGCTAATTAATTTAGGATTAGCAGTTTATTTTAATTAGTTAAGTTAATGACACTGACACGCGGGACCCACCGGTCAGGTTTGACCTGGACCAGGTCTGTTGACCTGCTGATGTCTGCATGATGTCATGCTGACGCAGTAAATGCTTTTCTGGGATTATTTGATTTAAAACAATTCAAGAAATTCCAGAAAATGTTTTAAACTTCAAAAAATCATATAAATTCAATAGTAGCTCAGATGGAAAAGATTTATATATGAAAATTTATTAGAAAAATCCAATCTTTCCAATGGCACCGGTTTCATGCATGTTTGAGAAAGTTAACCTTGCTGTTCACATCAAAACATGATAATGCATTTTAATAAATAATAGTTTGGGTATAAATTTGAATCTTTGATTCAAATGGGCTCAAACCTTTCTGTTTATAGTTGCATTAGCCCAAAACACATTCATCTTGCCATGTCATGAGCATGCATCATATTATTGCATTTGTTTGTATATTGATTGTATCGTCGGTGTTCTCCGTGGTAGGTCCTGCTCCCGAGGATACATCTGCGTATCCAACTGAAGAGCAGTACCCGACAACCAATCTGTCAGGCAAGCAACCATTGATCATTTCGATACAAACCCATCTTCTCGCTCCTGCTCTCTTTTACTGCATTAAGGCAACAGCGTGTGAACTGCTACTTGCTGCGGTAGTTGAACCCTATTCCTTTGCATGACCTATCATTGCCACAGTAAATAGTTGAAACCCACGAGCATGTGTAGGAGTTGACTGAGCAATGTGATGTGTGTTCTACCATCCTATTTGTTTATGTTGCCTGCTATGCTTAGAATTGTGTCAGGTCTGGTTCATCTGGGTGATGGATCAGAGTGAAATGATCATGCTCGATAAAGAGAGGGAAGTGTGGAACATGTTTGGTAAAGGTATCGATGAAAGGCCATGTAGTACATGGTGGGTTGTTTCATTGGAGCCGTCCATAGGACCTGAGATCTGTATGTGCGATTCAAGTTTCAGCTACTACCACACATTGGTATCCTTAATTGACTCTCTCGACTTATTACCTGCCCTTGTCCTCTGTCCAGGAGTTGCAACTAGTTTCTGGTGTTTGTAGTTTACTCGTGGTCGTGCACAACGCTGACCCTCGGGGTGGGCTGTGATGCGGCAGGTACGTGGCACGGTGTACCGGTCGCCCGTTTGGTGACTCGGGAACCCTGTACATATCGTTTGGGGCCGTGAGCGACACCCCGGCCGGATCTCCCCACGGATGGAACCCAAATAGGCGATAAACCTGGACTAGGGACTTGTGTAGTTAGTCAGGTCGTGGCCGACACCCTCGCCGGGCTTCCGCTTGAAGGTTGCCGAGTACATGTCGAGTAAACGACGATAAGTGGTGGAAGCGTGTGTGAAGAAGTACAGCCCTGCAGGGTTACCAATCTATTCGAATAGCCGTTGTTCGCGGTACGGACCACTTGGTTGCTTATACAGTTCATAGACAAGTTGATGGTTACTACTAAAAGCCTCAAGACAAGTGTGAGTGCCGTGGATGGCCCTTCCGTAGGATGACGGAAGAGGATCCACGGTAGTGTATTGTTGTGGTGAGTAGAGGACTCGTATGCATAGTCTCATCTTGCAGTTTGCTGAGAGTTGTAGTATAGGTTAGCCAAGAGTCAAAGCTGGCTTGCTGCTATGAACTCCACTACCCTTGTTGATAATGATGCATGTATGATAGGTTCTGTTGTAAGTCTTGCTGAGTACCTTTGTACTCATGTTTGCTTAATAACTGTTGCAGAGGAGAACCCTGCCCCTTCTGATGGGTTTTACATAGACGTTGACGTCGACGAGTAGCTTGCTACCCAGACGGAGATCCTGAGCTTGTGAAGGGCCTTGTAGATAGTCAGGCTACACCAAGCCTATTTTATTTCCAAGTTGTCTGTACTCAGACATGTAAGCTTCCGCTTGTGCTTGTATGATTGTATGACTTGAGTGTTGGGCCATGTGACCCCTATCTGTATGGATATGTTATGTATGGCTCTTCGGAGCCTCTTAAATAAAGTACTTTGAGTCATAGAGTTCTGTTGTGATGCAATGTTGTATTTGCACATATTGAGCATATTGTGTGTATGTTTGAAATGCTTGGTATGTGTGGGATCCGACACCTAGTTGTTTACCTTTGGTAGCCTATCTTACAGGGAAATGCCTCCTAGTGCTTCCACTGAGCCTTGGTAGCTTGCTACTGCTCCGGAACATGTAGGCTGGCCAGCATGTGTCCTTCTTCGTTCCTGCGTCTATCCCTTAGGGGAAATGTCACGCGTTGTTCCTTTAAGTCCATGTAGCTTGCTACGACTTGGGTTCATACGTTGATGACCGACACGTTCGTTGCTGGGTCATGGATGCCTGTCTCTATAATTTAGTGCCACTTTTGGTTTATAAATAGCCATGTCGGCCCGGGTTCGCTATCATACGAATGCTAGCGACACTATCATATACGTGTGCCAAAATGCGCAAACGGTCCCGGGCCAGGTAAGGTGGCACCCGTGGGGATACCGTGCGTGAGGCCGCAAAGTGATATGAAGTGTTACAAGCTAGATTGGTGTGACTTAGGATCGGGGTCCTGACAGCGTTGGCATCAGTGCCGGACTGCCTGTAGGTTCTTCAAGCCAAACTGGTCGATGTTGAGTCTAGAAAATTCTTAGTTATATGTACGGGAATAGATTGTGGAAGGGAACGTAAGGCTCTTTTTACTTCTTTACCTTATGCCCTTCTGATCTAAGTCAGCCTATTCTTTCTACGGGGATTTAGGACTAGGCCTGTCATCTTTACTAGGTTCAAGTGTTACTAATCCGTAGACTCTTAGGATTGTTGGTTTCAAGCCTCAGTTCAGTTTCTACCCTTCTAGTATGTTGATTAGTTGGACCCGGAACCTTGATATGATGTTGTTGAGTGGCTATGCTATCATTTGTATGATGTCTCAAAATCTTTTTTGAGCATTTACAGTTGTTATGCTGCCCAATTTCTTCTAGAAATTCTAATGCCTTTGCATTATTTCGTGTTTCAGATGTCTGACCGCACACCTCACCAGGTGGTTCGTTTGACCCGATGCATTAATGTGCCAGGTCACACGGCCATGCTAGTCCGTGTGTTGACTAAGACCGGCTACCGTTGGTATCCTGAGTACACTGTGGAGGAGCAGTACCGGGATTTCAACCAGAGTCAGTATTTCTGCACAGTTCGGATATACCCTTCGTATCCCGGAGCTACCGACCCCATCCATTGGTCTTATGGACTCGGGGTTACCATCGAGATGTCAGTGTAGGATGCCGCTTACTCGATGATGACCATCATCCAGGCTAGGCATGCCCTGCTGCTGAACACTGAGTTCTGCTACATGCCAGCCTCACTTCCTGGAGAGGAAGGCTACTACACTGGTTTGTATACTGATGTCGCTCATGAGGAGCCACTGCTTCAGACTACTACTCAGATGCTGGAGGATAGGGACCGTGTGGTCCGTGCCCTTCGGATGTAGCTTTATAACACTCGAGCCGTCCACTGGACTACTTTGACACGGCTTGCACCTGCCGTGCACGCCGGATATCTGGATATGTGGGATTTGTACCCCGTGCGGACTCGTCTGCCCGATCGTATGGATTGGCGTGACGTTGGGGGTATTACACCTCCACGTGGGCATCGGCTACCACCAGCAGTGGGACCGAGACCGCATCCATGTCCCTATGGTCCACAGCCTTCGAGTGCTCGAGAGTTTCCAGATCCACATGTTCCACTTCCAGGCTACGGTGGTAATCTTTATGAAGATTACTACGAAAATGTCTGAGCTAGACTGTGGCAGTAGTAGTATCATAGTAGTTGTATTTCCACAGTCCTGCGCGTCTTGTGGAATATGACTTAGTGTGTTCTGAGTTCCGAAGGCATAGATAAATAATGTATAGGAGCTTGGAGTGCCTCTGATGAGATGTATCGTCTTTCACCGCAGTTGTACTTTAGCCTTGGCTTGTACTAAACTATGTATGGTGCGTATGACCACTGTTGTATATACGGCAGTTTCTATATTACCATGTCGTACAGATGAACATCTCTGCATTCCTTGTCATCCATTACATTCTGCACTCCGATGTCAAAGTTTTGCCATCCTTGTCTAAACCGTTGCTTTCTTTTCCTAGGATGGTCAACACTCGCAGCACTCCTGCTGCTTAGGAGCAGGGTGAGGCCAGTGGGGATAGAGATGAGAATCTGCCCCAACCACCCTCCTTGGCTGAAGTTATGCTCGAGGCAGAAAGGAACAAGAGAGAGACCAACCGTCTGTTGGAACGCATAGAGCAGAATACTGCCTTACGCCAGAGGAATGACGTGGTGTCAATTAATGACTTTATCAAGATGTGCCCACCGAAGTTCCATCATTCCGCTGAACCTCTTGATGCGGATGACTGGCTTCGCAGTATCACCCACAAGCTACACTCTACCCGTGTGGACAAAGCTGACAAGGTTACTTATGCCGCCTACCATCTTGAGGGCCCTGCTAGCCTCTGGTGGGAAAACTTTGAGGCTATGCATCCTGCTGGCCAAATCACTACTTGGGCAGAGTTCAGTGAGGCATTCCGTGAACATCAAATTCCGAAAGGTCTCATGGATCGCAAGCGGGAGGAATTCTGCAATTTCACACAGCGCCGGCTAATCGTGGATGGCTATAGTCGCGAGTTTGGCAACTTGGCACACTATGCTCCCGAGGAAGTGTCCACCGATGCCAAGAAGCAGGCGAGGTTCCGCAAGGGACTCAGCCCTGAACTTCGCCGCGATTTACGTCTGCACGAGTGCACCTCCTTCCAGAAGTTGGTGAACAAATCCATCAGTGCTGAGACGGGCCAGACTGATTTTGAAGCCACACGCAAGCATCCTTGTGATTTTGGTTCCTCATCCGGCTCTGGCTCTCACAAGCGCCGTGTGTGGGTTCCTAACACTGCCCTGCCACCCAAGTTCACTCCGAGGCCATCCTATGAGGCGCCTCGCCCAATCCAACAGTATGCACCTGCCAAGACTTATCGAGGACCACCTACCAACTTTGCTCCACGCACTGGCACAGTGACATGCTTCAAGTGTGGAGAACCAGGGCACTACATACGTGAGTGTCCTCAGAACCAGCCAGGAAGGTCCGTTGGCCGTGGTAAGCCAACAGGCAAGGTGAACTATGTCAAGCCAATCCCCACTACACGTGGTCATGTCAACTATGTCTCTGCTGAGGAAGCTTATGAGGATCCTAACGTCGTCCTTGGTATGCTTCTTGTTAACTGCCATCCAGCATCTATTCTTTTCGATACTGGAGCATCTCATTCGTTCATATCTGAGAGCTATGCTCGAATGCACAACATGACTTTTTGTGACATGCCCACTTCCATGGTTATTCAAACTCCTGGTTCAAAATGGCAAACCTCTAGGGTAAGCCATGGAAATGAAATTCTTGTCGATAGACTTGTTTTTCTCGCTTCACTAATAGCTCTCAAGTCCTTGGACATAAACATCATCTTGGGTATGGACTGGATGACAGCTCATTACGCCAAGATTGATTGCTACACTAGGACTGTTCAACTTACACACCCATCCGGCAAGACGATCAATGTTTTGGCCCGAATGGCTGAGCGTCAGCTCTACTCCCTTAATGACAGCCCTCTACCAGAACTCGAAGATATCCCGGTAGTCCGTGACTTTCCGGATGTCTTTCCAGAAGAACTGCCAGGTGTTCCACCTGACAGAGATGTCGAGTTCGTGATAGATCTTGTTCCAGGAACTGTCCGAATCTCTAGGAGACCCTATAAGATGGCACCCCTAGAACTAGCTGAGCTTAAGAAACAACTCGATGAGTCCTTGAAAAAGGGTTTCATCCGTCCTAGTTCTTCTCCCTGGGCTTGTCCCATCCTCTTCGTCAAGAAGAAGGATGGAACAGAACGGATGGTTGTAGATTATCGACCTGTCAATCTGGTCACCATAAAGAACAAGTATCCGCTCCCCAGGATCAACGACCTGTATGATCAGCTCGCTGGATCCTCAGTCTTTTCCAAAATGGATTTGAGGTTGGGCTACCATCAAATCAAAATCAAGAACGGGGACATTCCCAAGACAGCCTTTGTTACTCGTTATGGCCAATACGAGTACACCGTCATGTCCTTCAGGTTAACCAATGCCCAACCACTTTCTCCTGGCTAATGAATTATATATTCATGGAGTACTTGGATAAATTTGTCGTGGTATACCTCGATGATATACTCATTTACTCCAAGAACAAGGAAGATCATGCCGAGCATCTAAGGATGGTATTGACGAAACTTCGAGAGCACTGCCATTATGCCAAATTCTCCAAGTGTGAATTCTGGTTGCCATAAGTGACCTATCTGGGTCATGTAATCTCTGGTAAGGGTATTGCCGTCAATCCCGAGCGAGTTCAGGCCGTCCTTGATTGGACTCCACCTGAATCGGTCAAGCAAGTTAGAAGTTTCCTTGGCTTAGCGAGCTATTGCCGACGGTTCATCGAGAATTTCTCCAAGGTTGCTAAACCTCTAACTGAACTCCTCAAGAAAGATATAAAGTTCGAGTGGACCCCACAGTGCGAGTCCAGCTTTCTGGAACTGAAAAGACGCCTGACATCTGCTCCCGTACTGGTACCACCAGACTTTTCCAAGGATTTTATTATCTATTGCGACGCCTCGCGACAAGGACTAGGTTGCATACTCATGCAAGATCGTCAAGTGATTGCCTACGCATCTCGGCAGTTGCGTCCACATGAGGATAACTATCCTACCCATGATCTAGAGCTTGCAGCTGTAGTCCACGCACTCAAGACATGGCGACATTACCTTCTTGGTAATCGCTGTGAAATCTTCACGGACCACCAAAGTCTAAAATACATCTTCACCCAACCGGATTTGAATCTCAGGCAAAGACGTTGGGTTGAGTTGCTCACAGATTACGACTTAGGAATCACTTACACCCCTGGGAAGGCCAATGTCATGGCTGACGCACTAAGTCGTAAGTCTTATTGTAACAACCTGATGTTACAACAAGGGCAACCACTTCTCCACGAGGAATTTCGTAAGCTTAACCTTCAGATTGTCCCTCGAAGATTCCTTTCCACCTTGGTGGTGAAACCTACCCTTATGGATCAAATCATAGCTGCCCAGCGGTATGATAGAGGTATATCTCGGATCAAGGAGAACATTGCTAGCGGTGTTGCTAAAAGTTTCTCTATGGATGATCGAGGTGTTGTGTACTCCGAGAACCGCTTGGTTGTTCCCAAGAAACAACAACTATGGCAGTTGATCCTTAAGGAGGCTCATGAATCTCCTCTCACGATTCATCCCGATAATACCAAAATGTATCAGGACCTACGCCAGAGGTTCTGGTGGACTAAGATGAAGAGAGAAATCACTTAGTTCATTGCTAACTGCGACGTTTGTCGTCGAGTTAAAGCAGAGCATCAATGGCCTGCTGGCACCCTTCAACCTTTAGCTATTCCTGAATGGAAATGGGATAAGATCGGTATGGACTTCATTACCGGGTTTCCCAGGACCAGGAAAGGGAATAATGCTATCTTCATCGTTATCGACCGCCTCTCCAAAGTAGCCCATTTCCTGCCTGTTCGAGAGAGTATAACCGCTAGCCAGCTAGCAGACTTGTATATCTCTCGGATAGTATCTCTTCATGGTCTGCCATTGGAGATTAACTCAGACCGTGGAAGTCTTTTCACCTCTCGATTTTGGGAAAGTTTCCAAAATGCTATGGGGACTGATACGTCTCAAACGTATCTACTTTTCCAAACACTTTTGATATTGTTTTGACCTCATTCTTGCATGATTTGAACTAAACTAACCCGGACTGACGCTGTTTTCAGCAGAGCTGCCTGTTTGGTTTTATTGTGTGCAGGAAAACGGATTTTTAGGTATCTCAGAAAATTCCACGAAAAATCACAGAAAATCCACGCACCCGAAGGAACCTGGTGCCAGAAGAAGGGCCAGAGGGGGGCCAGGGGGGCTCCAGGCGCCCTGGTGGCGCGGCCCACCCCCTGGCCGCGCCGGGAGGCCGCCTGTGTGGGCCCCACCTCCCCTGGTGCCCTTCTTTGACCCGTATTTTAGCTCGTGACGGAAAAATCCCAGATCAGAAGTTCTTTTCCCAGTTTTTGTCGCGGAGCCGCCGCCACCCTCTGTTCTTCTTTGGGAGGGCTAATCTGGAGGCTGATTTGGCCTCCGGAGAGGGGAGATCGTCGCCATCGTCATCATCATCACCACTCCATCCTCCCTCCATGACTTCTCCTTCCATGTGTGAGTAATCCCCTGCTGTAGGCGAAGGGGATGGTAGGGATTGGATGAGTTAGATTATCAGATCGTTGGGGGCATGTTGCCTATCATCTACTATGGTGTTTATCATCTTTGCTTCAACTTGTTATTCTTAATGCTTGTCACTTAGGGCCCGAGTGCCATGATTTCAGATCTGAACCATATGTGTTTGCATGAATATATTTGTGTTCTTGATCCTATCTATGAGGTGTTTGCACCTATTACGGTTCGGAACCGGCGATCCCAAAAGTGACAGCTTGGGACACCAAAGGGGATGGTCCGTAGTTTGAGGATTACATGTATCCATTGAGTTTATTGCTTTGTTCCGGTGCTCTTTGACAGGAGCACCTTAATCTCCATAAGTTCCTTTTGGCCCCGTTCGTAGCGGGATGGTAGGACAAAAGATGTTGTGCAAGTTCTTATTGCAAGCACGTACAACTACCTACGGGATACATGCCTAATGTTTGATATTTGCCTAGATGATCATTACTTTTCCGTGTTCCTTGCCCCAAGTTGGAATCATGATATATCTCATCCATGCAGCGCCCAACCATCCGTCTCCCTAGCCTACAATGTTTTAAATCCTGCTGGTTACTAGTTGCTACTTTTGCTATTTACTTTTGCTATTTACTTTTGCTGTTTACTTTTACTATCACTATCATCACTATCATATCACTGTTACCACTTATCTTTTGTTGCAAGTAAGTATATTTCAGGTGCGGTTGAATTGACAACTCAACTGTCAAAGCTTATAAATACTCTTTGGCTCCCCGTGTGTCGAATCAATAAATTGGGTTATTCTTACCCGCGAAGACTATCTCGATCCCTTACGGTTGAGGGTTATCAAGTACCGTTTTCTGGCGCCGTTGCCGAGGAGCATAGCAATATTTACAAGTCTACTTGAAGTATCCTACTGGCTGCACTTCATCCGCTATGGGTAAGAAAGGAGACCCTAAGGTTCCGATCTTACTATCCACTACAAGAAGAGGTACTGTTCTGAGCACTAGTGCTACACTTGATTCACCTTCCGTTATGAGTAAGTTTGCCTCACCGCCACCACATGATGCTCCTACTGAATCTGTTACTATGTCCGATACTCTTGATGATGCTTCTACTACTCTTGATGATATTAGTTCACTTGGTTATGCTCTTGAGAAACACATCGCTGCTGCTGCAAAAAAGTCTGGAATTGAAATTCATGTTACCCGGTACCCTATTGGTGAAACTTACGATTATCCTGATTTGAGTAAACTCAAGGAGAGACTCCTTGATGATGATTACTATATGCTTGATAAAGATTTATGCAGGGAACTGACAGAGTTTTCCGGCTCTGACCCTGAAGTTATTAAGAAGCTGTTTGAAAAACACTCTTTGAAGAACAAAACCGTTCCTGATCCTGAATTTGCTACATCTCCTATGTGCATTGATGATCCTGATTATGATTTCTCTGTTGATCTTTCACTTATACCTATGGTTGAAGCTGACCCCTTTTATGGCAGAGAAAATGATGATGCTATTGCACACCTAACTAAACTCGGTGAGTTGGGTGGCCTGTTTACCACGGATGAGAAGATACGATACTTTTATGTGACCAAGCTTCTTCCTTTCTCCTTGAAGGAAGGTGCTAAAGCATGGTATGATTCACTCCCATGCGGTTCCATTAAGAGTCCTCAAGACTTAGCTCACTCTTTTGTTGATAAGTACTTTCCTGCTCACATGCAACATGCTGCTTTACAAAGGATTTATCACTTTAAACAGTTGCAGGATGAGCACCTCCCTAAAGCTTGGGGGAGGTACTGTAGTCTGATTCGGGCTAGACCAGGACATGAAATCCCTAAGAATGAATTAATCGATATATTTTATGCTGGTCTAACTGATGAATCCAGGTCCTATTTGGACAGTTGTGTTGGTTGTGTTTTCAGGAAAAGAACACCGGACGATGCAGAGGATTTGATGGGAAGGATTGCCAAAAACCATGAAGATTGGTCCGTCCCTGAACCACCTCCACCACCAAAGAAGAGGGGCATGTTTGTTCTAAGCCCCGAAGATATGCGAGAAGCAAAGAAGTCTATTAAAGAGAAAGGTATTAAAGCTGAAGACGTGAAGAATCTACCCCCTATTGAGAAGCTGTGTGAGCCTACCACTCACCCTCCTATGGTAGAGGTACACTCTCTTTTAGATTTCAACGCAAGTGACATCCCTCATGGTAAGCCTCCTGATCATTGTTTAGATGAGTTTGATAATTTTATTATGAAACAAAATCATTTTAATGAGAGGATACAAAGTCAATTGCATGATAATTCCCTTGCTATCAAAAGTTTGCTTGTTGTTTTAGGTAGAACAGTTAATGATGTTCAATGTCTTGTGAAGCATTTTCATATGGTTCAAACTCAGCTCGAACAAATTTCTAATGTGCAAAAAGATTTGCTTGCTAACAATGGCAAACAAGATGATTTGCAGGCCTTCGGGATTAAGACCCGATGAGGAACTAGCACTGAAGATCCTCTCTGTCCAGAGGGGCATCCGAGGAGAATCGAGCAAGATTCTCAAATGCAGGAAGAAGAAATTGTTGGCTCTCAAAAAAAGAAGAAGAAGAAACACAAGGAGACTGACAATTCCAATGATCCTATTACAGATGAAGAGTCAGCTGTTGATCCCAACAGTGTATCTATCTCCGATGCTGAGACTGAAGACGGTGCTAAACCTGAAGGTAAGGATAATGAGAATGATCCGCCTGAAGTTCGAGAAGAAGAAGCACCTGACAAACGTAAGAGGTACACTAGAGAAGACTTCATCGCAAGAAAACATGGGAAGGAAAGAGAACCATGGATACAGAAACCCATGCCCTTTCCAGGTAAGTCCATCAAATCTAAAGAAGAAGAGCATTACAATAAGTTTTGTGAGTGGATTAAACCTCTTCTTCTTCAAATCCCTTTGATTGATGCTATTAAGTTACCTCCCTATTCAAAATATATGAAAGATATTGTCACTAATAAAAGAAAAGTTCCTAATGAAGCAATATCTACTATGCTTGCTAACTACTCTTTCAGTGGCAAAATCCCTGAGAAGCTCGGTGATCCAGGTATACCCACCATTCCTTGCTCCATAAAGAATAATTATGTCAAAACTACTTTATGTGATCTTGGAGCAGGAGTGAGTGTTATGCCTCTCTCTCTTTACAAGAGGCTTTGTTTAGAGAAACTAATTCCTACAGATATCTCTCTTCAGATGGCTGACAAGTCAACCGTCGTCCCGATAGGTATTTGTGAGGATGTTCCAGTAGAAGTGGCTAATTGTTTGATTCTTACTGATTTTGTTGTGCTTGACATGCCCGAGGATGGGAGCATGTCCATTATTCTTGGTAGACCTTTTCTTAACACCGCAGGTGCTATCATTGATTGCAATAAAGGGAAGGTTACCTTCAATGTGAATGATAAAGAACACATGGTGTATTTTCCAAAGAAGACCGACAGGAGACATGGCCTCAACTCTATAGAAAATATCGAGACCGTAAAGATTGGAGAATGGGACTGTCCACTACATGTGCATCACAAATACAAAACTATTATGGTGGGGACAATGTCCATCAAAGTAAAGGTTCAGTGATTACTTCGTAAGAGGTGAGACTTTTTGCTCTATATATCGCCTGTTTGTTGGTAAGACTTGATCAACCTTACTAGTAAACATGCTTTATATAGATGAAAAGTTGAGCTTGTTATGTTTTAATTTGTTTTAGTTTCTGTTCTCCTTGCTGTACCAAGTGTTTATGTTTTGAAGCTTCACAATACTAATCACTGCCTTAAGTTCTCAGAAAGTTATTCAGCTTTTTGAACTTCGAAAAATTTTCAACAGTGAAGTTTTCAGAAAAATTCCAGAAAAATAAAAATAAAAATTTCCATGTCGGGAGTGACCCAGAGGTACCTGGGGCTAGCCAGGGGGACCCACCAGTGCCCCAGGCAGCCAGCTGGCGCGGCCTGCCCCCTGGCCGCGCCCAGAGGGCGCCTGGGGCCCACAAGGCCCCCCTCCAGGTGAGTCTTCTTCCTCCCTCTCTCTTTCTCTCCAAAAACACGAGTTCTCCACTTGTTCTTGTGTTCTTGCTGGTCTTGGAGGCGATTCTTCGATCTCTCTCTACAGCCTATCATTTGAGCTGAAATTTTGAACAAATACTCTCTGGTATGTGACTCCTCCACCCCTCCAATTAGATTTCTGATTGGTGGCTTCATTTGTGAGTATTTAGTAGTTCTTGGTGCTGTATAGATGAGCTTGCATGCATGTGTAGAAAGTTATTTTTCCAAGTTTTGATGCAAGTTCATGCCTTGGGCAAGTGAGTTGAGTAGTTTGCCTTAACTCACCTTGTTTTAATCCTTGTTTTTGTAATTTGTCAAAAATTTCAGAAATGAGTTTGTTAGGAAGGGCAAAGGGGTGACTTGAGAAGAGGAGGCCCACACACTCCGATCGAGTTACTAGAGCCGCAGCTTCACCCTCGACTGCTAGGGTGAGCTACAATGAAGATCATGTGCCCCTGGAGTTGTTGGAAGACACAAGTCCAGCACGTGCTATGACATTTCCATGTGATGAGTTCCTTGAAGCTGCGGGAATCAAGGATGAGTTTTATAATCTTTGTGATAATGCAGGTCTGACACGGCTCGTCACGTGCCGTGTTACTCAGTATCAAAAACTCACCTCCAGTTTCATTAATAGTTTTAGATATAATCCTGATTCAGGTGCTATTGAGTTTAAAATTTACAATGATCTTATCACCACGACTTTGGGAAAGTTTTGTGAAATAATAGGTGTGCCGAACGTTGGGAGGACGGCTAGGATGACCTCTCAGCCCTCCGAGCTGAAAACCGTCTTTAACTCTCTCTGCAGCATGGGTACGAGGGATATTCATCGATCAAAGATCTCCAGCATCTTATTCCCTCACCTCAGGTATTTTGCATATTATGTTGCTAGAGGGGTGCTAGCTCGTGATAACACGAGCAACACTTCTGCGCCGGATATTGCTATCCTGGCAGCCACCCTCTCAGGGAGGTCTGATTATAATCTGGGTGCCTTAATTGCTCGACGCCTTGCTACGAACGGTAACAAGGGAGACTTATATGGTGGCGTTTATGCCACACTTATCTTAGAACATCTTGGAGGCACCCCACACCCTGATGATAATCCTTTTACTTATTTAAGCTTTGATCTTGCTGCTATGAAAAGGCATAAGTTTGTTACCATGACTTCTGAGCTTGATAATCTTGTTTATATCTTGCGTTTCGGAACTACCGCGGAACGCGAGATCCGTCTACCTGCACCTCTTTTGTTTGATTTTTCTCGTAGGAACGGATGGTCCTTTGATGTTATCCAGTTCGATGAGTTCATGGCCCATCATCAATTTCATAACCCCATGGAGGGGGTTGTGCCCGACGAGGAGGAGCACGTTGAGTTACCACCCTCTCAGGAAGAAACCGCCACCGAGTTTGGTGAAGGGTCTTCCTCCGCTTGGCGTACGGACCCTTCCTCGTGGGAGACTCCGAGGAGTTCGGTGTACGCGCCAGCATCCTTCTACGACCCTTGGACTCACCACCATACCCCCGGAGCAGGAGGCTCCTGGGGGCAGTAGCTGCTACCAACTTAGGCCAAAAGCCTAAGCTTGGGGGAGTACGTGCCCCTCTCACTTTTCCATTGTATTATCCGTTTTATTCGCTTGGATCTTTTCGAGGTTTTTGCCCGTTCTTCTTTATTATTTCTTTCTTTGCAAAAACAACAAAAAGATTTTCTCTTTCTTTTGCTTTCGTTCAACCTTTGAAATAATTCAAAAAAGATTTCCTTTTTCTCTTTAGTTTGCTTTGTTTTCAGAGTTCAGCTCGAGTCCGTGATGGCATTTAATTATATTTCCTACGTTCGATCGTGCAAGTGACGAGGCAGTAATGACGAAGATCGACTGAAGGGAAGCAACAAGGAAGACCGGTATGAACTCTTCTTGTTTCTACTTTTGTACATATGCCTGTACTTATGATCTAGAGACCAGCTTGTAGCGACATAGTGCTATGTTTACAATGCTCTTCCAGTGGTTCATGCTTTCCTTGTGGCCAGTCTCGAATAGCTAGATTATATAATGTGTTATTGAAATGATTTACATGCATTGCACTGCTCATAGTCTGGTATACTAAGGTGGTATTTCCCTTTGGAGAATTTTTGGATTGACTTGGCACATGTTTACACATGTTTAAGATTAAAAAGTCTGCTCTGCCTTGATGATCTTTGAGTTTTAGAATAGTTATATCACTTTCATGCCCGATTCAATGTTGCTTTGTCGCTCTGCATGATTATGACCGTTATTGCTCTCTAGTTGGTCGCTTCCAAGTCTTTTGCTAACCTCCACCTGTACTAAGCGGACTGACTGCTTGTGCATCCAAAATCCTTAAAACCAGTTATGCCATTCCTATACATGGTATTTACCTGCCATTCCTAACGAAGACTTTCGTGTACCATCTCGAAATTAATCAAAAGCATTTCTATTTTTGTGCCTTTGTTTTAGCTCATGAGGAAGTAGTAGTTAATTCATGATTTTTTTAAGTTGGACAAGTTTCACCCCGGGATTGCATGTGTAATGTGCAAACCCCTAATACGAGAAGGAACTGGCATAGAGTGCGCCCGGCTCATAAAAGATAATACAACAAACAAACCCTCCTTCACGCTTTGTTCATGAGAAATCAGAAAACTTTGGCAGTGATAAACAAAGGAGATTAAGAGGATGTGATCGTCCTCATGCGGGAGCCGTTCCTCGAAACTTGTCCAGCTCAAGAAGTGATTGAGTTATCTGCTAGCATTCGTTGACGAAATATGCACCTCTCAAAAACATTTTTACCTCTGTTTTTAAAACCAAGAGCTCTGGTACATGTTTAGTTTTTGTTTCCGACCACGGGTTTTCAACCTCGCCATCAAAAGCCACGGTTCGAGAGTCTCCACCTTCTTTCTTCAAAGCACCAACTAGGAGAGCATAATTGTCATTCTGAGTGTAATGTGCATTGTCCCAAAGTATTACATTGTCTTCTGCATGCTTGTGATATTATTTATTCTGAAATTATTAGTTCTAGTCTCCTTTAAAACTCTGAAGGAGTTTCTGCATTTATGTTTTGCTTCACTCATGGAGGCTAGTGAGACACCACCCTAATATGCTCAAGCTATGTGCAATGTAATCTTGTCTTGATTTTCAGTAGTATATTATTTACTTTTAGGTATTTGTGATTGGTCACTTGAAAGAAGGATTGCTCCGTGCATTCTCCTCATAGCATTGTTTTAATACTTGCTAGACTCTTTTCGTAGTACATGCTTATATACATCTAATGAAGCAAAAGAGTTTGTCAAAGTTTTCTTTGTCGCGTCCAGTTCGTTGAACTGAATTGCTTGAGGACAAGCAATATGCTAAGCTTGGGGGAGTTGATACGTCTCAAACGTATCTACTTTTCCAAACACTTTTGATATTGTTTTGACCTCATTCTTGCATGATTTGAACTAAACTAACCCGGACTGACGCTGTTTTCAGCAAAGCTGCCTGTATGGTTTTATTGTGTGCAGGAAAACGGATTTTTAGGTATCTCAGAAAATTCCACGAAAAATCACAGAAAATCCACGCACCCGAAGGAACCTGGTGCCAGAAGAAGGGCCAGAGGGGGGCCAGGGGGCTCCAGGCGCCCTGGTGGCGCGGCCCACCCCCTGGCCGCGCCAGGAGGCCGCCTGGGTGGGCCCCAACTCCCCTGGTGCCCTACTTTGACCCGTATTTTAGCTCGTGACGGAAAAATCCCAGATCAGAAGTTCTTTTCCCAGTTTTCGTCGCGGAGCCGCCGCCACCCTCTGTTCTTCTTCGGGAGGGCTAATCTGGAGGCTGATTTGGCCTCCGGAGAGGGGAGATCGTCGCCATCGTCATCATCATCACCACTCCATCCTCCCTCCATGACTTCTCCTTCCATGTGTGAGTAATCCCCTGCTGTAGGCGAAGGGGATGGTAGGGATTGGATGAGTTAGATCATGTAATAGTTTATCAGATCATTGGGGGCATGTTGCCTATCATCTACTATGGTGTTTATCATCTTTGCTTCAACTTGTTATTCTTAATGCTTGTCACTTAGGGCCCGAGTGCCATGATTTCAGATCTGAACCATATGTGTTTGCATGAATATATTTGTGTTCTTGATCCTATCTATGAGTTGTTTGCACCTATTACGGTTCGGAACCGGCGATCCCAAAAGTGACAGCTTGGGACACCAAAGGGGATGGTATGTAGTTTGAGGATTACATGTATCCATTGAGTTTATTGCTTTGTTCCGGTGCTCTTTGACAGGAGCACCTTAATCTCCATAAGTTCCTTTTGGCCCCATTCGTAGCGGGATGGTAGGACAAAAGATGTTGTGCAAGTTCTTATTGCAAGCACGTACAACTACCTACGGGATACATGCCTAATGTTTGATATTTGCCTAGATGATCATTACTTTTCCGTGTGCCTTGCCCCAAGTTGGAATCATGATATATCTCATCCATGCAGCGCCCAACCATCCGTCTCCCTAGCCTACAGTGTTTTAAATCCTGCTGGTTACTAGTTGCTACTTTTGCTATTTACTTTTGCTGTTTACTTTTACTATCACTATCATCACTATCATATCACTGTTACCACTTATCTTTTGTTGCAAGTAAGTATATTTCAGGTGCGGTTGAGTTGACAACTCAACTGTCAAAGCTTATAAATACTCTTTGGCTCCCCGTGTGTCGAATCAATAAATTGGGTTATTCTTACCCGCAAAGACTATCTCGATCCCTTACGGTTGAGGGTTATCAGGGACTCGTCTCTCTTTCAGCACCGCCTTTCATCCTCACTCAAGTGGTCAAGTAGAACGAGTCAGTCAAATTCTGGAGGATATGCTCCAAGCCTCTGTCATCTCTTTCGGCATGGATTGGGAGAAGTGTCTTCCATTCGCCGAATTCGCTTATAACAATAGTTATCAAGCTAGTTTGGGCAAGGCTCCCTTCGAAGTTCTGTATGGACGAAGGTGTCGAACACCTCTTAACTGGTCAGAAATCGGGGAAAGACAATTCTTTGGTCCGGACATGATCCAGGAAGCAGAAGAGCAAGTTTGCATCATTCGTGAGAAATTGAAAATAGCCCAATCTCGCCAGAAGAGCCAATATGATAGTCATCATAAGGCTGTGACTTTTGAAGTAGGCGATAAGGCTTACCTTCGGGTTACTCCTCTTAAGGGAACCCATCGCTTCGGTATCAAAGGCAAATTGGCTCCTCGTTACATCGGTCCTTTTCGCATTCTTGCCAAACGAGGAGAAGTTGCCTACCAATTGGAACTACCTCCGCATCTTTCCAGAGTTCATGATGTCTTCCACGTTTCTCAACTCAGGCATTGCTTCTCGGATCCTATCCGCGGAGTGGACCACGAAACGCTTGATCTCCAGGACAATCTCTCATATCGAGAATATCCTGTTCGTATTCTTGATCAAACCGAGCGTACTACTCGACGTCATAATTTCAAGTTTCTCAAGGTTCAATGGTCACACCATTCCGAGAATGAAGCTACTTGGGAAAGGGATGATCGTCTTCGACTTGAGTACCCCACCCTTTTTCCGGAGGAACCCGAATCTCGGGACGAGATTCTTTTGAGTGGGGTGAGTTGTCACATCCCTAGTCAGTGCATGCTTTAGGACTAGCTAGAGTGTTCATCATGTTTACTTTTTCCAGAAACTTGAAACGGGAATGACTGAAACCCCAGCACCCATCTTCTAACAACTAGGGTTTAATAAAGTCTTTTCCTATGTACCCTAAATGCCCTTAAAAATGTTTGTCATCTTTGCCTTGGTCTTAAACCTCTGACAAAAATGGTGCACAATTTTCTAGGACATCCAAAGGTCACTGGATTACTTCATATTGTATTTGCATTTGGGCATTTAAATGCTATAAAATATTTTAGGTGCCCAAATAATCATAAACTAAAATGTTCCATGCTGTTCATATTATATACAGTGGGCATGACTAGTTTTATGATTTATAAAATTGCTCTAGCATTTTTATTAATTCAACAAAGTTGAAAAAGAAACAAAACAGAAAACAAAATAGAAGAGAGAGAGAGAGAGAGGGCACAACCCACTTACCTGGACCAGCCGGCCCACCTGGCGGCCCAGCACTGTGCTGGCCCGAGCCAGCCAGCTGCTTCGACAGCCAGGCAGGCAGGTGACGCCGGCGCACGGCCGCGCGCCACCGCGGCAGCTGCTTGCTGCCTGGCCGCCTTCTCGCCGCTTCGGGACGTCTGGACGACCTCCACGTCGTCTCCCAGACCGCCTCGACCCCCAGTTCTCCCCCTGCCTCTCTCCCTCGCCCTCCCCGCGCCATGGCCGCAGCGCCCGCAAGCTCGCCGCCGTAACCACCGCAGCCACCGAGTTCCCCTCGCCTCGCCGTCGTGTCCCCAAGCTCCGCCACCGTTTGCTACGCCTCCCCGACGAGCCACGCATCGCCGGAAGCCCCGATGTGCCGTCCCCGTCAACTTCGCCCCCATTCGGCCACCGAGATCGCCGGCGACCTCACCGTCGCAGCAGTTCGTCCCCGACCTCGCCGTCAGTTCCAACGCGACCGCCGTGAGCTTGGCTACCTCCCCATCCTCTCCGTTTCCCCCTCGAGCTCTGTAACGACCGCACATAGCTCACCTGCATGCGCCGCCGCGGAGCTCATCGCTGACGAGGCTCCAGCCACCTAACGGCCACGCCACCCTGTCTATCAGCTTCACCGCACCCCCAGGAGCCTAGAGCTCCTCTCCATGAGCCTCGCCGTGCCTCCTAGCGACTAGCCCGAGCTCACCCGAGCTCCGGCAGCCGCCAAGGTCGTCGCTGGCGCCTAATTCCGGCGACCCCGAGGCCAACCACCACCACCACTAGATGCGGCACTTCCCCCGCATCACGTAGACGTGCTCCGCCATCGATTTGGTCGCCGGAGCCTGAATCCCGCCCTGCACCGCCGCGTCTGGCCTCGCCGGAGGCTAAACGCCGGCCTATTTGACCCTGTTTTGACCACGGGTGGGCCCAAGCTGACCCCCTGGAGTCAATGACAGGTGGGCCCAGGCGGCTAATTAATTTAGGATTAGCAGTTTAGTTTAATTAGTTAAGTTAATGACACTGACACGCGGGACCCACCGGTCAGGTTTGATCTGGACCAGGTCTGTTGACCTGCTGACATCAGCATGATGTCATGCTGACGTAGTAAATGCTTTTCTGGGATTATTTGATTTAAAACAATTCAGGAAATTCGTGTCGGTCATGGATGTCTGTCTTTCTAATTTAGTGCCACTTTTGGTTTATAACTAGCCATGTCGGCCCGGGTTCTCTGTCATACGAATGCTAGCGACACTATCATATACGTGTGCCAAAATGCGCAAACGATCCCGGGCCAGGTAAGGTGGCACCCGTGGGGATACCGTGCGTGAGGTCGCAAAGTGATATGATGTGTTACAAACTATATCGGTGTGACTTAGGATCGGGGTCTTGACACCGTATGACAATTGTACACGGTGTTTGAAATCATCATTCTTATACGGTGGGTCACGTCACCAACCAAAGTTGAAATTTGAGTTTTTTTCTTAAATTTGCAATTTCTTCAAATTTTCAAATTCCTCAAAATTTGCAATTTCTTCAACTTTTTGTTTTTTATGTCCTCTACAGCATTCACTTATTGCTAATTCTTCAAGTTGATTTTTTCCTCTAAGTGAATGTGATCGGACCCTTCCCCCTCTATGCTTAACCCAATCCAGTCTAATCACAATTTCTTCTTATGCGTTCTATTTGAAACTTGTTCAAAATCTCCACTCTGTCCTTGACACCTGAAGAATTTGTGAACGCAACGTTTAAAAATTTTCTTATCCAAAATTTTCGACTTTTGCCGCTCAAACCGTTCCGCATCCCACGATGCATTAAACAACTCATCCACGATCTCCACTATCTTTACTCCTCAGAACGTGGGTGACACATGTTGCTAGGATAGCAAAGGGCAGGGGAACGTTCGTCCAATTTCCTCGGACGAGCAGTTTTTCACAGTGGCTATAAATACCCCTCTCCTTCACCATACCTCATTTACTCCGCTCGACATCTCCATCTCACTCGAGCTCTCAGACCTAACGCCGCCGCTATTCTCCATCGGCGCCGGTGAGGAAGACCTTCGCTGCCTCGACCACCTCGTCGTCGTACTCGCGTCGCCTACGAAAATCTCACTCCGCCGCCACCGTAGCTGTCTCCTTCTGCCAAGTTAGGGCGTGGGAGATCTGGACCGACGAGCTTCACCAAAGTTCATCTAGTTTGTCGTGTTCTTCACCAAAGGTAATTAAAATCTAATTTTGCTACCCTTCTTTGATTCTCATGATTTTCACAATTTCTTCAAAAGGTGTTTATTCTTCAACTCCCCACTATCTAAACACCTAAATCTACCTGTTCTTGATTTGTTTCTCTAAGATGAGTTTTTCTTCATGATTCCTCTATTGTGTGGATTTTTTGATCTATACAACTCTGGAACCTAAAGCAAGAACGCTGAGTGAAAGTCTTCAAGACTCCCATGGTCAAATTCCTCAAACTTTATACCTTTTGAAAAATTTCTGAGAACACATATGTGATGGCTTCTCGCCCCTCGTTGGTTACCCCAAGTGGAAGGTTTGAGATGTAGCATAACGGCAAGTTTCCCTTGGCAAAGATACCAAGGATCGAATCCCGTGAGACTCCGAGGGTCGACAAGTAGGTGTCAACTGCTAACGGCGCCAGATACTTAGCGGTTGACAGGACCTGCACACAGATACAAATAACGTTGCTCCCAACGAGTACAGAGAGGTTGTCAATCCCTCCGGCCTTGCTGTTTACAAAGGATCAAACGCAAGAGGTAATAATGATAGCTATAACTGCAACTAGGAAATAGAAACAGGAAGTAAATATAAGGCGTGATCAGTTGTGGTAATATGGACCGGGGTCCCATGATGTTCACTAATGATGTCTCTCTCCCAAAAGACGATAAAACAGCTAAGCGAGGTAAACAAATTACAGCTGGGCAATTGACAGGATTATGTGCGCAAACCAATGCTAACTATGCTGTAAAGAAAGGTAGAGGCTCAAAAGCATGGGCGGTACGCCAAGTCAAGTAGACCGAAATCCATCTGCATCTACTACTAATCATCCACCTTGAGATATCTATCCAGAACATCTCGCTGGTATTAAGTTGCGTGTCCCACCCAAAGTGTAAACTCAAAGCAACAGACAACTGCATTAAAAGAACTTTGCGTAAAGTAAGCAATCCTTGCACCCGCAAGTACAAGCACCGTTGTTTTCCCTCTTGTGGCAACAACACATCCCCTAGACTCATGTTTCTGTCACTCAAGCTAGTCATCAGGGGGCATGAACCCACAAGCAACCATAACGTTCCCTCTTGGAGTTACTACCTACTACTTGGCCAAAGCAATAAACAACAACGGAGAACATGCAAGAATTACTCAAGAACTAAAATATAAAAGAGGTGAATCAAGTATATTACTCACACACAATCTGAATATAATCTCATAATCCATCGGATCCCAGCAAACTCAGCAGAGCAACAGCATAAAGATTACATATGTGCCTCGATCATGTAGGGCAGCTCACGAGGTCTAATCCATGAAGAACAAAGAGGGGAGGAGAACATCACATAGCTACTGGTCATGGACCCATGGTCCAAGGGGGACTACTCACAACTCATCCGGGAAGCGTCCATGGTGGTGGAGAAGCTCCCGGTGGTGGTCCTCCCCTCCGGCAGGGTGCCGGGAAGAGTTCTCCTGATGCTCCCGATCTTGGAAGTGTTGCGGCGGCGGAACAGAGGCGAGATCGCGAAAAAGGGTTCCGTCCTCGAGGGTTTCGGGACGCGAGGAATATATATGCGAAGGGGGGTCACCAGAGGTGGAGAGGGGGCCCCAGGCGCCCCCCTGGGCGGCAGGGGTGGGGCCGCCCCGGGTGGCCGCCTGGGCTGCCCCTGGCTCCCCTTTGGCCCCACTTTGGTTTTTCTCGAAGCTTCTCGTGCACTGATTTTTTCTGTATTTTCCCGGAATTTTTGGAGCACTTTTAATATGGGGGAAATCTGAAATAGAAAAACAGCAGAAAACAGGAACTGGCACTGTGGTGCACTGAGTTAATAGGTTAGTCCAAATATGATCAAAAGTGTATGGAAGTGCATAAATATCATAGCAATATCACACAAAAGAAGCATGGAGCAAGCAGAAATTATAGATACGTTTTGGACGTACCAACATCCCCAAGCTTAATTCCTGCTCGTCCTCGAGTAGGTAAATGATAACAAGCATAATTTCTGTGGTGACATGCTACCAATCATATAAGAACTTTTTAAGTAAAGCAATCAAGGCATGTAATTCAATTCAAGTCATAACAAGCAAGAGTCTATATTAGCATTGTAACAAGCAACATAAGAACATAAAGGTGCAAGAGCTCTCGCTGTCCGTGACTCGAATGTCTTCAAATGGTGTTTGCGTGCAAGAAAGGGGATAAGGATATACGAGAGAGTAAAACATAGTTTTTGTATTGTTGAGAACTTAATCTACTAAAGTTTCACACTTGGTCTTCTTTGGAATCTTATCTTGACTCATCCCCAGACCAACAGCCAGGTACAAGTCAAAATGATCCACTCCCTTTCGATATTTTGAGCACTCATGCAATGGATGAGCGTAAGCAAGAAAGTCGACACTTAGGATGGCAAAGAGAGAAAAATGATGGAGGGGGAAGACAAAAAAGGTGTGAAAGGCTCACATCAATGAGGACCATCATCGGCGAGAGAAAGCCAAATGATAGATATGATGTGAGGAGTAGGGATTGCCATGCGACGGATGCACATATGAGCTAAGGTAAGCTCTCCAATGGAACTAGTGGGGGTGCATCCAACTTGCTTGCTCAAGAAGACCTAGAGCTCTTTTGAGGAGGCTCATTATTGGAATATACAAGCCAAGTTCTATAGTGTGAAGGTCCCCACATAGCTATATGCATGAATGATAATCTCTATGGAGTACACGGTATAAGATGGAGTACGAGTGTGGATCTCTCAAAAGAAACAGTAGTGTGCCCCCTTCTCTCTTTTTATTTTTTTTTCTTTTTTTTTCTATTTTTTTTATTTTTTTGTGGCCTCCATGGCTCTTTCTATTTTACTCTCATTTGTCCTCTTTGGGATCTTTTGATTTGTCCTCTTTGGGATCTTTTGATTTTGTCCTCTTTGGGATCTTTTCCTCACTTTACGGGCAACACTCTATATATTACAAGAAGTATAGAAGATCTTTCACACTTTACAAAAGTACTCAACATAAAGAAAATGAAACTATCATGATGTATGCAAATGTATGCCTCTGCCAGTGTAGCAGGATATGCAATGATACTAGTGCGTCATGTAGCAATGATTAGGGCAAGGCCCAACTAGCATGCGGCTCATCGATCAAGCAAAAAGCATGTATGGCATGAAGATCAAGTCATGAGAAGATGGATGTTGCATGGCAATGTATCTCGGAAAGGCTATGGAAATGCCTTGATAGGTAGGTATGGTGGCTGTTTTGAGGAAGGATATAATGAGGCTTATGATGACAGAGCGTATCGTGCCAAGGATTTGGATGCATCGGCGAAGTATGCGCCAACTCTCGAGGTGAGAAAGGGCAATGCACGGTACCGACGAGGCTAGAAAAATATGGTTAGGTGGAAGTGTCAACTTTCGAGTACTCACATTAGTCCGAAGAACTCATGCACTTATTATCGGTAACTCTCAATCTAATTAGGAGGTTCACAAAGAGACAAGTACCCCGAGGAGGAGTGTATGGGGGTTTGGTTATCCTTGCGCATCCTCGGCTCATGGTACGTGAGTGTACTCTAATATTCGATCCCTCCAAAGATTAGTGATCCATTTAGTAGCTAAAGTTCTCAACTATTTTGTAGGTTTTCGAAAATAAACACGGATTGCCCAAAATACGACATCTATCACTAATAGGCTAAAGCTCTTGACACCAAAAGTTCAGACATTACTCATGGCAATACCTCAAAACTATTGCAAGTTACTACTAAAATTAAATAGCAATCTCAATTACCTACTTTAAGTCAAGACACACAACTCAGTGCAACAGGCAAACTCTCTTAACAAGATAATCATGAAAACTCAAGAGAGTTCAACAACCAATTAAACAAAAGCTCTTTAAAAAGAAAAGCATGAAAACTAAGAGCTAAACATGACAGCAGCTATGGAAAGACAAAGAACACACACAACAAAGATAAGCATGAAAATCCTATGTTGTGTTCTAGGTTGAAGTGGAGCGTGTTTCTCTCCCACACAAATAAAGCTGGGTTCTAACTTGTTATGAACAGCAAGCAAAGCAAAAGAAAACTAAAAAGGAAACTAAGAGCAAGACGCTCCAAGCATAGCACATAACGCATGAAGTGATTAAAATATAGTGGAACGAAAGACGAACTGATAATTTTTGATGGAGAAGGGGATGCACTGGGGCATCCCCAAGCTTAGACGCTTGAGTCTTCTTGAATATTTCTTGGGGGTGCACGGGGGCATCCCCAAGCTTGAGCGTTTGACCCTCCTAGATCTTCTTTTATCATCTTCCCTCGCACACTTGAAAACTCCCTTCATACATAACTCATCATAATCTGATTAGCGAGGTTAGTACCCACAATAAAATAATTTTTCCCTACTGGAAATAAGGATAATCTTGAAGAGCTACAGTTTCTCAAGATTGCCAAACGGTTTTTGCAAAGAAAAAGCAAGCTCAAGGTTTGCAAAACGAAGAAAAGGCAAAACAAGACAAAATCTGTGAAAAACAGACCAGGAGGTAGTAAGTAATTTTTTCGGGGCACTTCTGCCACTCAAATAAAAAAACTCAGAACAGACGCCCGAAAGCCAATTGTATAGAGCACGCTGTGAAAGAAATTCAGACCAAAAAGATGATCTTGTGATTTTATACGAATTTTTCTGTCCAAGGACATAATCTGTTTCCTGGACAACACGTCACAACTTTTGCACTTTCTTGCAATCAGAGGCTAAACTTGGCACAAAGCTGAAAAGAAAAGATACAATGATGATGCTACTGTAGTAACAAACATCAAGACACAACAAAAGCAAAATAAAACCTAATTCGTTGTGGGCTGCCTCCCAAAAGCGCTTTCCTTTATGTCTTTAAGCTAGGCATGATGCAAAAAGATCAAGTTGTATCAATTGAACCATCATCAAGATCATCAAAAAGCTCTTCAATAGTACAACTAGTCTTAAGAGGACTTTCAAATAAGGGCCTAATAAAGATACTTCTAGGGAGAAAACCAAAAGGTGGAAAGTCAATGGAAGATTCATTTATAAATTTATCAAAGAGAGGTATTTCTTCCAAAGTTTTCACAGTTTCAACCCCTTTGGCAATAGATGGATTACTTTTGGAACGAGGAGCCTTTGGTACGTAAACAAACTTTGGTTCCTTCTTTGCCGGAGTTTCTACCTTTTTGGCTTTGATTGAGGAGAAAGTAGTTCCTAAAGTGTCAAAGATTTCCTCAATCTTGTCTATCCTAGAAGAGTCCAAGTCATGGGATTTGATGGTCTCCAAAGCTTTGAGAATTTTATGCATGGAGCTACCAAGCCTATTCAAATTCCCTTGGATCTTACGGTCCAACTCATTTATCTTATTAATGCTTGGCATCTCTAGCTCTATCTTTTCAAGTTTTTTCATAATGTGAGCTAGGGTAATGTCCTCTTGATTGCTAACAGCAGGGGGATTTCCAACAAGATTTTCCATAATACTAAGAGATTCCCAAACTGGGGCTTCTAGGAAATTTCCATTGATAGCAGAATCTAGAATAAACCTATTCCAAGAAGTAATTCCAACATAAAAATTTCTAAGCAGGATAGTAGTAGATTGCTTCTTGGTGGCTCTTTTTTGAGAATCATTAATTCTATACCAAGCATCTTTTAGACTTTCACCACCTCTTTGTTTAAAGGTGAGCACTTCTGCCTCACCAAAGGCAAAAGGACCGGACATAATGCCAACTAAAAGCAAGATAACTATTTTTGTGATTTTTTTGTAAGGGACACTAAAGCAAAAACTGAAAGGTAAACTAACAAGACTAAAAAGCAAAGATAAAGGATAGCGTGCAACTCCCCTATCTTGAAGAGTGGAGTCCCCGGCAACGGCGCCAGAAACTTTGCTTGATGGCTTCTCGCCCCTCGTTGGTTACCCCAAGTGGAAGGTTTGAGATGTAGCGTAACGGCAAGTTTCCCTTGGCAAAGATACCAAGGATCGAATCCCGTGAGACTCCGAGGGTCGACAAGTAGGTGTCAACTGCTAACGGCGCCAGATACTTAGCGGTTGACAGGACCTGCACACAGATACAAATAACTTTGCTCCCAACGAGTACAGAGAGGTTGTCAATCCCTCCGGCCTTGCTGTTTACAAAGGATCAAACGCAAGAGGTAATAATGATAGCTATGACTGCAACTAGGAAATAGAAACCGGAAGTAAATATAAGGTGTGATCAGTGGTGGTAATATGGACCGGGGTCCCATGATGTTCACTAGTGATGTCTCTCTCCCAAAAGACGATAAAACAGCTAAGCGAGGTAAACAAATTACAGCTGGGCAATTGACAGGATTATGTGCGCAAACCAATGCTAACTATGCTGTAAAGAAAGGTAGAGGCTCAAAAGCATGGGCGGTACGCCAAGGCAAGTAGACCAAAATCCATCTGCATCTACTACTAATCATCCACCTTGAGACATCTATCCAGAACATCTCGCTGGTATTAAGTTGCGAGTCCCACCCAAAGTGTAAACTCAAAGCAACAGACAACTGCATTAAAAGAACTTTGTGTAAAGTAAACAATCCTTGCACCCGCAAGTACAAGAACCGTTGTTTTCCCTCTTGTGGCAACAACACATCCCCTAGACTCATGTTTCTGTCACTCAAGCTAGTCATCAGGGGGCATGAACCCACAATCAAGCATAACGTTCCCTCTTGGAGTTACTACCTACTACTTGGCCAAAGCAATAAACAGCAACGGAGAACATGCAAGAATTACTCAAGAACTAAAATATAAAAGAGATGAATCAAATATATTACTCACACACAATCTGAACATAATCTCATAATACATCGGATCCCAGCAAACTCAGCACAGCAACAACATAAAGATTACATATGTGCCTCGATCATGTAGGGCAACTCATGAGGTCTAATCCATGAAGAACAAAGAGGGGAGGAGAACATCACATAGCTACTGGTCATGGACCCATGGTCCAAGGGGGACTACTCACAACTCATCCGGGCAGCGTCCATGGTGGTGGAGAAGCTCCCGGTGGTGGTCCTCCCCTCCGGCAGGGTGCCGGGAAGAGTTCTCCTGATGCTCCCGATCTTGGAAGCGTTGCGGCGGCGGAACAGAGGCGAGATCGCGAAAAAGGGTTCCATCCTCGAGGGTTTCGGGACGCGAGGAATATATATGCGAAGGGGGGTCACCAGAGGCGGAGAGGGGGCCCCAGGCGCCCCCCTAGGCGGCCAGGGGTGGGGCCGCCCCGGGTGGCGCCTGGGCTGCCCCTGGCTCCCCTCTGGCCCCACTTTGGTTTTTCTCGAAGCTTCCTGTGCGCTGATTTTTTCTGTATTTTTCCCGGAACTTTTGGAGCACTTTTAATATGGGGGAAATCTGAAATAGAAAAACAACAGAAAACAGGAACTGGCTCTGTGGTGCACTGAGTTAATAGGTTAGTCCAAATATGATCAAAAGTGTATGGAAGTGCATAAATATCATAGCAATATCACACAAAAGAAGCATGGAGCAAGCAGAAATTATAGATACGTTTTGGACGTATCAATATGACCTCTCCAAATTCTTCGCACCTATACTCTGTTCACAAGTACAAATGTCTGCTGCTGAATCTCTAGGTTCTCATCAACTTAACTCATTTGCAGCATTCCTCGAAGAAATGTTACATACTTCCTCAGAAACCTCAACTGTTCAAAATCATCAAGTGAGGAAAATGGCTGAAGGCAAGAGACCATAGAAGGGAGGAAAGAAACCTGAGACAAACACTGCGTTCGAAATCCCTGAAGAAATCTATGATGAATATTGCACACCAGATGAGGAAACTCGTGGCAAAGAAAACAAAAATCAGCGCAAAGTTTGCATTCAAAGGATTGACAGAAGATGGGCCAAGGAATAGCGCTATGTTACTCCAAAATACATGAAGAAATTCGCAGTAAACCCTCCTTGCACAAGACCTCCTTTGGCGCCAGGCCAAGTTGCAGATCCCTCAAACGTTAGACGTGGGGAGGAATTTCTAAAGGAATGGGCAAAACGTCAAGAAAAGCTTCAACGTGCAGCCAGAGATGCAGTGAAGAAATTCAATGAAGACTCGTCTGCTGCTGCCTCTGCTGCTGAGGCCACTGCAAGCAAGCCCAAGAAGGCCATGCTGAAGAAATCGGCCGTCAAACCAATTTCCTCAACAACAATGCCCTCAAGGCCAAGTTCCTCAAAGCCTTCCAGACACATTCCTCGGGCAACTTCCTCAAGGGCCGCCTCAATTCCCTCTGTTGCTGCACAATCTTCAGCTGCTGCTGAGAAATCCTCAACTCCTGTGCACCTTGCAACATGTCAATGGACTGCAGGGTTCTCAATTGCATTAGGAGCCTCTGCAAGTTCATCAGCTCCACCAAAATGTTCACTGATACGTCTCCGTCGTATCTATAATTTGTGATTGTTCTATGCCAATATTCTACAACTTTCATATACTTTTGGCAACTTTTAATACTATTTTTTGGGACTAACATATTGATCCAGTGCCCAGTGCCAGTTCCTGTTTGTTGCATGTTTTTTGTTTCGCAGAATATCCAAATCAACCGGAGTCCAAATGGAATAAAAACGGACGGATATTTTTTTTGGAATATATCTGAATTTTGGGAAGCGGAACCAACATGAGACGATGCCCGAGTGGGCCACAAGGCAGGGGCGCGCCCACCAGGGGCAGGCACGCCCTAGGCCCTCGTGGCCACATCGTAAGGCGGTTGATGCCCTTCTTTCGCCGCAAGAAAGCTAATATCCGGATAAAAATCTTGTCAAAAAATCAGCCCAATCGGAGTTACAGATCTCCGGGAATTTAAGAAACGGTGAAGGGCCAGAATCTGGAAACGCAGAAACAGAGAGAGACAGAGAGACAGATCTAATCTCGGAGGGGTTCTCGCCCCTCCGCCTCCATGGAGGCCATGGACCATAGGGGAAACCCTTCTCCCATCTAGGGAGAAGGTCAAGGAAGAAGAAGAAGGAGGGGGGCTCTCTCCCCCTCGCTTCCGGTGGCACCGGAGTGCCACCGGGGCCATCATCGTGTGACGGCGATCTACACCAACACCTCCATCATCTTCACCAACATCTCCATCACCTTCCCCCATCTATCTACAGCGGTCCACTCTCCCGCAACCCGTTGTATCCTCTACCTGAACATGGTGCTTTATGCTTCATATTATTATCCAATGATGTGTTGCCATCCTATGATGTTTGAGTAGATTTTCGTTGTCCTATCGGTGATTGGTGAATTGCTATGATTGATTTAAATTGCTTGTGGTTATGTTGATGTCCTTTGGTGCCCATCATATGAGCGCGCGCGTGGATCACACCATAGGGTTAGTTGTATGTTGATAGGACTACGTATTGGAGGGCAAAAGTGACAGAAGCTTCAACCTAGCGTAGAAATTGATGCATACAGGATTGAAGGGGGACCAATATATCTTAATGCTATGGTTCGGTTTTACCTTAATGAATATTAGTAGTTGAGGATACTTTCTAATAGTTCCAATCATAAGTGCATAGAATTTCAAGTAATGGATGACATGCTAGCAGTGGCCTCTCCCACATAAAACTTGCTATCGGTCTAGTAATGTAGTCAATTGCTTAGGGGCAATTTCGCAACTCCTACCACCACTTTTCCACACTCGCTATCACTAACTTTATTACTTCTTTACCTAACAGCCCCTAGTTTTATTTAAGTGCTCTTTATATTCTTGCAAACCTATCCCACAAAAACTACAAAGTACTTCTAGTTTCATACTTGTTCTAGGTAAAGTAAACGTCAAGCGTGCGTAGAGTTGTATCGGTGGTCGATAGAACTTGAGGGAATATTTGTTCTGACTTTAGCTCCTCATTGGGTTCGACACTCTTACTTATCGAAAGAGGCTACAACTGATCCCCTACACTTGTGGGTTATCAAGACCTTTTTCTGGCGCCGTTGCCGGGGAGCAATAGCGCGGGGTGAATATTCTCGTGTGTGCTTGTCTGCTTTATCACTAAGTAGATTTTATTTGCTGTTCTAAGTTGTTGTCTATCTTTAGTTATGGATATGGAACACAAAATACCAAAAAATTTAGGTGTACTTGCTACTAATGGAGATGGCGAACCTCCTAAAACCCTCGATGCTCAGTATGTGAAAGATATTATGTACTACTTTGATAATCCTGAGAAAACCCCATTCAACTATGTAATGGGAGTAACGTTGGATCGACGTGAATACTTTAGGGATTATCGCTTGACACAAAAAGGGAAACTGTTATGGGATCAAATTCATATGTTGCATTGGTATGCTCGGCAACTATGCTTGAGATATGATTATACTTGTGGCTCTAGGATGAAGGCTCCACACCTTCCCTTTTCTTGCAAATTTAATGATAATGAAACCTTAGCTTCTTATGCTAATGGTATATATGATTATTATGGTAATTCGTTGCTTTTATGGGTGCTTGTGAAATTGAATCTCTGTTTAAAAAGAATGATGCTTTTGATGACGATGTTTCTAGGCCTGAAAATCTTGCTATATTGAAATATTGCTATTTGAATTATGAATATAACTCCGATATTGATGTGTTTATTGAGAAGGTCTCTGCTGTTCAAGAAGAGACTAATATTTTGCAGGAGTCTATGGAAGAAGAAATCAATGACATTGTGAGCTCATTGGATGAAAAAGATGAGGAGGAGAGTGAAGAACAAAAGGAGGAAGAGCGGATTAGCTACCCGTGCCCACCTTCTAATGAGAGTAACTCTTCAACTCATACATTGTTTAATTTCCCTTCATGCTTACCGAAGGATGATTGCTATGACGATTGTTATGATCCCGTTGATTCTTTTGAAATATCCCTTTTTGATGATGCTTGCTATGCTTGTGGCCAAGATGCCAATATGAACTATGCTTATGGAGATGAACTTGCTATAGTTCCATATGTAAAACATGAGATTGTTGCTATTGCACCTACACATGATAGTCCTATTATCTTTTTGAATTCTCCAAACTACACTATATCGGAGAAGTTTGCACTTATTAAGGATTATATTGATGGGTTGCCTTTTTCTGTTACACATGATGATTTTGATGAATATAATATGCATGTGATTGCTGCTCCTACTTGCAATTATTATGAGAGAGGAACTACATCTCCGCCTCTCTGTGTTTCCAACATGATAAAATTGCAAGAAACTGCTTATACTATGCATTGGCCTTTACTTGATGTGTATGAATTATTCTTGTATGACATGCCTATGCATAGGAAGAGAGTTAGACTTCGTTGTTTCATGACACATATCACTTTGTGCTCACTACTAAATGCCAAATCATTGCTAATTAAAATTGGCTTTGATATACCTTGGGATCCGGGTGGATCCATCACTTCAGCACTATATGCCTAGCTTAATGGCTTTAAAGAAAGCGCTGCCAGGGAGACAAACCAGAAGTTTTAGAGAGTCATTTATTTCTGTTGTGTGCTTTTATAAAGTTTGAAAACAAAAAAAAATAAAGAGGGGAACCTAAAACCTTTTCAAAAAGAAAAATGAAAGTGATATAGACGAGCATTGTGAAAGTGGGGGACGTCCTTGAACTTTGTTCATGCCCATGGAAACTTTGTGAATCTTAATTACATAAACTTTTCAACAAAAATAATTATCCCCTTGTACAATTCCATTGTATTATAAAAATAATGTGCCAAGGTTTGCCTTTAGGATGTTTACAATGCTTGTTGGTTTGTGCGGTGCAGGACATAAACTTTGGTTGTCGTGCGTGATTTTACATTTTTTTGCTGGAACGTCAAATGGTTCTGAAACTTATTGCACTGTCTTTCTATACAAATTGTTTATTTTTCCTAATTTTGGCAGAATTTTTCAAGTATCAGAAGTATGGTGAATGTTCAGATTATTACAGACTATTCTGTTTTAGACAGATTCTGTTTTTGATGCATAGTTTGCTTGTTTTGATGAAACTATCAATTTCTATCAGTGGATTAAACCATGGAAAAGTTATATTACAATAGCTACAATGAAAAAACAAAATATGAATTGGTTTGCAACAGTACTTAGAATAGTGATTTGCTTTATTATACTAACGGATCTTATCGAGTTTTCTGTTGAAGTTTTGTGTGGATGAAGTGTTCGAAGATCGAGGAGGTCTCGATGTGAGGAGAAGAAGGAGAGGAAAGAGCTCAAGCTTGGGGATGCCCAAGGCACCCCAAGTAAATATTCAAGGAGACTCAAGCGTCTAAGCTTGGGGATGCCCCGGAAGGCATCCCCTCTTTTTCAACAAGTATCGGTATGTTTTCGGATTCGTTTCATTCATGTGATATGTGCAGATCTTGGAGCGTCGTGTGCTTTTTCTTTTTCTTTTAATAAATGCACTATGCTGGTATGAGATAGTCCTTGGTTGATTTATAGAATGCTCTTTGCACTTCACTTATATCTTTTGAGTATGGCTTTATAGAATGCTTCATGTGTTTCACTTATATCATTTGAAGTTTGGATTGCCTGTTTCTCTTCACATAGAAAACCGCCATTTGTAGAATGCTCTTTTGGTTCACTTATAATTGTTAGAGCGTGGGAATAACTTTTGTAGAAAGAATTAAAACTCTCTTGCTTCATATTTAGATAGTTGACATGAATTGGTCATTCACATGGTTAGTCATAAAATCCTACATAAAATTTTAGATCGCTGAATATGATATGTTTGATTCCTTGCAATAGTTTTGCGATATAGAGATGCTAATATGTGGGAGGAACTAGTGAATGATTATGGTTTAGTAAAAATATTGGTGTTAAGGTTTGTGATTCCTGAAGCATGCACGTATGGTTTCCTAACTATGTAACCAAATTGGCGCGCATTGTATTTTGATTGTTTATCTTTGTGTGAAGGTCGGGGCGCGCGATGGTTAACTTCTACCAACCTCCCCCCTAGGAGCATGCGTCGTAGTATCTTTGCTTCGAGGGCTAATAGATTTTCTGCAATAAGTATGTGAGTTCTTTATGACTAATGTTGAGTCCATGGATTATACGCATTCTCACCCTTCCACCATTGCTAGCCTCTCTTGTACCGCGCAACTTTCGCTGGTACCATACACCCATCATATAACTTCCTCAAAACAGACACCATACCTACCTATTATGGCATTTCCATAGCCATTCCGAGATATATTGC
This sequence comes from Secale cereale, assembly GCA_902687465.1. Classification (NCBI taxonomy): domain Eukaryota; kingdom Viridiplantae; phylum Streptophyta; class Magnoliopsida; order Poales; family Poaceae; genus Secale; species Secale cereale. The sequence continues at coordinate 798,896,583 of LR738715.1, forward strand.
CATGTAACTCCACCGTTCCGTTTATTATGACACGCACCATCATTGTCATATTGCCTTGCATGATCGTAAGATAGCTAGCATGATGTTTCTATGGCTTGTCCGTTTTTTGATGTCATTGCTACGCTAGATCATTGCACATCCCGGTACACCGCCGGAGGCATTCATATAGAGTCATATTTTTGTTCTAGTATCGAGTTGTAATATCGAGTTGTAAGTAAATAGAAGTGTGATGACCATCATTATTAGAGCATTGTCCCTTAAAGGCAAAATAAAAAAGGAAGGCCCAAAAAAAAGAAGAAAAGTAAAAAAAGAAAAAAAGAAAAAAGGGGGACAATGCTACTATGTTTTTTCCACACTTGTGCTTCAAAGTAGCACCATGATCTTCATGATAGAGAGTCTCCTATGTTGTCACTTCCATATACTAGTGGGAATTTTCATTATAGAACTTGGCTTGTATATTCCAACGATGGGCTACCTCAAATGCCCTAGGTCTTGATGAGCAAGCAAGTTGATGCACACCCACTAGTTTTCTTTTGAGCTTTCATACACTTATAGCTCTAGTGCATCTATTACATGGCAATCCCTACTCACTCACATTGATATCTATTGATGGGCATCTCCATAGCCCATTGATACGCCTAGTCGATGTGAGACTTTCTCCCTACTTTTGTCTACTACCACCTTCTATTCCACCCATAGTGCTATATCCATGGCCCACGCTCATGTATTGCGTGAAGAATTGAAAAGGTTCGAAATAGTAAAGTATGAAGACAATTGCTTGGCTGACACCGGGATGGGCATGAGGGGTATACCTTGTGTTAAGAAAAGGGAAGCATAAAAGACTATATGATTTTGTAGGGATAACGTTCTTGAGCATTGACATTTTGAAAGACTTGATTGTTTGTTGGGATGCCCGAGTATTAAATTCTTCTATGTCAAATGATAGACAATTGCTTTGAATCACTCGTGTCTTAATATTCAAGCCATGATTAGATTATATGATCAAGATTATGCTAGGTAGCATTCCACATCAAAAATTATCTTTTTTATCATTTACCTACTCGAGGACGAGCAGGAATTAAGCTTGGGGATGCTGATACGTCTCGGTCGTATCTATAATTTTTTATTGTTCCATGCCAATATTCTACAACTTTCATATACTTTTGGCAACTTTGTATACTATTTTTTGGGACTAACATATTGATCCAGTGCCCAGGGCCAGTTCCTGTTTGTTGCATGTTTTTTGTTTCACAGAATATCCATATCGAGACCAAACGGAATAAAAACGTACAGAGATTTTTTCCGAATATATGTGAATTTTGGGAAGCGGAACCAACATGAGACAATGCCCAAGTGGGCCATGAGGCCGGGGGGCGCGCCCACCAGGAGCAGGCGCATCCTGGGCCCTCGTGGCCACTCCGTAAGGCAGTTAATGCCCTTCTTTCGCCGCAACAAAGCTAATATCCGAATAAAAATCGTGTCAAATAATCAGCCCAATCGGAGTTACGGATCTCCGGGAATTTAAGAAACGGTGAAGGGCCAGAATCTGGAAACGCAGAAACAGAGAGAGACAGAGAGACAGATCCAATCTCGGAGTGGTTCTCGCCCCTCCGCCTCCATGGAGGCCATGGACCAGAGGGGAAACCCTTCTCCCATCTAGGGAGAAGGTCAAGGAAGAAGAAGAAGGAGGGGGGCTCTCTCCCCCTCGCTTCCGGTGGCACCGGAGTGCCACCGGGGCCATCATCGTGTGACGGCGATCTACACCAACACCTTCGTCATCTTCACCAACATCTCCATCACCTTCCCCCATCTATCTACAGCGGTCCACTCTCCCGCAACCCACTGTACCCTCTACTTGAACATGGTGCTTTATGCTTCATATTATTATCCAATGATGTGTTGCCATCCTATGATGTCTGTGTAGATTTTCGTTGTCCTATCGGTGATGGGTGAATTGCTATGATTGATTTAATTTGCTTGTGGTTATGTTGCTGTCCTTTGGTGCCCATCATATGAGCGCGTGCGTGGATCACACCATAGGGTTAGTTGTATGTTGATAGGACTACATATTGGAGGGCAAGAGTGACAGAAGCTTCAACCTAGCGTAGAAATTGATGCATACAGGATTGAAGGGGGACCAATATATCTTAATGCTATGGTTGGGTTTTACCTTAATGAACGTTAGTAGTTGCAAATGCTTGCTAATAGTTCCAATCACAAGTGCATAGAATTCCAAGTAAGGGATGACATGCTAGCAGTGGCCTCTCCCACATAAAACTTGCTATCGGTCTAGTAACGTAGTCAATTGCTTAGGGGCAATTTCGCAACTCCTACCACCACTTTTCCACACTATCTATCACTAACTTTATTACTTGTTTATCTTAACAGCCCCTAGTTTTATTTAAGTGCTCTTTATATTCTTGCAAACCTATTCCACAAAAACTACAAAATACTTCTAGTTTCATACTTGTTCTAGGTAAAGTAAACGTCAAGCGTGCGTAGAGTTGTATCGGTGGTCGATAGAACTTGAGGGAATATTTGTTCTGCCTTTAGCTCCTCATTGGGTTCGACACTCTTACTTATCGAAAGAGGCTACAACTGACCCCCTACACTTGTGAGTTATCATTCACCTGGTCCGGCCTTGCTGAAAATGAAGACCACTACTGGCCGTGGAAAGAGGCTAAGTCCTCATAAGAAAGTGGCCTTTCAAGTTCCATCTGATGACGATGAAGCTGATGATGAAGAACTTGCTGCAATCATGAGGGATAGACAGATGAAGGACGCAAGAGCCAAGGGCAGTTATGTGCCTCTCATGTTGGATCCTAAGAAGATCCTCGATTACATTGATCTTTGGCACAAGGATCCCAATACCCATCTCCCTGACATGAATCTCACTCCTGGTCAAAGTCACATGTTGGCTGCTTTCATTGGTGAAGAAAAATGGAAGTTTGAACAAGCCAGGAAAGCAAAGAAGGATCAGTACAGGAAAGAACGATTCTTGAAGAAAAATGTTGTGAACCTGTCTCCTGAGGATCTTGTGAAACTTCAATCAGAGATCAAAGACCTCAATGATGAATTTGACAGATACCGTGCTGATTGGCTAGGAGCCAAAGTCAGATTCGTCAAGCTCTCCAAGTCACTCAAACTTGGTGGTGAAAGTTTCTCACAAGAAGCAATTCATCTTGATGTGGAAACTGAAAGCGCAGCTGACAATGTCAGTGCTGAAGAAAATGAACGTGCCAGGACTGATGAAGAAATTGCAGTCGCTGAAGAAACTGCCAGGGCAACTTCCAATGTTGCGCCTGAAGAACAACCCAGGGCTGCAGAAGAAACTAAAGCAGCGCCTGAAGAAACTAGGAATGCTAGGGCGACTATAACAGTCATGCCTGAAGAAACTGAACCAATGTCATCTGCACCTCCTTCAAAGTCTTCACCTATGAAGACTATCAAACTTCCTTCTGCATTAGAAGTGAAGAAGACAAAAGCTGCAGAGAAGGCAACTGTGAAGAAAAGGAAAGCATCATCAATTGCAGAATCCTTAGCTCCCAAGAAAGTGAGGGCTTTGTCAAGCTCCATCACGAATCCCATTGATGTTGTTCCAATTTCCATTGTGTCATCAAAGGAGATTGTTCCCTTTGGTGAGGATTATAAGATTCCTGATGACAATGCTGAAGAAAATCCTTCTAATGCTTCTTCGGAGCAATTGGGTGAAGAAATTGAAGCGGATGCAATCCCTTCAACTCCTCTGGTATCATCGCCCATGCCTCAGTTCCCTGCTGAAGAGGCCGATGTTGAGGAAATGGAAGAAGATGAGGATGCGGACATTGGATCTACAACACCTGTGCTCAATGATGACTATTGGGAGAAGACTCATCCATATTCCCCATTGACCAGACCACTGCAGCAAGTTCCTCAGTCCCCTGCTCAAACTGAAGAAATTCACACAAGCTTTGAAGAACTCCAGATCCCACTTCTGTCCTTTCCTGAACAATCTCCAGCTGCATTAGCTGAAGAAATAGAACAGCTTGTAGCTGCTGAAGAACCCGAAGCTCAAATTCCTTAGGCAGCAGCTCCAGAAGTTATAACTCAAGAGGCTCCAAAATCATCACCTTCAAATCTTCAGCCCAAGCAGAAGAACCCTCATGCTACAAAGAAAAAATTCAAGGCTGATGATTTCTTCGCTGAACATGTATTCTTCACTGAATTCAACCCTTATGACTGAGCAAGACTTCGTCGCAAGCAGTTCTGGACTGCCACTCAGATGAACTTCTATTCCTCACTGCTTTTCGACAAGGACAAGGTATTTGAGCATCATCAAATTCCTCATGTTAACATGGAGTCCATCCCTTGCTTTGAGCCAGTGCTGAATTTGCTGCATGAAGCTGGGCTTCTGAGCTGCTATTCTGACATCTGTGATTGGAATGAAGAGCTAATTCTTCAACTCTATGCAACCTTGCACCTGACCGGTAGTTCTGATGACATCAATTCATGGGTGCTTGACTGGATGACTGACAACACTCACTACAAAGCTCTAGCATCTGAATTGCTTCATGCCGTACCTGTTCACCCTCCAGCTGAAGGTGCAAGATTGATGTATGAGGAACATGAACTTCCAAATCATCTGATGCAAGTGCTGATGAAGCCTTTGAAGGCTGGCCACCCTCCAAGAACAACCTTCCTAGTGAAGGATTTTCTATATGTGCCAAGGACAATATAGCACATTCTCACCAAAACCCTCAGTCCAATCAAAGGCCACAACTCTAAAGAAGAAGACGTTGTTGGCATCATGAAGAATCTCCTGTTCAATATCATGCATGTGATTCCCATCAACTATCATGATTTCTTCATGAGGACTTTGGCGAATGTTGCACTGTCACCTTTTGAGTTGAAGCCTTATGCTCCCTGGATTATGAGATTCATCAGAACAGAGTCTTCAATTGCATACAAGGCTGACTTTCAGAATCACCTTAGCTATTTTCCTCCGGTTGAAGTCCTCAAACGAACCATTTCCTCAGTTGATGGAAAGGGAAAAGCTGCTATCATTGATGAAGGTACTCGTCCTTTCGATGGACATATTCGCAAAGCTGCATCCTACTCTACCAATGGTGATTCTGCAACCCAAGACACTGCCGCAAATGCTTCAAAGAACACTCCTCAAACAACTGTTCCGCGAGTGATGACTGACCGTGAGCTCCTTCTAAGTCTTCATCACAAAGTTGATCGAAATCACAAGTGGGTCAAGCGCCAGTTTGCTGCAATCCTTCAGAACACGACTGTCACACAGAATACTGTGAAGAAGAATCACTACTATGCGCATGAAATCTTCGATCACACTTGGGCTATTCTTTCAAATCACTTCAATGCTGAAGAACTCAAGGAGATGGAATTCCAACAGGACTTTGACTGGTCTCAGCCACCTTTGACGAAATTCAAGAAGGTCAAAGTTCCTCAATTGGTCACAAGCTCATTTTCTTCATCGCGCGTGATGGATGAAGCTGAAGACTTGGACGACACTACGACAGGCCCTACATCACGGACGACCCCAACAACGTTGGCGCTCCTCCATCAACCTCATGATGATATTCTTCAGGGGCGTTACACTACAGGAATCAGCTAATTTGCCGTCCGCCAAGGCAGATGGCAAAGGCATTGAAGGCGGACGGCAAAGGCCTTTGCCGTCTACCCCGGATGGCAAAATGCACCGGCAAAGAAAGGATCGGTAAAGACCTTCTTTGCCATCTGCTTTCTGAAACGGATGGCAAAGGGTCCTTTGTTATCAGCGGCTGACGGCAAAGAAAGCCAACGGCGATAAATTCGCTGTTAGTCCGTTAGGTGGCTAACGACAGTATTTGCCGTCCGCGGCTGACGGCAAAGAGCATCAGGCCTCTGTCGTCGACAGAATGATGTCAGTTGGACGTCACTGCCCACCAAGGCTTTGCCATCCGCCGTTGTAGGCAAATGCGGCAAAGGCTTTGCCGTCTGCCACTGTAGGCAAACTGACCAAATGGGTCAGCTTCCAGAAAGCATAGGTGGCTACCGCGTGGCTTCTTTGCCGTCCGTCGCGGACGACAAAGAGCCCGTTGCCGTCGGTGGCAGACGGCAAAGAGCCTGCATTGCCTCTATTTTTTCTGTTTTTTAAATCCAACAATTTTCACAACAAATATATATGACATATATAAATATATTTCATAGGGCTATTTCATAGCAAACATATGACATATCCAGCACATAAGTTTCATCGTACATACATATATAGTTCCATCCATTCATACATAGCAAGTTGCACATACACATTGTTCCATCATAGCAAGCTAAGAATACTAGAAGAGAATGAAAGAAAAAACAAGCACTCCATCATAGCAAGCTAGCTTTCGTGAAGTGAATGAAATCTGCAAAATGGCAAATAAGAAAGTTACAAAAAGGTGACTAGAAGAAGAATTATATGTCATTTATGAGCAAACTTAGGTGAAATGGATCATTTATGAGCTAACTTAGTTGAAATGGATCATTTATGAGCTAACTAAGGTGAAATGGATCGTTTATGAGCTAACTAAGGTAAAATGGATCATTTATGAGCTAACTTAGTTGAAATTAATCGTTTATGAGCTAACCTAGGTGAAATGGATCGTTTATGAGCTAACTTAGGTAAAATGCATCATTTTAGAGCTAACCTAGGTAAGATGGGTCATTTTGGAGCTAACCTAGGTAAAATGGGTCATTTTAGAGCTAACTTGGGTAAAATGGATCATTTATGAGCTAACTAAGGTTAAATGGGTCATTTTAGAGCTAACTTAGGTAAAATGGGTTATTTTAGAGCTAACTTGGGTAAAATGGATCATTTATGAGCTAAATAAGGTAAAATGGGTCATTTTAGAGCTAAATTAGGTAAAATGGATCGTTTATGAGCTAACTAAGGTAAAATGGATCATTTATGAGCTAACTTAGGTAAAATGGGTCATTTTAGCGCTAACTTGGGTAAAATGGATCAGTTATGAGCTAACTAAGGTAAAATGAGTCATTTTAGAGCTAACTTGGGTAAAATGGATCGTTTATGAGCTAACTAAGGTAAAATGGATCATTTTAGAGCTAACTTAGGTAAAATGGATCGTTTATGAGCTAACTAAGCTAATTATGCCATTTTTAACATAAGTAAGCTAAGTACATGTCATTATTGAGCAAACCTAGTTAACTAAGCATATTAGAGCTAACTTAGGTCATTTTGGAGGAAACAAAGCTAAGTATAGATCGTTTTAGAGCTAACTTAGGTAAAATGGATAGTTTTGTAGGTCAGTAATCTTATTAAGTCATTTTGGAGGAAATAAAGCTAAGTCTAGGTCTTTATGCATTTGTTAAGCAAAACACCAGAGAAACTTACCGTGATCATGGAGGTCTAGGAGCGGGCTACTAATAATCTCGATCACTATCATCAATAAATGCATAATCATCATCATCACTATCATCAATGACGTGATCATAGAGTTCAGCGGCATCAACATGTGGAAGGCCACCGTGACGTAATCGGTCAAGCATTGACATGTCATCCGCCGCAGTAACCTCTTCTTGTTCCGGCTCTTCTTGTTCCTCCTCTGGGGTGATGTCGGATTCACTGTCGCTGTCTACTTCAATGTTTTGGGGTGAAGTATAGCGGTTCTTGATTTTTTTTGGAAAGATGTGTTTCTTGGAAGAATTATCCTTCATATGTGTCTGGGTTAATGTGAGGTTCATAATCCTCTTCCTTTGGGGGATGTAGTCTAGCACGTGGCGGCACTTCATAAACGACATCCCAACCTTTTATATTTGTATTAGTTTGGCAGGCCCACGGTAGATAGAATACTTCGGTCGCCTGTTGAGCCATAATATAGACATCGGGAACATCTAAATGGGTGCTTTGTTTGATTTCAACTAGCCCTATATGTTCATGAGTCCTTCTAGTCTCCTTCGGCTGAAACAAATAACATTTGAAGAGTACGACATTAGGTGGGTTTTCACCGTAGAATATAAGTTCATAAATTGCTTCAACTCTCCCATAATACTCGGTACCTCCTTCACCGATAGCAGATACAAAACAATTTGTAGACTTTCGGTCGGCCATAGATAGCTCTTTGCCATAGGTATGAAAGTGATACCCGTTGATGTCGTATTTGTCAAATAAACGGACGTTATAGTCAAAACCATTAGCGACTTGTCTCAATACGGCGTCCATGGACTCTGAATTAGCCTACAAGTTTAATAAGAAAGGATTATTGCATTAGGCACAAATTAGCGAATGAAATGAAATGGTCTAATAGAAATTACCATTTGTTTGAACCAAGAGATGAAACCGGGATAGCCGCCTCCTTGCTTTGCCGGAAGCTCATACTCTTCGACGGAATCCTTTTGGATCACCGCTCCATACAAGAATATGGCGACGTATCGATTGTATGAAATATCCAGGAATAAGAGCAGTTCAAAGGAAATAGAAGTTGCGAAACAATGTACCGAGAACTTACTCGATCTACGGCTGCACTTCTGTCAGGTTGTTGAAGATACACAACATAATGGTCCACCATTCTTCGTTATCCAAAGATAGTGGCTTCGAACCACTGGCTGGTGTGAGATTCCCTTTGAATAGGCTGAGGTTGGATCCACCCTTTTTAGGGTCGTCGGCATTGTACCGAGGCTTCAGATTATGCAAATGACGATTTTTGGCTTCGTAGTGTGCTGTCACGAAGTTTGCCGCCTCCTGAGTGATGAATGCCTCAGCCATTGATGCTTCAATTCTACATTTATTTTTACATTTTTCTCAAAGCGTCTTCATTTGCACGCCCCCCAATCTTGCCTCGGTCGGGAGATGCAAAATCAAACGCTACATTGGATTAAAGAAGCCCGGTGGAAAGATCATCTCTAACTTGCAGATCAACTCCAGCGCCAACTCTTCCATTTCTTCTAGCACGCCAGGCGATAGTTCTTTCACACAAAGAACACAGAAGGAATAGCTGAGTTCTGCTAGTACTGGCCATTCATCCTCAGGGATGAAGCCACGCAACATCACCGGCATTACCCACTCAATCCATATGTGCCAATCATGACTCTTGAGACCAAATATCTTCAATTTATCAAGACTCGCTCCCCCCCTTTAGATTCGCTGCATACCCATTGGGGAACATCAACTGCTGTTTCACCCACAAGATAATTTCCCTCGTAGCTGGCCTTCCAAGATTGAACCATGCCTTTGGCTTCGTCCGGTTCTACTCTACTTTCGGTTCTTCCATGTTTTGTAACGGCCTATCACATAGCGCCTCCAGATCGACTCTAGCCTTAGTATTATCCTTTGACTTCCCATCTATGCCGAACAATGTACCAAAAAGTGCCTCGGCGATATTCTTATTAGTGTGCATCATGTCGATGTTGTGTGGGCAAAGGAGGTCTTTGAAGTAAGGTGTCGGTGTACAAAAAGAGGGGTACACTTTTTGTACGCCTATGACTGTGCACGGGCAGTCTGAGCCACGGCGCCATCACACCAAGCATGTCGAGGGAGGCAAGCCGGGGCAAGACTAAAGATTGATGGAGACTGGAGCGACGCCAAGAACAAGACCACGAAGAGCAAAGGGACGAAGTGGCTTCCCCCGGCAAGATCCTTGCCGGGGCCGACTCTGGCAGCCCCGGCAAGACCCTTGCCGCGGGAGCTCGCCCCGTGCCTACGGAGCGAATCACCCTTGTGTCCACCACCCCTATGGGGCGAGGATTCGGGAGATATCCCCGTGGTGGCATGCAGATCTTTGTGAAGACCTTCAAGATCAGATGCAAGATAAGAAGACGACGACCCTTGGCGGGATCCCAGCCAAGGAGGTCCACAAGGCCCCCGGCAAGCACCTTGCCGGGGATGACAGCAGGCGCCGCGGCAAGAACCTTGCCGGGGCCCCGGCAAGGCCCTTGCCGAGGACACCCACGGGACCACCATCAGGCCCGCACCAACTGGGTTTCCACCGACCCACACAGCTGCCAACCCGACCAGCTGGACACGCTCCTGCATGGCGACCCACAGATCTTCATGGAGACCCGCCGTTACGCCACCTCAGCTGCCTGTCTGCCTACATGGCACCTCAGGCACCGCTGGCCAGGGCGCGTGTCGACACGAGGAGGAGCGGCGACGGATAAGACGGGCGTCTCCCCTCGTCCCCGATAAAGCAAGGACACCTAAGCTGGGCACATTAAATGCACCTTGTCCAGTAATGCGAGGGATAACCTCGCATCACTGTACCCTTTCCACCTCCTGTGTGCCACTGTGGCAACCCCTTTTCCCTATGAAAGGAGGCCCGAGGCAACCAGGAGGAGGATTCGGCTTTTCGGAACCCCTCACGACTCTTTTGGAGCTCCTCGTTAGCTGAAGAACACCAACATATAATCCACCAAAGCAGGAGTAGGGTTTTACGCATCTTTGCGGCCCGAACCTGGATAAAGGAACCGTGTCCTGATCGTTAAATCGTCTCTTCTCTGAACCCCGTGTGCCGCAACCGTAGTAGGGATTCTTGTGATCCCGTAGGTGTCGATCCAAATACACCGACAACTTTGGCGCGCCAGGTAGGGGATGCAGTTGTGAGAATCGGCTTTAGCGGTTAGTTCGACGCTTCTGCATCATCATGGAGCCCGAGAAGAAGAAGACGGTGGCGGTTGGCCAGTCGGAAGCCGAACAGCCCGTCCCGACGCGGGCGAGCAGTGGACCAGTCGCGGAAAGGACTCGGGGCGCTGCTCGCGAACACCAACGCCATCCCGATAGCCGGAGTTTGGGAGGTGGCGATGCCTCTGCGCCTGGTAACAGGCCACACATCGCCAGTTCCAGAGATGGAACCCGGCCCTCCGCGGGTGGCGCGGGGCCCTCCAAGGCCGCGGCCACACCACCCGAGGGCGACGCGAGGCCCTCTAGAACTCCCACGCCGGCGCCAACAGCACACTATTCTCAAGCAGCGCGCGACGAACGGCGTCGTCATCCCGAAGACCCCGGACGTCGCCATGGGAAGAGCCCCGAGCGCCGCTCTCGGGACGTAGAAGGCCTGCCCGCTCGCCGAAGCGCTGGTGGAGACGACAGGCGACCGCGGGATCGTGATGCAGCTCCCCCTGACGCGGCTAGGTGTCGAAGCGCGTCACGATCCGTGCAGGTTTCGCTACCGCCGACACTAGCCGAAGCTTTGGCGCACGCGCGCAGTTGCTCCTCGACTTTCCTCCCGTTACGGGGAAACTCGACGAATGGAGAGCCACCATCCGAAGCCTTGTCGCAGTCGCCAACAGGGACGACCCAAATGCAGCGGAGCTCCCGGGCCGACGCTCCGATGGGGTCCCACGCACCATGGGCGGGAGAGCTGGCAGCGCCGTGGCTACAGTGCATTCGCCTCCCCCTCGCCCAGTGCCGCGTGCGTCGACCCATCGAGACGTCGCAGGCGACGCCATCTCCATAGCATCGTCCGACCCGCGGACCCGCGGCGACCAGCGTCAAGTTCTTCAGGAGCGAGCCCATGAAGACGCTCGGACCACCATCAAGCGCCGGCGCGAAACGCGCCACCAGTCAGACAGGCGAGCAGGGCCTGCTGCGGACCGCCCAGCACCGGAAAGCCCTGGAGGTCTACCCTACGAGGTGGGCTGTCCGGCTTTCACCCGTGAGCTGCGGCAGTTCCAGTGGCCCTCTCACCGCACGTTCAAACCTGACGTTGGCGAGAAGTACAACGGCAAGACCCACCCGTCGGAGTTCCTCAGCATCTACACCATCAGGATGCAAGCTGTTGTGGCCCGCGACGATAAGGTGCTTGCGAATTACTTTCCGTTAGCTCTTAAACCTAACGCCATGTCGTGGTTGATGCACTTGCCAGTAGACTCTATTTCCTCTTGGTCCGACTTGTGCCATGAGTTTGTTGGCGCCTTTACCGGAGGCCATCAAGCCCATGGCCAAGCGAGTGACCTGCATGTCATACCCCAGAAGGAAGGCGAGACTCTGCGCAAGTACATACAGAGATTCAGCCGGGTACAGTACAATATCCCCGATGTTTACCCTGCCGCCATCATCAGCGCGTTCCACCAGAATGTGCGCAACCGCAAGATGTGCGAAGAACTGGCGATGACCAAGGTGAAGGACGTGGCGGAACTTTACGTTCTTGCCGACAGATGTGCCCGGGCCGAAGAGGGAAGGAAGTACCCCGGCGAAAGCGCCGGTGCGAAAACTGACTGCTCGGACGAAGATACCGCTGTTCCAGCGAAGAAGGGTCGGAACCGTAACAGGAAGCGCAAGGGGAAGGCCGTGCTTGCCGTCGAGGGATCTGATGACGCCGGCTCCGCCAAGAAAACCAAGGCGGGTGACCCTGGCAAGGAAATTGCCGGATGTGTCGCCTGCCGGGCCTTGGCGGCCGCCGAGAAGCCAGGAATCTCCGGCAAACGGTACTGCAAGATCCATCGCACCAAGGGCCATGATCTCCAGGACTGCCACCAGGTTGAGCTCCTTGCTGAGAAGCAAAAAGCTGAATACGAGAGGCGGGACAAGGAGAAGGGCCAAGACGGTGCTGAGGGATCCAGCAAGAAGCGTGACGGCCAATCAGGCCGTCGCGGCAAGGAGAAACAACAAGAAAGGCCCGCCTGGGGCCGCGATAGAAGACCTGAAGACGACGATCACGAAGAGGACGACGAGTCCGGCAGCCAAGAGTTTCAGAAGGCCACGCACGCCATGTGCATCGATGGTGGCGCCTCGCTGCATGCTTCTCACCGCCAGCTTAAACAGTGGGCGCGAGAGATTATTGCGGCAGAGCCATCGCCCGGTGCCCAAAAGCCACTGAAATGGTCCAGCACACCTATCATCTTTGACGCCGAGGATCACCCTGATCGCATTACTGCGGTCGGGTGCTTGCCATTGTTGGTTTCACCAACAATACGCAACCTCAAGGCGACGAAGATGCTAGTCGATGGCGGGGCCGGCCTAAACCTACTCTCGCCCACCGTGATCGAGAAGCTACAAGTTCCTGATGGAGACCTCGAGGAGACGGGCACGTTTCAAGGGGTCAGCCCAGGAAGGAGCCAACCAAAGGGGAAAGTCTCACTGCCCGTGACTTTTGGAAGTGATCTGAACTACAGGACGGAGAGGATCGTGTTGGATGTCGCCAGGATCCCCCTGCCTTACAACGGGATCCTTGGCCGCCCAGCGCTGGCCAAGTTCATGGCGGCATCGCACTATGCCTACAACACCCTGAAGATGCCAGGGCCCGTGTCGATCATCACCATCCCCTCCGACAAGAAAGACGCGCTGATTTGCGCCGACCAATTGTACCAGCAACCAGTTGCAGCAACTGCCGCTACGGGGGCATTTGCTCCTGCCACTGGAGCCTCGGGAGGGAAGAAGAAGAAGACCAGCGAGACCTCGGGGGCCCACTCCGGCAAGCGCACCTCTTCGGAGTGCTGTGCTCCCGTCGAGGACGTGCCTGAGAGCTCCACTCGAAAGGAGAAGATCGTCAAGACCTCAGACACCCACTCCGGCAAGCACACCTCTTCGGAGTGTCGCGCTCCCGTCGAGGACGTGCCAGAGAGCTCCGCCGGCAGAAACAAGAGATCAAGGGCTACGCCGCCAGGAACCAAGAAGGTTTCTGTCAAGGAGGACGGCATGGGAGGGGATTTTATCATAAGCTCCGCCCTTGACAACAAATAGGAAGACGTGCTCGTCACCTTCCTGCGGGCGAATGTCGACGTGTTTGCCTGGCAAGCATCTGACATACCCGGCGTTCCCAGGGAGGTGATTGAGCACCACCTTGCTGTCTGCCCTCATGCGCGGCCCGTCAAGCAGAAGGTCAGGAAGCAAGCTTTGGAACGGCAGGAGTTCATCACCGAGGAGATCCGGAAACTAGAAGCTGCGGGTTTGGTGAGAGGAGTGGTCCACCCAACGTGGTTGGCCAATCCAGTGGTAGTGCGCAAGGCAAATGGGAAGTGGAGGCTATGTATTGATTACACAGATATCAATAAAGCTTGTCCCAAGGACCCCTTCCCGCTGCCGCGCATAGACCAGATTGTCGACTCCACGGCAGGGTGTGACCTGCTATCATTCCTCGATGCCTACTCCGGCTACCACCAGATCTTCATGGCGAGAGAAGACGAAGAGAAGACAGCATTCATCACCCCATGTGGTACGTACTGTTTCGTATGAATGCCTTTCGGGTTGAAGAGTGCAGGCTCGACATTTGCGAGGGCAGTCCAGATTGGTTTTGAACCCCAGCTCCATAGAAATATGGAGGCTTATATGGATGATATAGTGGTCAAAACCAAGGACATGGCAACCCTTGTACCGGATTTACAAGAAACATTTGTGAACCTGCGCAAGATCAAGCTCAAGCTGAACCCTGAGAAGTGCGTCTTTGGTGTTCCGTCTGGCAAGCTTCTCGGGTTCGTTGTGTCACAGCGTGGGATAGAAGCCAATCCGGACAAGATTAAAGCTATAGAGCAGATTGAAGCACCCAAACGGGTCAAGGATGTGCGTCGGCTTGCTGGCTGCGTTGCCGCCATGAGCAGATTCATTTCCAAGTCTGCTGAGTGCGACCTCCCCTTTTTCAAGATTTTGAAAAAGGCGGGCCCAATGGAGTGGACGCTGGAAGCCGAAGCGGCTTTATAGGATCTGAAGAAGTATCTTTCCTCCACGGCAATACTGGTTGCGCCTCGACCACAGGAACCGCTGCTGCTATACCTAGCGGCAACGAACCAGGTGGTCAGTGCTACACTGGTGGCGCAGAGAGAAATAGATGATGAGGTGATAGCAGCAACGGAGCCTGGTGCCACTGGCGTAGAGACGACACAGCCAATTGGAGTGCAGCCGAAGAAGAAGATGATGCAGCACCCGGTCTACTTCATTAGCTCCCTCTTGTAGGGGGCTAGGTCAAGGTACTCCGATGTGCAGAAACTGCTCTTTGGCCTTCTTATGGCCCCGAGGAAGCAGCGTCACTACTTCCAGGTGCACGAGATCACTGTCGTCACTCGCTTCCCTCTGCAACGGATATTGCACAATCCAGATGCAACGGGAAGGATTGTAGAGTGGGCACTGGAGCTGTCCAGCTTTGGCCTCAAGTTTGAAAGCACCTCGACAATTCAGAGCCGAGTCCTGGCAGAGTTCGTCGCAGAATGGACCGCAACGCCTGATGAAGAAGTCCAAGAAACAGCTCTCCCCGGCAAAGAGGCAAGTTGCAACTGGGTCATGTACTTTGATGGCGCTTTCTCTTTGTAGGGCGCCGGGGCTGGCGTATTGCTGGTCTCCCCCACCGGAGAGCACCTCAAGTATGTGGTCCAGATGCACTTCCCTAGGGAGGTATCAACGAACAACACTGCCGAGTACGAGGGGCTGCTTGCCGGTCTTAGGATCGCGGCGGACCTCGGAATCAAGAAGCTCATTGTCAGAGGCGACTCACAACTTGTCGTCAAACAAGTCAACAAGGATTACCAGAGCCCGTTGATGAAGGCCTACGTCGATGAAGTGAGGAAGTTGGAAGAGCGCTTTGACGGTATACAGGCGGAGCACGTTCCCCGAGCGAAGAACGACATCGCCGATTACCTGTCAAAGCGCGCTGCTCTCAAGTTACCTGTGGAACCAGGTACCTTTGTGCTTCAGCTTTCTCAGCCATCCGTTGATCCATCAACAGAGTAGAACAAGTGGAGGAAGTCAGGGCCCGGGAAGTACTTTCCCGCCGAGCTCCCCGGAGCCGCCGGCAAGGATGTTGCCGGGGACACTGAGCCCGCCACCGGAGGGCTAACTCCGGCGGAGTGTCAAGCTTTTGCCGTCGAGATGGCCACTCCCTTGGCGGAGGAAATGCCTTTAGTCCTCGCCGTCGAGCCCCAGGCTCCAGCGTGGGCGCAGCATACCGTCCGATTCCTACAGACTGGGGAACTTCCGGAGGAGCAGGAAGAAGCGAAGAAAGTAGCCCGTTGGTCTGCCATGTATCAGTTCGTCGATGACGTCCTGTACAGGAGAAGACCAAACGGTGTGAAATTGAAGTGCATCCCTCGAGAGGAAGGACCGGAGCTGTTGGCGGAAATACATGGAGGCATATGTGGATCCCACATAGGGTAAAGAGCCCTTGCCGGCAAGGCATTCCGGCAAGGCTTCTTCTGGCCCATTGCCCTCCAGGATGCGGCGGCGCTGGTCACCAGGTGTGAGGCGTGCCAATTCCATTCAAAGAAACTTCATCAACCAGCTCAAGCCCTTCAACCCATTCCTCTCTCCTGGCTCTTCTCGTTCTGGGGGCTCGACATACTGGGCCCTTTCCCCCGCGCCGTCGGGGGCTTTGAGTACTTGTACGTTGCAATCGACAAGTTCACAAAGTGGCCAGAAGTGGAGGCGGTGACGAAGGTCACAACTCAGTCAGCCGTCAAGTTCTTCAAGGGGCTAGTGTGCCGTTTTGGTGTACCCAACAGGATTATCACCGACAACGGCACGCAGTTTACAAGCCGCACCTTCATGCAATATACCCAAGACCTCGGCAGCAAGGTCTGTTTCGCTTCCGTTGCTCACCCCCGAAGCAATGGTCAAGCTGAGAGGGCAAATGCTGAAGTGCTGCGAGGATTAAGGACAAAGACCTTTGACAGGCTGCACAAGAGCGGGAGGCGCTGGATTGATGAATTGCCGGCGGTTCTTTGGTCGATCAGGACGACGCCAAATCGAGCCACCGGCCAGACGCCTTTTACCCTGATATATGGGCAGAAGCATTTCTCCCCACGGAACTCATATACGGGTCACCTCGAGTGCTAGCTTATGATGAGCTTGAGCAAGAGCAATTGCGGCAAGATGACGCAATGCTCCTTGAGGAAGATCGTCTTCGGGCGGCTGTGAGAGCAGCGCGCTACCAGCAAGCCTTGTGCCGCTACCATAGCCGCAAGGTTCATGCCCGAAGCTTTGAGGAAGGTGACCTTGTTCTCCAGCGCGTTCAATCGGCCAGGAATACAAACAAGTTGACACCGAAGTGGGAGGGCCCTTATCGGGTAATACGAGTCACCAGGCCTGGCGCAGTCCGCCTGGAGACCGAGGATGCCGTTCCGGTGAGTAACTCCTGGAACATCGAGCATCTTCGCAAGTTTTACCCATAAGGCGCGGCTTGCCGGGTCCCCCGGCAAGCCACCCTTTTGTACACGCTTTGCCGACAAGGCATGTAACCCTTTGTACAAAGCCAGGCGCAGACCCTGAGCATAAATAAATGAAGCGCTGGTGCCCTGAGTTTTAGCATGCATGCTGAGTCGAGTCTCGTCCTTGGTTAGGGTTGATATTGCTTAGCAGCGGCTAACCCCTAGCTTAGAGGTCGAGTCTTTGTCTTTCCTGTGTCTTCCTTGGTTTACAGGGCGCACAGGCATCCTTGCCGAGGCCACTTGGAGGGAGGAGAGAAGAACAAATCAGTACTTAGGCCCCGGCAAGCCAGCGTTGGCGGGGGCTACAAGAGCAAGAATTCGCCCGCGGCAGACCAGGGTTGCCGGGGGCTGCAATTTTAGATAAGTCCTTTTTCCCTTGTCATGCATTCCGTTATGGACTGAGGTATGTGAAACCTCGTTCTTTTCCTTAAGCTACCGTGCTCCCATAACTCTAGGTCCTAAGGCTCGTCCCTGGGACCAAGTTTGGTTGTAGTCGCGGCAGCAAAAGGATAAAACGAGGAGCCTAGGCCCGCTTCATCCCTGCCTCCGCCAAGGGCGTGAGAAAGGTCGAGCGAAGTAGGGAAACAGCAGGGTGATACGTCTCAAACGTATCTACTTTTCCAAACACTTTTGATATTGTTTTGACCTCATTCTTGCATGATTTGGACTAAACTAACCCGGAATGACGCTGTTTTCAGTAGAGCTGCCTGTATGGTTTATTTGTGTGCAGGAAAACGGATTTTTAGGTACCACAGAAAAATCCACGAAAAATCACAGAAAATCCACGCACCCGAAGGAACCGGGAACCAGAAGTGGGGCCAGAGGGGGGCCAGGGGGTGCCCAGGCGCCCTGTGGGCGCGCCCCCCCTGGGCCGCACCGGGCGGGCGCCTGGGCAGGTCCCATGCCCCCTGGTGCCCTACTTTAGCCCGTATTTTTCCGCCCGATGCAAAAACCCCAGATCGGAAGTTCTTTCGCAGTTTTTCGTCACGGAGCCGCCGCCACCCTCTGTTGTTCCTCGGGAGGGCTAATCTGGAGGCTGAATTGGCCTCCGGAGAGGGGAGATCGTCGCCATCGTCATCATCATCACTACTCCATCATCCCTCCATGACTTCTCCCTCCATGTGTGAGTAATTCCCCCGCTGTAGGCGAAGGGGATGGTAGGGATTGGATGAGTTAGATCATGTAATAGTTTATCAGATTGTTGGGGGCATGTTGCCTATCATCTATTATGGTGTTTATCATTTTTGCTTCAACTTATTACTCTTAATGCTTGACACTTAGGGCCGGAGTGCCATGATTTCAGATCTGAACCATATGTGTTTGTATGAATATATTTGTGTTCGTGATCCTATCTATGAGTTGTTTGCACCTGTTACGGTCTGGAACCAGCGATCCCAAAAGTGACAGCTTGGGACACCAAAGGGGATGGTCCGTAGTTTGAGGATTACATGTATCCATTGAGTTCATTGCTTTGTTCCGGTGCTCTTTGACAGGAGCACCTTAATCTCCATAAGTTCCTTTTGGCCCCGTTCGTAGCGGGATGGTAGGACAAAACATGTTGTGCAAGTTCTTATTGCAAGCACGTACAACTACCTACGGGATACATGCCTAATGTTTGATATTTGCCTAGATGATCATTACTTTTCCGTGTGCCGTGCCTCAAGTTAGAATCTATCTCATCCATGCAGCGCCCAACCATCCATCTCCCTAGCCTACAGTGTTTTAAACCCTGCTTGTCACTAGTCGCTACTTTCGCTATTTACTTTGCCGTTTACTACTGTTATTTACTTTTGCTGTTTACTTTTACTATTACTATCATCACTATCATATCACTATTACCACTTATCTTTTGTTGCAAGTAAGTATATTTCAGGTGCGGTTGAATTGACAACTCACCTGTCAAAGCTTATAAATACTCTTTGGCTCCCCGTGTGTCGAATCAATAAATTGGGTTATTCTTACCCGCGAAGACTATCTCGATCCCTTACGGTTGAGGGTTATCAAGTACCGTTTTCTGGCGCCGTTGCCGGGGAGCATAGCAATATTTACAAGTCTACTTGAGGTATCCTACCTGCTGCATTTTATCTACTATGGGTAAGAAAGGAGACCCCAAGGTTCCTATCTTACTATCTACTACAAGAAGAGGTACTGCTCTGAGCACTAGTGCTACACTTGATTCACCTTCCGTTATGAGTAAGTTTGCCTCACCACCACCACATGATGCTCCTGCTGAATCTGTTACTATGTCTGATACTCTTGATGATGCTTCTACTACTTTTGATGATGATATTAGTTCGTTTGGTTATGCTCTTGAGAAACAAATTGCTGCTGCTGCTAAAAAGTCTGGAATTGAACTTCCTGTTACTCGCTACCCTATTGGTGAAACTTATGATTATCCTGATTTGAGTAAACTCAGAGAGAGGCTCCTTGATGATGATTACTATATACTAGATGAAGAATTATGCAGGGAACTGACAGAGTTTTCTGGCTCTGACCCTGAAGCTATTAAGAAATTGTTTGAAAAACACTCTCTGAAGAACAAAACCGTTCCTAATCCTGAATTTGCTACATCTCCTATATGCATTGATGATCCTGATTTTGATTTCTCTGTTGATCTTTCACTTATACCTATGGTTGAAGCTGACCCCTTTTATGGCAGAGAAAATGATGATGCTATTGCACACCTGACTAAACTCGGTGAGTTGGGTAGCCTGTTTACCACAGATGAGAAGATACGATACTTTTATGTGACCAAGCTTCTTCCTTTCTCCTTGAAGGAGGGTGCTAAAGCATGGTATGATTCACTCCCATGCGGTTCCATTAAGATTCCTCAGGACCTAGCTCACTCTTTTGTTGATAAGTACTTTCCTGCTCACATGCAACATGCCGCTTTACAAAGAATTTATAACTTTAAACAGTTGCAGGATGAGTCCCTCCCTAAAGCTTGGGGGAGGTACTGCGGTCTGATTCGGGCTAGACCAGGACATGAAATCCCTAAGAATGAATTAATCGATATATTATATGCTGGTCTAACTGATGAATCCAGGTCCTATTTGGACAGTTGTGCTGGTTGTGTTTTCAGGAAAAGAACACCGGACGATGCGGAAGATTTAATGGGCAGGATTGCCAAAAACCATGAAGATTGGTCCGTCCCTAAACCACCTCCACCAACAAAGAAGAGGGGCATGTTTGTTCTGAGCCCCGAGGATATGCGAGAAGCAAAGAAGTCTATTAAAGAGAAAGGTATTAAAGCTGAAGAGTGAAGAATCTACCCTTTATTGAGAAGCTGTGTGAGCCTACTACTCACCCTCCTATGGTAGAGGTACACTCTCTTTTAGATTTCAATGCAACTGACATCCCTCATGGTAAGCCTCCTGATCAATGTTTAGATGAGTTTGATAATTTTATTATGAAACAAAATCATTTTAATGAGAGGATAGAAAGTCAGTTGCATGATAATTCCCTTGCTATCAAAAAACTGCTTGATGTTTTAGATAGGACAGTTAATGATGTTCAGTGTCTTGTGAAGCATTTTCATATGGTCCAAACTCAGCTTGATCAAATTTCTAATGTGCAAAGAGATTTGCTTGCTAACAATGCCAAACAAGATAATTTGCAGGCTTTCGGGATTAAGACCCGATGAGGAACTAGCACTCAAGATCCTCTTTATCGAGAGGGGCATCCGAAGAGAATCGAGCAGGATTCTCAAATACAGGAATAAGAAATTGTTGGCTCTCCAAAGAAAAAAAAGAAACATAAGGAGACTGACAATTCTAATGATCCTATTGCAGATGAAGAACCAGCTATTGATCCCAACAGTGTATCTATCTCCGATGCTGAGACAAGAGACGGTGCTGAACCTGAAGGTAATAATAATGAGAAGAATGATCCGCATGAAGTTCGAGAAGAAGAAGCACCTGACAAACGTAAGAGGTACACTAAAGAAGACTTCATCGCAAGAAAACATGGGAAGGAAAGAGAACCATGGGTACAGAAACCCATGCCCTTTCCAGGTAAGTCCATCAAATCTAAAGAAGAAGAGCATTATAATAAGTTTTGTGAGTGGATTAAACCTCTTTTTCTTCAGATACCCTTGACTGATGCTATTAAGTTACTTCCTTATTCATAATATATGAAAGATATTGTCACTAATAAAAGAAAAGTTCCTAATGATGCAATATCTACTATGCTTGCTAACTATTCTTTCAGTGGAAAGATTCCTGAGAAGCTCGGTGATCCAGGTATACCCACCATTCCTTGCTCCATAAAAAATAATTATGTCAAAACTGCTGTATGTGATCTTGGAGCAGGAGTGAGTGTTATGCCTCTCTCTCTTTACGAGAGGCTTTGTTTAGAAAAACTAATTCCTACAGATATCTCCCTTCAGATGGCTGACAAGTAAACCACTGTTCCGATAGGTATTTGTGAGGATGTTCCAGTTGAAGTTGCTAATTGTTTAATTCTTACTGATTTTGGTGTGCTTGACATGCCTGAGGATGGGAGCATGTCCATTATTCTTGGTAGACCTTTCCTTAACACCGCAGGAGCTATTATTGATTGCAATAAAGGGAAGGTCACCTTCCATGTGAATGATAAAGAACACACGGTATATTTTCCGAAGAAGACCGACAGGAGGCATGCCCTCAACTCTATAGAGAATATCGAGACCATGAAGATTGGAGAATGGGATTGTCCACTACATGTGCCTCACAAATACAAAACTATCATGATAGGGACAATGTCCATCAAGGTAAAGGTTCAGTAACTACTTCGTAGGAGGTGAGACTTTTTGCTCTATATATCGCATGTTTGTTGGTAAGACTTGATCAACCTTATTAGCAAATATGTTTTATATGGATAAGAAGTTGAGCCTGTTATGTTTTCACTTGTTTTTAGTTTTGTCCTACTTGCTGTACCAAGTATTTATGTTTTTGAAGCTTCACAATACTACTAACTGCTTCAAGTTTTCAGAGAGTTTCGCAGCTTTTTGAACTTCGAAAAATTTTCAGTAGTGAAGTTTTCAGAAAAATTCCAGAAAAATTATAATAAAAATTTCCACGACGGGAGAGACCCAGAAAGTCCTGGGGCCAGCCAGGGGGGGCCACCAGTGGCCCAGGCGGCCAGCTGGCGCGGCCCAGCCCCTGGCCGCGCCCACAGGGCGCCTGGGGCCCACGGGACCCCCTCCAGGTACTTCTTCTTCCTCTCTCTCTCTCTCTTTCTCCAAAAACACGAGTTTTGCTTTTGTTCTTGTGTTCTTGCTGTTCTTGGAGGCGATTCTTCGATCTCTCTCTATAGCCCATCATTTGAGCTGAAATTTTGAGCAAATACTCCCTGGTATGTGACTCCTCCACCCCTCCAATTAGATTTTTGATTGGTGGCCTCATTTGTGAGTATTTAGTAGTTCTTGGTGCTGTAGAGATGAGCTTGCATGCATGTGTAGAAAGTTATTTTCCAAGTTCTGATGCAAGTTTATGCCTTGGGCAAGTGAGTTGAGTAGTTTGCCTTAGCTCACTTTGTTTTAATCCTCGTTTTTGTAAATTGTAATTTTTTTAGAAATGAGTTTGTTAGGAAGGGCAAAAGGGTGGCTTGAGAAGAGGAGGCCCGCGCACTCCGATCGAGTTACTAGAGCCGCAGCTTCACCGTCGACTGCTAGGGTGAGCTATAATGAAGATCATGTGCCCCTGGAGTTGTTGGAAGATACAAGTCCAGCACGTGCGATGACGTTTCCATGTGATGAATTCATGGAAGCTGCGGGAATCAAGGATGAGTTTTATAATCTTTGTGCTAATGCAAGTTTGACACGACTCGTCACGAGCCGTGTTACTCAGTATCAAAAACTCACCTCTAATTTCATTAATAGTTTTAGATATAATCCTGATTCAGGTGCTATTGAGTTTAAAATTTATAATGATCTTATCACCATGACTTTGGGAAATTTTTGTGAAATAATAGGTGTGCCGAACGTTGGGAGGACGGCTAGGATGGCCACTCAGCCCTCCGAGCTGAAAACCGTCATCAACTCTCTCTGCAGCATGGGTACGAGGGATATTCATCGGTCAAAGATCTCCAGCATCTTATTTTCTCACCTCAGGTATTTTGCATATTATATTGCTAGAGGGGTGTTAGCTCGTGACAACACGAGCAACATTTCTGCTCCGGATATTGCTATCCTGGCAGCAGCCCTCTCAGGGAGGTCTGATTATAATCTGGGTACCTTAATTGCTCGACGCCTTGCTATGAACGGTAACAAGGGGGACTTATATGGTGGCGTTTACGCCACACTTATGTTAGAGCATCTTGGAGGCACCCCACACCCTGATGATACTCCTTTTACTTATTTAAGCTTTGATCTTGCTGCTATGAAAATGCATAAGTTTGTTACCATGGGTTCTGAACTTAATAATCTTATCTATATCTTGCGTTTCGGAACTGCCGCGGAACGCGAGATCCGTCTACCTGCACCTCTTTTGTTTGATTTTTCTTGCAAGAACGGATGGTCCTTTAACGTTGTTCAGTTCGATGAGTTCATGGTCCAGCATCAGTTTCATAACCCTATGGAGGGGGTTGTGCCCGACGAGGAGAGGCACGGTGAGATACCACATTTTCAGGAAGAGACCACCATCGAGTTTGGTGAAGGGTCTTCCTCTGTTTGGCGTTCGGAGCCTTCCTCGTGGGAGACTCCGAGGAGTTCGGTGTACGCGCCGGCATCCTTCTACGACCCGTGGACTCACCACCATACCCCTAGAGCAGGAGGCTCCTAGGGGCAGTAGCTGCTACCAACTTAGGCCAAAAGCCTAAGCTTGGGGGAGTACGTGCCCTTCTCACTTTTCCATTGTATTATCCGTTTTATTCGCTTTGATCTTTTCGAAGTTTTTGCCCATTCTTCTTTATTTCTCTCTTTGCAAAAACAACAAAAAGATTTTCTCTTTCTTTTGCTTTTTATTCAACCTTTGAAAAAAACCAAAAAGATTTCCTTTCTCTCTTTAGTTTGCTTTGTTTTCAGAGATCAGCTCGAGTCCGTGATGGCATTTGATTATATTTTCTACATTCGATCGTGCAAGTGACAAGCAGTAATGACGAAGATCGACTGAAAGGAAGCAACAAGGAAGACTGGTATGAACTCTTATTGTTTCTACTTTTGTACATATGCCTGTACTTATGATCTAGAGACCAGCTTGTAGCGACATAGTGCTATGTTTACAATGCTCTTCCAGTGGTTCATGCTTTCCTTGTGGCTAGTCCCGAATAACTGGAGTATATAATGTGTTATTGAAATGATCTACATGCATTGCACTGTTCATAGTCTGGTATACTAAGGTGGTATTTCCCTTTAGAGAATTTTTGGATTGACTTGGCACATGTTTACACATGTTTAAGACTAAAAAGTCTACTTTGCCTTGATGATCTTTGAGTTTTAGAATAGTTATATCACTTTCATGCCCGATTCAATGTTGCTTTGTCACTCTGCATGATTATGACCGTTATTGCTCTCTAGTTGGTCGCTTCCCAGTCTTTTGCTAAACCTCCACCTGTACTAAGCGGAATGACTGCTTGTGCATCCAAACCCTTTAAACCAGTTATGCCATATGAGTCCACCATACCTTCCTATACATGGTATTTACCTGCCATTCCTAACGAAGACTTTCATGTACCATCTCGAAACTAATCAAAAGCATTTCTCTTTTGTACCTATGTTTTAGCTCATGAGGAAGTAGTAGTTAATTCATGATCTTTTTAAGTTGGACAAGTTTCACCCCTGGATTGCATGTATAATGTGCAAACCCCTAATATGAAAAGGAACTGGCATTGAGTGCGCCCGGCTCAAAAAGATAATATAACAAACAAACCCTCCTTCACGCTTTGTTCATGAGAAATCAGAAAACTTTGGCAGTGATAAACAAAGGAGATTAAGAGGATGTGATCGTCCTCATGCGGGAGCCGTTCCTCGAGACTTGTCCACTTAAAAGGTGATTGAGTTATCTGCTAGCATTCGTTGACAAAATATGCACTTCTCAAAACATGTTTACTTCTGTTTTTAAAACCAAGAGCTCTAGTACATGTTTAGTTTTTGTTTCCGACCACGGGTTTTCAACCTTGCCAATAAACGCCACGGTTCGAGAGTCTCATCTTCTTTCTTCAAAGCACTAACTAGGAGAGCATAATTGTCATTCTGAGTGTAATGTGCATTGTCCCAAAGTATTACATTGTCTTCTGCATACTTGTGATATGATTTATTCTGAAATTCTCAGTTCTAATCTCCTTTAAAACTCTGGAGGAGTCTCTGCATTTATGTTTTGCTTCACTCATGGAGGCTAGCGAGATACCACCCTAATATGCTCAAGCTATGTGCAATGTAATCTTGTCTTGATTTTCAGTAATATATTATTTACTTTTAAGTATTTGTGACTGGTCACTTGAAAGAAGGATTGCTCTTTGCATTGTCCTCATAGTACTGTTTCAATACTTGCTAAACTCTGTTTGTAGTACATGCTTATATACATCTAATGAAGCAAAAGAGTTTGTCAAAGTTTTCTTTGTCGCGTCCAGTTTGTTGAACTGAATTGCTTGAGGAGAAGCAATATGCTAAGCTTGGGGGAGTTGATACGTCTCAAACGTATCTACTTTTCCAAACACTTTTGATATTGTTTTGACCTCATTCTTGCATGATTTGGACTAAACTAACCCGGACTGACGCTGTTTTCAGCAGAGCTGCCTGTATGGTTTATTTGTGTGCAGGAAAACGGATTTTTAGGTACCACAGAAAAATCCACGAAAAATCACAGAAAATCCACGCACCCGAAGGAACCGGGAACCAGAAGTGGGGCCAGAGGGGGGCCAGGGGGTGCCCAGGCGCCCTGTGGGCGCACCCCCCCTGGGCCGCGCCGGGGGGCGCCTGGGCAGGTCCCACGCCCCCTGGTGCCCTACTTTAGCCCGTATTTTTCCTCCCGATGCAAAAACCCCAGATCGGAAGTTCTTTCGCAGTTTTTCGTCGCGGAGCCGCCGCCACCCTCTGTTCTTCCTCGGGAGGGCTAATCTGGAGGCTGAATTGGCCTCCGGAGAGGGGAGATCGTCGCCATCGTCATCATCATCACTACTCCATCATCCCTCAATGACTTCTCCCTCCATGTGTGAGTAATTCCCCCGCTGTAGGCGAAGGGGATGGTAGGGATTGGATGAGTTAGATCATGTAATAGTTTTTCAGATTGTTGGGGGCATGTTGCCTATCATCTACTATGGTGTTTATCATCTTTGCTTCAACTTATTACTCTTAATGCTTGACACTTAGGGCCCGAGTGCCATGATTTCAGATCTGAACCATATGTGTTTGTATGAATATATTTGTGTTCGTGATCCTATCTATGAGTTGTTTGCACCTGTTACGGTCCGGAACCGGCGATCCCAAAAGTGACAGCTTGGGACACCAAAGGGGATGGTCCGTAGTTTGAGGATTACATGTATCCATTGAGTTCATTGCTTTGTTCCGGTGCTCTTTGACAGGAGCACCTTAATCTCCATAAGTTCCTTTTGGCCCCGTTCGTAGCGGGATGGTAGGACAAAAGATGTTGTGCAAGTTCTTATTGCAAGCACGTACAACTACCTACGGGATACATGCCTAATGTTTGATATTTGCCTAGATGATCATTACTTTTCCGTGTGCCGTGCCCCAAGTTAGAATCTATCTCATCCATGCAGCGCCCAACCATCCATCTCCCTAGCCTACAGTGTTTTAAACCCTGCTTGTCACTAGTCGCTACTTTCGCTATTTACTTTGCCGTTTACTACTGTTATTTACTTTTGCTATTTACTTTTACTATTACTATCATCACTATCATATCACTGTTACCACTTATCTTTTGTTGCAAGTAAGTATATTTCAGGTGCGGTTGAATTGACAACTCAACTGTCAAAGCTTATAAATACTCTTTGGCTCCCCGCGTGTCGAATCAATAAATTGGGTTATTCTTACCCGCGAAGACTATCTCGATCCCTTACGGTTGAGGGTTATCACAGGGCCTGTTGCCGGGCGAGAAAATGTTTATTTTAAGGATATCAGGGATTTATTCCCTGTTGTGGGTTTTTACCTACGAACAAAGGACCCGGCAGACATTCCTTTTTCATTAAAAACATTTCATTCAGGTACAGTCCATAGGGAATGAAAAACATGAATAAGGGGGATTACAAGTTTTAAACTTAACAGACGGCCGAAGGCTTACAGACGGAGGCTGAGCTCGATGACGAGGCGGCAGGACGTCAGTAGGAGACGAAGGTGTCGGTGCCCGCGTACTCCGACATGATGACCTTGCCGCCCACCTTCTTCCTCTTCCTCTTCTGCAGCCTCCCTACGCCAGCCGCCAAGGAGATGACCCCGAGAAGTTCAAGGAGCCGGCGACGCGGATGATGGGGTCGCCGGTGCCACCAGGAGCGGCGCCCGACACCTAGTCGGACCCATCATCCTGCCGTCCCCCGTCCTCGTCGTCGCTGTCGCTGTCCTCCTCGTCACCCTCGTTCGAGGAGGAGTCTTCGTCATCAGAGGAGCTCTCCATGCAGCACCTCGCGCGAGTTCCGAGGTGCCCAAAGACCTTGATGGAGAGGTGGCCATCCCCCATCAGCTTGAAGTGGAGGGTGAGCCCGTCCGTCAGGCTGTGGATGCGAGCGAAGCTCTTCCATCCTTGGCGAAGATACATCACGTAAGGGGCAGGAAAGTCGACGCGGGCTCGCGTGCCACTGATCCCACAACCCCTCATGTGCAGCCGCAGTGACTCCGGCGGGTTCGCCTCCATCTCCCGCGCAAACGGGGTCGGGAGACGAAGGCGACAGCGCGGCGACCCCCGCATCCTAATGAAGAATTCGCAGGGGTCATCTCCAACATGACCTTCCACTGGAGGTGGAGCTGCTGGTGGGGGCGAGGCCGGCGAGCCGCCCCGTCTTCCTCTTCCCCGAGCACCCCGGTCTCGCCCACGGCCCCGCCCCTCCCTCTTCCCCTCGTGGCTGGTTCGGCCACTGCGGGTGCAGGAGAAGGAGGGACGTGCTGTCGAGCAGCGACCCTCGCCGCCACCGTTGAGGAGCCGGGGTTTTCCTTCTTCATGGCGGATAGAAGAAAGGAGCAGAAGCTGAAGGAGAAAGAAGATGGAGGAGTGCGGAGTGCCGTCCTCTCCCTCCGCCCTTTATAAAGGGGCGGGGCTGGAGCTCGACCGCCCCGCTCGACCAATCAAGACGCAGAAGGCGAGAGGGGCTGGGACCGAACCCCCGCCCCAACCAACGACGGCTTGGTTTCCTGCCTCCACCGCTCGCCACCTCGAACGCATGGGAGGCACGTGGCGAACGCGCAGGACCGAAGGGACGGGTGAGGCGACCTCGCCCCACCCCGTGATCGTGGGGAGTGGACGCCTAGCAGACCGCGCCTCGGCCCCATCCAGTCAGCGGGCCACGCCCCCACACCTCCCCCCGTTTATGGGGAAGGCGCGGGCCGCCTCCTTTCGCATTTACTGCGATGTGATGCATGCGTGCGGAAACCGCCCCACGCATGGCGCCCACGTCACGCACGCCCCTCCACCCCGCGCGCGGAAATTTTAACACGGTGATAACCACCCCGCCTGCTCGCGCACCGTTCTGGGCCTGGCCCAACAACGTGTCACGCTTATGTGTGGCCCAGGCCCGGGGGCTCCTGTCGGTGTACAAAGAGAGGGGTACACTTTTTGTACCCCTATGACTGTGCACGGGCAGTCTGAGCCACGACGCCATCACACCAAGCATGGCGAGGGAGGCAAGCCGGGGCAAGACTAAAGCTTGATGGAGACTGGAGCGACGCCAAGAACAAGACCACAAAGAGAAAAGGGACGAAGCGGCTTCCCCCGGCAAGATCCTTGCCGAGGCCGGCTCTGGCAGCCCCGGCAAGACCCTTGCCGCGGCAGTTCGCCCCGCGCCTACGGAGCAAATCACCCTTGAGTCCACCACCCCCATGGGGCGAGGATTCGGGAGATATCCCCGTGGTGGCATGCAGATCTTTGTGAAGACCTTCAAGATCAGATGCAAGATAAGAAGACGACGACCCTTGGCGGGATCCCAGCCAAGGAGGTCCACAAGGCGCCCGGCAAGCACCTTGCCGGGGATGACAGCAGGCGCCGCGGCAAGACCCTTGCCGGGGCCCCGGCAAGGCCCTTGCTGAGGACACCCACGGGGCCACCATCAGGACCGCACCAACTGGGTTTCCACCGATCCACGCAGCTGCCGACCCGACCAGCTGGACAAGCTCCTGCGTGGCGACCCACAGATCTTCATGGAGACCCGCCGTTGCGCCACCTCAGCTGCCTGTCTGCCTACATGGCACCTCAGGTACCGCTGGCCAGGGCGCGTGTCGACACGAGGAGGAGCGGCGACGGACAAGACGGGCGTCTCCCCTCGTCCCCGATAAAGCAAGGACACCTATGCTGGGCGCATTAAATGCACATTGTCCTGTAATGCGAGGGATAACCTTGCATCACTGTACCCTTTCCACCTCCTGTGTGCCACTGTGGCAACCCCTTTTCCCTATAAAAGGAGGCCCGAGGCGACCAGGAGGAGGATTCGGCTTTTCGGAACCCCTCACGACTCTTTTGGAGCTCCTCGTTAGCTGAAGAACACCAACATATAATCCACCAAAGCAGGAGTAGGGTTTTACGCATCTTTGTGGCCCGAACCTGGGTAAAGGAACCGTGTCCTGATCGTTAGATCCTCTCTTCTCTCAACCCCGCACCCCGCAACCGTAGTAGGGATTCTTGTGATCCCATAGGTGTCGATCCAAATACACCGACATAAGGCAGATCCCATAAGCATGTCTTGTGAGTCCAGGCGTGTTTAGAATTATACCCCTTGAAGTACCCTGGACGCTCTGGATCTGGCTCGAGAGCGTTTAATTGATTCAGGGTCTGTTGGCCTGTCAACGCAGGTGGTGCAGAGTTTTTGACAACTCTACCTCTGATGAAGTTCTTCTTGTCTTTCCTGAACTTACGGCGAGGATCCCGGAACTGCCTATGCATGTCAAAGCAAGAAAACTTGCGACCGGCCTAAAGCCAACGAAACTCAAGAGCTCCCTTGCATGTGGGGCATGGGAACCTTCCATGCACACACCAGCCAACGAATAGCGCATATGCCAGCAAGTCATGCGTGGAGTACATGTACCAGACACGCATTATGAAGTTCCATTTGCTATAGGCGTCGTATGTCTTGAACCCATTATCCCAGGCTTCTTGCAATTCGTCCTTAAGCGGCTGCATGTACACATTCATATTTTTCCCCGAATAGTTGGGCCCTGGAATTATCAACGTCAGGAAAATGTTCTTTCTTTGCATAATCTGTCCGGGGGGGGGGGGTTGAGTGGAAAGACAAATACGGGCCAACAACTATATTGGGTTGCCGTCAGACCAAACACACTGAACCCATCCGTGCTACGCCGACTCGAGGATGCCTCGGATCTTCCGCTTTGTCATCATGTAATTCATCAAACTTCTTCCACGTAACACCATCTGATGGGTGTACCATCATCAGATTCCCATCTGCATCTAGTTCGGTTCTTTTGCCCGTTTTGTGCCATGTCATCTGTCTGGCCATCTCTTCAACCATGAAACGATGTTGAAGTCTTGGTACGATTGGCATATACCGAAGAACACTAACGGGGATTTTGGTCTGCGTCTTCTCACCCATACCGTTGTCTACCACAACATACCTAGAAGACTTGCAAATGGGACAATAGTTCATGTCCGCATATTCAAGCCTAAATAAGGCACATCCTTTCTCACAGGCATGTATCTTGTCATAGGGCATCTTTAGCGCACGGAGGATTTTGTCTGACTGGTACAGGTTTGCAGGAATCACATGTCCTTTGGGTAGAAAGTGTCCAAATACTGTCATAATTGCGTGGTAGCATTCTCTGCCCAAGTTGAACTGAGCCTTCAGAGCCATTACTTGTGAGATGGCATCCAACTGACAAAGCTCACTGTGCTCGTGGAGCGGACGTTTTGAAGACTCCAACATTTCATTGAAGGCCTTCGCAGATTCCTCCATCTCCTCGTCCGAATCCCGAGCATCATCCAAGTCTTGCACCATGTTTTCCATCCCGGTACCATGCTCGTCGGTGCGACGATGAACCGCCTTAGCTCGGTCACGTTGGGCAGACTCACCATGAAATGTCCACACCATATAATTGGGCGTAAAACCACTCTTCTGCACGTGTTGGCCCATTTCAGCCTCTGTCCATTTTTCCCAATTGTCGCACCGGAAACAGGGGCACCAGGTTTTCCTCTGGACATTTGCAAAAGCGGATTGCACAAACCCCTTGGTTTTTGTGAACCATTCAGTGCTCCATTTGTCCTTACCAGTGTGACCGGTGTACATCCACGCACGATCACTCATCTTGACTTTCAGAGCTACTGGACACAGATGTGTGATAGGTTCTAATCCCATAATTAGAGTCTAGTCAAGATGAGTGATCGTGCGTGGATACAGATGGGTCATATATAATTCACCATGTGTATATTTATCAGTTGATCTAGTTTGTCAATTTTATTACATCCATGCAACCTACACTCTAATAGGTAATGATAGGTTCTAATCCCACCCGAGTATGTGTAGATTGGGTTTATTTTCCCATGCTATGCTACAAATCCGACGCAAAATTTCGGCAGCACCTCCCCGTTGTTCCCCTTATAAACGTCTCTTCAATAAACAGAGAGGATGTGTACCCGGAGAACAACATGACAGACACTGATGAAATTTATGCGTCGGATCTGGAGCAAAGCATATGGGAAAACGAACCCAATCTACACATAGTCGGGCTGTCCATGGATAGCATTGGACAATTTGAAAGAAACACAGTTATAAATATGCAAATGCATGCATATTTATAGATGTAACCCTTTCGAACGGGAGACGCATAGTGGTTACACATACTGATGATTGACACCTATAGCTAGCAAGTTTCATCAGCACGAAGACCAGAACAGAGCAAACGAAGGGGGAAGGAGGAGATGTCATTTGTGCTCACCAACTAACGCAGGGGCGAAGCTCGTCGAACGCACGGGGAGGTCTTCAAACACCGCACCCTCGCAGCCACGAAACAACTGTACATTTGAATCCACCCGATCAACACAAATATGTATGATGTTTTGCATAACAAAATCGAAAAATATACGACCTAACTCATAATTCACAAATATATGACCCCGTCGGCCTCTGGAAGGCCAAAGAGCACCTTCTTCTTCTTCTTCTTCTTCTTCTTCTTCTTCTTCTTCTTCTTCTTCCCCCTCTACATATTCTTCTTCTCTTCTTCTTCTTTTTTCATCTTTTTTCTACTTCTTTTAATTATATGACTAATTATCTAAAACCCATGCACTAAATCTAACACTAACACATATCTAGCACTAAACCTAACACTAACAATTAAACAGCAAAAAAAAAGAAAAAAAATAGAAAAATAACTCATCGGAGCCGACGGGGGCCGGGGCTTCGCAGCGGCAGGGTGGCGGTGGCGACGGGGGCCGCAGGGCTCCGGCTGGGGCG
>LR738715.1:798929483-798970781 GCA_902687465.1 Secale cereale
GGCGGGTGGCGGGGGCAGCGGCGGACGACGGGGGCAGCGGCGGACGGCGGGGGCGGCGGTGGTGGCTGTATTCATCGGGGAGGAGAGCAGGAGAGAAACAGAGAGATCGAGGGGCGGGTGGGTAGCGGCCGTTATTTATGTTAGTTCTTAGCCGTCCGCCCCACCTTTGCCGTCTGCTTTTTTTGTCTTTGTCGTTTGCTAGCAGACGACAAAGAGGAGGGCTGTTAAGTTTTTTTTAATCAGCTCATTAGTGGGGGCCACCTCTATCTTTGCCATCTGCCAGCTGACGGCAAAGATTCTTTGTCGTCCGCTAGCGGACGACAAAGAATTGGCTAATGGCAAAGACCTTCTTTGCCATCAGCCAGTTCTTTTCCCTCCGTTTTCTGTAAGCGGACGGCAAAGACCTTCTTTGGCGTCAGCCAGCAGACGCAAAGAATTGGCTGACGACAAATAAGCTAATTCCAGTAGTGTTAGTCCTCAGTTTTCACCCCTTTTGGTCATTTTGATGACAAAGGGGGAGAAATTTAAGTTAGTCTTCAAGCGGGTCTCTATTATGGGCTATATTTTCATTAAGTTACAACTCTCGTTCTTCTGAGGTGTTTGCTCTTATGGGTTCTAAACTTAAGTCCGATGGTGGTCTGACACTTTCTGAACTGCTTTCTGCATGCTTATTTCCTCTATACCTTAATGCACGCATGCTGAATTTCGTCAGACACCATATTTCATTATGCATTTCAAATTCTTCATATTATATGTTAAATGCGTGTATGAATTACAAGATATAGGGGGTGATCTCCATGATACTACTCTACAATGTGCATTTACTAACTGTAGGAAAATCCTCAAAAGTGCACATCTTCAGGGGGGTTCTTCTATATCTTGTAATAAAATTCCTCAATATAAGTTGTTACACTGCATATATTTATCCGTGTTGAAAACTTAACCTATTTGTCATCAATCACCAAAAAGGAGGAGATTGTAAGTGCATCTAGTGCCCCTTAGTGATTTTTGTGCATTGAAGACTTATAGGTTATGGGACTAATGTGTTTGTGAGTGTACACATGTCTTATAAGTCTATGAGGAGTTTGATATTTACGAAGAAAGTCGACCCCTAAAAATGTATATCTTCAGTTGAAGACTTTGGTTTTCATGAAGACTTTGAAAGTGAGGAAATTGGTGCAACCTTGAAGACTTGAATATTCATGCGAGGATTATGAAGCGTGAAGACTTTTGTTTTCGTAGTTTTATTTTCTCTTTCTTGAGTCATAGGAAACACCATACTGTTAAAGGGGGTCAAGATAAAAATAAGGAAACATGTTTCCAAGTGATGCTCAACTCAAAGCCTACACTACCCAATCCTTTCGAGTGAAGGCATTGGAAATCTCATACAGTTCAGTCAATTTCTTCAGTGACAGAGACGATGTTCTTCTGGTCTCTGAGGAATTTGTTCTGACTGAGGAGTTAGGAATTCGCTAGTGCGGATTTCCTACAAGTGAGGAACGTGATAGCCCTGAGGAATTTGAGAGTTCAATTTTCGATCGTTGCTGTGCTATGCGCCAGCTGACCCAAAATATCTTATCCACCTAACGGTCATATCATTTAAGGGCATTTATGTCTTATCATGTCGGTGTGCTCCCTAGGCTATAAATAGCCGCCCCTACAACCACTAGTTGGTTGGCTGCTCCGAGAGAAACTGACACTTGTCATTAGAGCAACCCATCCCTCGAGGACTTTGAGCGAAAATCATCAAGTGAGGAAAAACCCCAAACCCAAACACCTAAAACCCCAAAGTGATTGAGCATCACTGAAGAGAGTGTTCATGTGTGGAGCCGACGCTTATTACCTTTGAAGACGGTGATCTTCCATACGGTTAGGCTTCAATGGTCTAGAACATCCAAGAGGAATTGTGGATCGCCGAGTGACCAAGTCTGTGAAGGTTTGGAAGTCACATGTGAAGACTTACCACGAGTGATTGGGCGAGGTTTGTGTGACCTTAGCTCAAGGGGAATATGGTGAGGACTTGGTGTCTTGGACTGTGTGTCTAGGACTGGGTGTCCGGGACTGTGTGTCCTCAGGTTTAAATACCTAGCCGCCCTAACCAGACATACAACTGTCACAGCAGTTGGAACTGGTCTAACAAATCATTGTCTCCACCAAGCTAAGTGGTTCTATTTCCTCAACCCCTCATTTACTCATTCATGTGTTGATGAACTTGATATGTACTGTTTGAAGACTTTGACTGAAAACTTTCTCAATTTCCTCAACCCAATTTCTTCAGTCCTCAGCCTGCTTATCCTGTTTACACGCTACCTGTACTCTGTGCTTGTTTTCATTTCATCATGATGACCATGCTAGTGTCTTGTTATGCTTGCACTTGAGTATCTATTCCGCTGCTAAGTAGTTTGTTGCTTAGGAAATTCTTCAGCTAGAATTTCCTCAATGACGAATTTGTAAAAATCGCCTATTCACCCTCCTTTAGCCGATATAACGCACTTTCACCCCCCCATTCGAGCACACCTGCAGGACCACGGTGAGCCCGCGGTCTTCCTCCCTCGCTCGCTAGCTCGACCCCGCGCCCTAACTCAACCCCCCCTCGATGTGCTCGAGCTCGTTGTCACGGTGGTGCTCGCCTTCGTGGCCACGGCTCGCGGAGCTTGCAGCCGACCACCCTATCGTGCTCAACGCCTCCTCCCACTGCCACTACACGCGCCACTCCTCCTCCCTCTCTTCCTTGCTCTTCCCTAGGCCGTAGCCTCCCCACCACGTCAGCGAGCTACACCGCCCGCCATGGCTACCACCTGTGCGTCGTGCTAGATCCTGGGCGCCCGCGACCGCTTTGGGCGCACTCCAGAGCCCCCGCAATGCCGCCTCGTGCCCGTGTTTAGCCCCCTAGGTCGGCCCTGTTCATTCTCGATCGAAACCCGAGCACCGCCGCGATGAACCACAAGTGTAGGGGATCGATCATAGTCCTTTCGATAAGTAAGAGTGTCGAACCCAATGAGGAGCAGAAGGAAATGATATGCAGTTTTCCGTAAGGTGTTTTCTGCAAGCACTAAAATTATCGATAACAGATAGTTTTGTGATAAGGTAAATTATAACGGATAACAAATAATAAAATGAAATAAGGTGCAGCAAGATGGCCCAATCCTTTTTGTAGCAAAGGACAAGCCTGGACAAACTCTTATATGAAGGAAAGCGCTCTCGAGGACACATAGGAATTATTCACAAGCTAATTTTCATCACGTTCATATGATTCACGTTCGTTACTTTGATAATTTGGTATGTGGGTGGACCGGTGCTTGGGTGTTTCCCTTACTTGGACAAGCATCCCACTTATGATTAACCTCTATTACAAGCATCCACAACTACAAAAGAAGTATTAAGGTAAACCTAACCATAGCATGAAACATGTGGATCCAAATCAGCCCCTTACGAAGCAACAGATAAACTAGGGTTTAAGCTTCTGTCACTCTAGCAACCCATCGTCTACTTATTACTTCCCAATGTCTTCCTCTAGGCCCAAACAATGGCGAAGTGTCATGTAGTCAACGGTCACATGACACCACTAGAGGAAAGACAACATAAATCTCATCAAAATATCGAGCGAATACCAAATTCACATCACTACTTATAGCAAGACTTCTCCCATGTCCTCAGGAACAAACGTAACTACTCACAAAGCATATTCCATGTTCATAATAAAAGGTTTATTAATATGCATAATGGATCGGAACATATGATCTTCCACCAAGTAAACTAACTAGCATCAACTACAAGGAGTAATCAACACTACTAGCAACCTACAGGTACCAATCTGAGGTTTTGGTACAAAGATTGGATACAAGAGATGAACTAGAGTTTGAGAGGAGATGGTGCAAGTGAATATGTTGATGAAGATAACCCTCCCCAAGATGGGAGAGTTGTTGGTGATGACGATGGCGATGATTTCCCCCTCCCGGAGGGAAGTGTCCCCGGCAGAACAGCTCCGCCGGAGCCCTAGATTGGTTCCGCCAAGGTTCTGCCTCGAGACGGCGGCGCTTCATCCCGAAAGCCTCCTTATCATTTTTTTCCAGGTCAAAACACCACATATAGCAGAAGATGGGCATCGGGGGGTCACCAGGTGGCCCACGAGGCAGGGGGGCGCACCTAGGGGGGCGCCCCCACCCTCGTGGACGGTGGGTGGCCCCCCTCTTGTACTTCTTTCGCTAGATATTTTCTATATTTTCCGAAACGGAGTTTCATGGAGTTTCAGGGCTTTTTGAGTTGTGCAGAATAGGTCTCCAATGTTTGCTCCTTTTTCAGCCCAGAATTCCAGCTGCCGACATTCTCCCTCTTCATGTAAACCTTGTAAAATAAGAGAGAAACGGCATAAGTATTGTGACATAATGTGTAATAACAGCCCATAATACAATAAACATCAATATAAAAGCATGATGTAAAATGGACGTATCAACTCCCCCAAGCTTAGACCTTGCTTGTCCTCAAGCGGAAGCTGACATAAAAAAATATGTCCACATGTTTAGAGATAGAGGTGTTGATAAAATAAAATACGGACATGAAGGCATCATGATCATTCTTATAATAGCAACATATGCATATATTGTCTTATGAATTCTTATGTTCAAGTAACAATCCATTCACGTGTCAAGTATGAATCAGAAAATTCATTGAAAACTAACAAACTATGATCTCGGTTATTGAAGCAATTGCAATTTATCATAAGATCGGAACGAGTCAATATAAGAGCTTTTCAGCAAGTCCACATACTCAACTATCATTTAGTCTTTCACAATTCCTAACACTCACGCAATACTTATGGGTATGGAGTTTTAATCGGACACAGAGAAAGATAGGGGCTTATAGTGTTGCCTCCCAACCTTTTACCTCAAGGGTAATGTCAACAATAATAGTCATGATAGCTTACATCCAAATGGGTATATATGTCAGGATCTTTCCAACACAATGTGCTTGCCAAATGATAAAATGAAAAAGGAAGGGTGAAGATCACCATGACTCTTATAGGATAAGAACAATAGATATGCCCTTCATAGAGGGAAGCAGAGATTGTCATGTGCTTTTATGGTTGGATGTACAAAATCTTATCACAAAAGAACGTCACTTTATATTGCCACTTGTGATATGGACCCTTATTATGCAGTCTGTCGCTTTTATTGCTTCCATATCACAAGATCGTATAAAGTTTATTTTCTCCACACTAATAGACCACACATGTTTAGAGAGTTGCAACAATGACAACTTACTTGAAGGATCTTACTCAATCCATAGGTAGGTATGGTGGACTCTCATGGCAAAACTGGGTTTAAGGATGTATGGAAGCACAAGTAGTATCCCTACTTGGTGCAAGGAGTTTGGCTAGCATGAGGGGGAAAGGCAACCTCAACTTCGTGTATGATCCATGACAATATACTTTATTTTATATATAAGAAAATATAACCCATTACGTTGTCTTCCTTGTCCAACATAAACTCTTTAGCATGTCATATTTTAATGAGTGCTCACAATCATAAAAGATGTCCAAGATAGTATATTTGTATGTGAAAACCTCTCTTTCTTCATTACTTCCTATTAATTGCAACAATGACCAAAACTATGTTTGTCAACTCTAAACAACTTTTATTCATCATACTCTTTATTTGTGAAGTCATTACTATCCATAAGATCAATACGATCTCTTTGATTCTTTTTATTCTTTCCTTTTGTCTACTCATGATCATGGTGAGAGAATCAAGCCCTTGACTCAAAACTAATCTTTATTATATAACTCACGGACTCGATTACAAAGGTAAAGATCAAAAAGAAAAAGCTCACAACTAGATCATACTAATCTTTATGCTGCTAAATCAAGATATGACCAAAAGGATCGAACTAAGAAAAACGGTAAAGATAGGAGTGTGATGGTGATACGGTACCGGGGCACCTCCCCTGTCAGGGATATAACTATCAGGTATAAACCGCCCAGGAAGGGGCCGGTTTATGCCCATAAGGATTACTTTTACTGAAGCCCAACAAGGCATAGAACATGGCAGTTTATTATAAAAAACTGGAGATCCAGGGCCCAAGAGGTGTTAGGGCCCATAAGTTTAAACCGCCATACGGCGTGTAACTTGTAGTGTAAGATAGGAAAGATAGAGACCGAGCCGGGCACATTTATGAGCCGGCCTCGGGATTCTGTAAACCGGACCGAGCGTCATCCTATGTATATAAAGGGACGACCCGGCGACGGTTCAAAGGAGAGAGAACAACAACTCGAGACACAGCCAAAGCGGATTCACTCCCTGGTCATCGAAACCCTAGCAATACCACACGAAACTAGACGTAGGCTTTTACCTTCATCGAATGGGCCGAACTAGTATAAAATCCCTTGCGTCCTTGTCCGCTTTAAGCCCTTTAAGGCTTAAGCTAACCCGTAGCGATGGCTCCACGACTAAGTCCTTTTGCTAGGACATCTGCCGTGACAAAACCACGACAGTTGGCGCCCACCGTGGGGCTATCGCACGATGGTTTCGAGTTCTTGGAGGGCATCTTTGAAGGACTCAAGGGCTACATAGCGGGCCGGATGACTAAGATTCGTCGTGGCAAGATCTACATTGACGATGTGGGCTGGGATCCCGAGGCCGATTCAATCGAGTATGGGTACCGGGTCCCCTTTGGTGGCATCCACGTCTTCATTGGCAAGATCGGCGAACCGGGACCTGAGCCGGACATCTACTCCAACATCGTCGAGTTGGCTCAGCGTGC
Organism: Secale cereale; assembly: GCA_902687465.1. Lineage (NCBI taxonomy): Eukaryota > Viridiplantae > Streptophyta > Magnoliopsida > Poales > Poaceae > Secale > Secale cereale. Next base: position 798,936,243 of record LR738715.1, read on the forward strand.
GAGACATGCCCGGATTCGGCCCGCCATGAAGCGTGTCTTCGTGGGAGCGGTACACGGAGCGCAAGCCGAGGATGGATCGGAATCTGGTGGTGAGACCGTCGTTTATTCCGGTGACGAGTCATCTACTAGAGAAACCGAGTCTTTATATCTGTTGCAGGACGGCCGGTCTGGGGGCTGTTACGATGGTGACAGTATTCCGGACACCCTTGATCCGCCGAGCCGGGTCGCAGTCTTTATGGCCGGATCACAATATGTGCAAAAGTCTTCAATTGCGGCAGCGTTAACATCTGACCTGGCGGCGGCGGCGACAGCTGGGGCAGGAGGCCCTGTTCAGCCGCCGGCTCAAGTTCTGTCCACTTTAGTTGACACCTTAATAGCGTTGTTGACTGCAGAGGTCAGCCAGGCCGAGAAGGTACAACACGGCGCGGAAATTGCTAAGGTGAGGGGCCAAATAGATCAATCTAAGTTAGACCTGGCTGTTGAGAATACCAGGATGATCGCGAGGCAGGCCGAGCTAGATGCTCAGGCTTATCGGCTCCTGTTGGATCAGACTGCATCAAATGACGTAATGAGGAGAAGGCGCCAGTCTCGCCTGCCGCCAGTTTACGAAGCAAGGAGCTTCTTGAGTACGCCAGGATCGGGAACCAGCAATCAGCTGGGGGTAAACCGGGGAGAGGTGCCTGCCACAGGGGCGTCAGTCCAGCCACAGGCCGCGGATCCAGCCCGTCAGGTCGTTCCATCACATCATGCGCCAACACCTCCTGGTCACTACTCCAACCCTTTGGATAACATAGTTGCAGCCGCTTCACGATTAGCGGCCCTTCCCATCGAAGGAGGATCCCCTATAGCAGTGGAGGCGTGGCGAGCCAGGGAGTTCCTAGAGACAGCCTTAACTCAACAGCAAGCTTATTCTCACAGCCGCGAGAGGATTCGCTCCACCCCCTCCCAAGCCGGAGTTACAGCAGGCATATAGATGAACCGGTCGTGTCAAGTAGTGCGCGGAATCGTAACCCGCCGCGGAGGGATAACCCGGCGGGTGGAGGTACAAACACTCAAGATGTGGTGGATCAAGGCAGACAGCGCCATGAGCCCGAATTAGCAGCGCAATATGAAGCACGTCAACCTACGCCGGTTCATTCATATACCACGGTCGAGCCGGGAGTTTCTTCCAGTTCCTTGGGAGTACCGTGTCTCACGCCCGCTTTACGCAATGTCCGGCTGCCTAAAGACTTCAAAGGACAACGCAAGGTACCCAACTATACCGCGGATCTGTCCCCCGAGGCATGGGTTGTAAGCTACAAGATGGCAATGGAGATGCTGGATGTGGACGATGCGGCGTGTGCGAAATACTTCACCATGATGTTGAAGGGCACGGCCCGTACCTGGTTAAAAGGCTTACCGCAATTCCATCGTATCATGGGCTGAGTTACGACGCCGGTTTATCAATAACTTCAAAGATACATGCAAGCAGCCCATGTCCATTATAGACTTGGCGGCTTGCGTTCAAGGGGAGAATGAATCGACGAGTCATTGGGTGCGCCGAGTGTCAGAGATCTTGCACTCCTCAGATCGCATCAATCCGGGCACAGTAGTGGTGACATTGGAAGGCAATTGCCGGTTTGAACCTCTGAAGCTAAAGTTAGGATGGCTCAAGCATCACTGTAATGGCATGGGGGCACTTATGGGGGCCCTGGTAAAGTATGCCGATTCGGATAGTGCCAAATATCCAGAGTCTGATGATGAGAAGTCAGGTAAAGGAAAGAAGAACGATAAAGCGCCGCAGTCTAATCCAGCGAATCAGGGATACAGCGATAAGCGTAAGGCAGATATCAGTTCAGATTTCGTAGCTAACACTAGTGCATAGGAGGATGGCCAGCACCGCAAAGGTAGACCGCCCCCATGGGGCGGAGGACAAAACATTAATCCGGAATGCCAGATGAATGTGCCTTGCCCCAGGCAAGGCACGAAGGAAAAGCCAGCCACGCACCTTTGGAAGGACTGGGTTATTATGAGGGAGTTCAGAAACCGGTTCCAATATGATCATGGATCGTCCGACAGTTCAGGCCCTGGCTTTCACGGGCCGAGTTATCAAGGTGGCGCTTCCGGTCCAGGATTCCAAGGTAATCAGGGCGGCCACAGCAATCAGAATGGGCATAACCAGCAGAATAGCCAGGGTGGTTATAATCATCAGGGCAATCATCAGCAACAACAACAAACAGGCTATCAGAGCAACCCGAAGCAGCTGAGTAGCGGCCAATATCACATCTTCACCACAAGCTTATGTAAACGTGATCAGAAGGTTTATAAGAGGGCAGTGCACTCTGTTGAACCGGCGGTGCCTCGTTATTTACGCTGGTCGGAACAGCCCACTGTATGGAGTCGGGAGGATCATCCGCCCCGGGTTGATAATCCGGGTCAGCTGGATCTGGTGGTGGCGCCTCAGGTTGGGGGTTATAAGTTCACCAAGGTACTCATGGACGGAGGAAGCAGCATCAATATCTTGTATAATGAGACCTTTCGTCGCATGGGGTTGACAGACAAGAAGCTCAAGCAGTCCAACACTATTTTCCATGGCGTGGTGCCTGGTAAATCGGCGTATCCGGTCGGTAAGATAGACCTGGAGGTCACCTTTTGTCGTGGAATTAACACGTCAGATGTCCCGATTAACGGACTTATTCGTGAGGCCGCGCATCTATTTGGTAGCTTGAGAGGGGTTGAGCGGAATCAAGAGACGCGATGCAAGACACGGATTAAGACAGCTTCGGGCCCCGGGAAACATCATCCGGTAATAACCCTACGTGCTGTTTGAGGCTAGGTCTCATTATGATCCTCGTGGTGTCGCCGGTAAACCGACTCTTTGTGTCTAACCCTAGAAACTTGTCTAAACTTCTCCTCTAAAACTTGTTTCTTGTATAACCTGTCACTTCTCCTCTTTGGGGAGCCCTGCCCCTCCTTATATATGTTGAAGGGGGTGGGTTACATGACTAGTCCTAGTAGGACTAGGATTGATCTATTACAAGGAGTCCTACTCTTACTTCCTTTGTAAGAGAATATTCCTTATGCTTTCTTCACAAACCGGCCCACCATACATGAACCGGCCTTCTGGGCCTTGGGCCTTGTCATCCACGGTCCATCTGCCGGGTTACCAATAAATTGCCAAGTGTAAACCGTCTTAAATAAACTGCCAAGTCCGGCCGGGTCATAATTCCCGCCGGTTCATACCGCGGGGTATATCCCCGACATTAGCCCCCAAGTCTAGCTTGGATTTATCCATGGTAAACTTATGCTGCAAAATAACACAAGAACAAATCTGACAGGTTGTGCTCCGGGTTAAGAATTCTTGTAAACTGGCACTTGATGATCTTTAAGTCCTTGTCACTTCCTTCTTCTAAAAAATCCGGGTCAACAGACCAGCTTCATAATCAACTTGCTTGTAGAAAAAATATTGCAAATAAAGAATCCATTTGACTCGGCCTTCAATGCTCTGACTTGACAAAAAATATTGATCTTCAAATATTCAATTGATATCCAACCGATTTGGAAATGTAAAACTTGCCGGCTTATGACTACCACCATTGTCGGGTTATAAAAACTGATAATTCCGGGTCATGACTGTTTATAAATGCCGGGTTATGATTGTTGCCAACGCCGGGTCACACAATTAATCTTCCGGACTTACCCAAAACTGAGAATTTGACGATGTTCCTCCTTTATATGCATATTACCTGTAGCCCCCAAGTCTTAAGAGGAGAACATAGTGATCGCTTAAGACTTGTTTCCATATAAAAATTGCAATCTTGAAGAAATCCGGATTGTTCATCTCAATCACTAGTCAAAACTGAATATTCCACATATGTAGCCCCCAAGTGCCGGGTCATTATGTAATAATGAGCAGGGACTTTGTATATACTTCTTTGAAAATAGCATTGTATAATCTTGAAGAAATCCGGATTGTTCATCCCTATCACTATGAAACTGAATATTCCATATTATGTAGCCCCCAAGTGCCGGGTCATTATGCAATAATGAGCAGGGACTTTGAAAATATGATCATGTAAACTTGAACAACAACGTGTAGTCCCCAAGTGCCGGGTTATTATGTAATAATAAGCAGGGACTTTGTAGATATAATCATTGAAAATAACATTATATAATGTAACTTCCATCGTGGGGTTTGAGCCCACGTCCACAAGGTTAAGAGCTTTGTGCTTTACCAACTAAGCAGTGGACCCTTCAATATAATGGATGAATACTTGTGTACCTTGAATTGTTGATAGGAGCGATTGGTAGCCCCCAAAGGGCCGGCTCAATATGATGTGATGAGTCGGGTCTTCAATAAGGTGAGCAAAAAAAAATGACTTTGCATTAGCCCCCAAGTGTCATGGTGCATGCTTGCAGCGACATGAGACTTGTGTATTTGATGTAAACTCAATTTGAATAATGTAGCCCCCAAGTGACGGGTTGTAAGCCTGCAGCAACTCGGGACTATTCCTTTGTAGAATAAATCACTTCCATCGATGAAATAATATCCATTGCGCTTAAAGCGACTTTGATAACCTCAATCATAATATAAAAATCCAACCATGTTGGCTATTAAAGATTTGAATAATATAATCCGGTTTAAAAACCGGTTCCAGTGATATTTGATCACAACTAGGCCGGGTTAATAAACACCGGTCATTATTTTATCTCATACTGGTGACTTATAGTCGAAAGCCAGGCCGGTTTAATGAACACCGGTCATTATAACTGATCATGTACTGCCAATCTGTTTTTTTGGCTCTTTGTCGGCTCATCATGAAGGCCGATCCGGGTTACGATGAACGCCGGTTTAACTCTCGCTGGTGTTCATGACCCAGACTTTAACTTTGTAAATATATGCTCAACCTTGTAGTTGCCCAATCCCGGAAAAAAAAACTTGGTTACCCACGAAAAACTTTGAAAAAATCACAAAACGCAAAACATCGTTGCAAATAAGACCATGTAGTCGAGGCTTTTTGCGAGATGGCAGGCTCCCTATGTGCCAATCAAAGGGTACGACCCAAAGGGCTATGACTAACAGTACTCCTAGGGACAAGAACTTTGCCATCAAAGGATGTACTCTTTTGCCATCAAAGGATGTGCTCCAAGGGACAGGAAATATTGCATCTGCCATCAAAGGATGTACTCCTAGGGACAAGAAATTTTCTTTTGCCATCAAAGGGTATACGGCTTCCAAGGGACAGGAATATTACATCTACCATCAAAGGAAGTACCCTAGGGACAAGAACAGATTTTCTTTTGCCATCAAAGGGTATACGGCTTCCAAGGGACAGGAATATTACATCTGCCATCAAAGGAAGTACCCTAGGGACAAGAACAGATTTTCTTTTGCCATCAAAGGGAATGATCAACCAAGGGACAGGAATATTACATCTGCCATCAAAGGAAGGTTCCCTAGGGACAAGAACAGGTTTATTTCTTTTGCCATCAAAGGGATTTGGCCCACCAAGGGACATGCATATTACATCTGCCATCAAAGGTGGATCCCTAAGGACAAGAACTTTTCTTTTGCCATCAAAGGGATTTGGCCCACCAAGGGACAGGAATATTACATCTGCCATCAAAGGTGGATCCCTAAGGACTAGAACATTATGTAGACCGGACCAGAAAAGATTTCGTCGAGGATCCATATGTGATCCGTAGCCCCCTAGCTTGGTCCCTTCTGCATAAAATAGTTTGTTCAAAGCATCTTGTTTTCTTGATGAAAATGATATACATCAAGAGAAATAAACTTTGGATGGATATCACCTAAGTGAATTTGGACCTTATGATCCTCATCGGTGTCTGTTTAGCCTAACCGGTATGTCGAATAGACCGGATCGCAGGGCGGACAGTAAAACGACTGCAGCATCAGAGGCGGCTCAAACAGTTAAACCAGCTATGGGGTTGTAAACCGGCGGACACGAGCAAGATGTCCTTCGTGTTGTAAACCAGTGCGGATGCGTGAACCGGCCGTCCGTTTCATCAAGTAATGCGACACATATGAAAACACCATTGTAGAACGTTGCCAGTGCGTGTTTTATATCCATAGTATAACAACGATTTTACCTGTATATAGAAAACACCAATAGGGTAGTGTAATGGTGCTCAGGGGAAATAAAATGATAAAATATATAAGAAGGATAACACCTGATTTGCTCGAATAGCAGATGGTTCGACCGGCGCCGACGGGCTAGTTGTCTTCCTCGTTGTGAGCCGGCGCAGTCGTGAGAGATGGCCGCGGCATTATAAACCGGTGTGGTCGCGAAAGATGGCCACGACATTGTAAACCGGCGCGGTCGTGAAAGACGGCCAAGGCGTTGTAAACCGGCGCTTGAATCCGTGGAACAACGACGATCACTTGTGTCGAACAATGTTTGGCGTGCCTCCACCTCCGTGGTATAATACCATTTTATAATGAATAATTTTTCTGCATATAAAATACAGTAGCGCCAGGTATTTTTGCTCGGATGAATTAACAAGTCTTGAAATAAATAGGATAGATATCACCTGATTCGTCTGGAGAATAGATGAGTTAGCCGTGGTATTTTAAACCGGCACGCACGGGCGAGTTAATCGTAGGCGCGGACAACGTCGTGTTAATGTGGACCGGACCGTATAAACGGCGGCGTGCGCTCGTCCATTGGCGAGGGAATCGGTCGTGGTGTTGGAGGCCAGCGCGCGTGGGCGCGGGCAGACAAGCCGGCGTATTGATGTAAACCGGACCGCGACACGCATGTCCGTGGCAGCTGAACGTGCATCCACGGCATACCCTGATGATGATCCGGCTGCCGCTTTTAATAATCGTCCTACGTAAAAAATATTACATGCGAAAGTAATTGTTGTCAGATGAAATATGTACTGATAAAATACATAGGAAATATAACACCTGGTATTTTTTTCATCGGGTCTGAAGTGACCCAGCATGACGGGCGGACGGAGCGATCAGCCCGGGGTCACCCGCAGCGAAAGTGGGCAGTAAGCCGGCGCCGGCCGAAGCAAACCAAATTACGGCAATAACTCCTTCATCACGTGCTACTTGGAGTACTATTGGAAGTACTTGGGTTTGATTTGTCCTCCGCATGGATAAAAACAATTAGCACTCACGTACCATCACCTGAACCGGTACGCACTACTAATACCTTACTAGTCTGTCCGAAAAAATTACTGGGATTTGATCCGTCAGCTGAGGTTTGATGGGACTTGATTCGGATCGTGGTTGTGACTCCTCCGAATTGGGTCCCTTTCCCTTTTTTATTCGGCCCGCAGTCGACGATGCGAGGCAGGCGTCTCCGTATCTGAATGTGATGACAGCTTGAGGCCGCAGGGCTATACCCGAAATAGACCAACGGCGGGCGGGCGGCGCATAAAATACTTCTGAAGAATTCCTCTGAGCACCGCCTTTTAGGTCTCCACATGGTAGCTAACGCTGATGACGTAGTATACAGCAGAACTGTCTTGATGTGTTGATAGGAGCAGTTTGCCTCGATCCTCACGTCGACAGCACTAGGACTTCTGTTCTTTAAAAAACCTGTGCTTGGACCGACTCTGTCCCGTCCAGAATTAATTAATCTACCATCGTAGTGGCCTGTGCGCCTGATCTGATGGTTCCTTGGATTTGATGGCGTATATGGTAAGGCGTGGCCCTATTTTCTTGACTAGCCATACGTGGCTATAGCGAGGTTCTCCTCCGATCCGGAAAGCGAGACGTCTTCGGTAGATTTCTGCAGCGGTGCGAAGGGGGTTTTTACGTTCATCTCGGCGACTTCGCAAAACAACGGAAACCAATCAACACAGATTCGCCTGGTCGCATGCAACCATGCGCATAATCCTAAATCTTTTCGTCCGGAAAATCTGAACTTCTTGATCCCTGAGAAATCCCTTCAAGAACTCAACACCACCGTGCGCACGCCCCACGGTGGGCGCCAACTGTCGTGGAATTAACACGTCAGATGTCCGGATTAACGGACTTAGTCGTGAGGCCGCGCATCTATTTGGTAGCTTGAGAGGGGTTGAGCGGAATCAAGAGACGCGATGCAAGACACGGATTTAGATAGCTTCGGGCCCCGGGAAACATCATCCGGTAATAACCCTACATGCTGTTTGAGGCTAGGTCTCATTATGATCCTCGTGGTGTCGCCGGTAAACCGACTCTTTGTGTCTAACCCTAGAAACTTGTCTAAACTTCTCCTCTAAAACTTGTTTCTTGTCTAACCTGTCACTTCTCCTCTTTGGGGAGCCCTGCCCCTCCTTATATATGTTGAAGGGGGCGGGTTACATGACTAGTCCTAGTAGGACTAGGATTGATCTATTACAAGGAGTCCTACTCTTACTTCCTTTGTAAGAGAATATTCCTTATGATTTCTTCATAAACCGGCCCACCATACATGAACCGGCCTTCTGGGCCTTGGGCCTTGTCATCCACGGTCCATCTGCCGGGTTACCAATAAATTGCCAAGTGTAAACCGTCTTAAATAAACTGCCAAGTCCGGCCGGGTCATAATTCCCGCCGGTTCATACCGCGGGGTATATCCCCGACATTAGCCCCCAAGTTTAGCTTGGATTTATCCATGGTAAATTTTACAAGGACAATGTTGATCCGGCGGATATGTCTCCGTTGAAGAAGCCGACTACAAAGCATGTTCCGGCCTTGAAATTTAAATCAGCTGATGAGACCAAGCAGGTCGACTTTGTTCCTAGCGATTCATCCAAGCAATTCACCATCAACCCTAACCTGGATCCGAAATAGGAAAGTGCGCTCATCGAGTTCATCCGTGAGAATCGAGACATCTTTGCATGCAAACTTTTAGACATGCCAGGTGTACCGAGGGAACTCACTGAGCACACTCTTAACATTGATCCCAAGTTTAAACCAGTTAAACAGTTTCTCCGCCGCTGCAATGAAGAAAGGCGCAAGGCTATTGGTGAAGAGGTAGCCAGGCTCTTGGCGGAAGGATTTATAGTTGAAGTGTTCCATCCTGAGTGGTTGGCTAATCTGGCGCTGGTGCTCAAAAAGAACGGAACTGGGCGAATGTGTGTTGATTACACAGATCTCAACAAGGCCTGCCCAGCTGACCCCTTTGCCCTCCCCCGTATTGATCAAATCATTGATGCTACAGCGAGTTGTGAGCGCTTAAGCTTTCTGGATGCATATTCAGGTTATCATCAGATCAAGATGGCAATTAAGGACCAGGAGAAAACGGCTTTTATAACTCCCTTTGGAGCCTTCTGCTATGTATCCATGCCTTTTGGGCTCAAGAGTGCCCAGGCGACATATCAGCGTTGCGTATAGTATTGTCTTCATAAGCAAATTGGGCGAAACGTTCATGCGTACGTGGATGATATCGTGGTAAAATCCAGGAAAGAAGATACATTGATAGCTGACTTAAAGGAAAATTTCGACAACCTTCGGATTTATAAGATGATGCTTAATCCGGCCAAGTGTGTTTTTGGTGTACCGGCAAGCAAGCTCCTGGGGTTCCTGGACAGAGCTGCAAGCACCGAAGGAAAAACCGGATCACACGTACTGGAATATTCACTTTGATGGATCCAGGCAATTGGAGGGCTCGGGGGTCGGAGTCGTATTAACTTCCCCACGAGGTGATAAGTTTTGTTATGTCCTCCGTTTAATGTTCCCTTCTACTAACAATGCAACTGAATATGAGGCTCTTCTCCATGGTCTGTGCATGGCTAAGGAGATGAATTTAGGCCGGGTTAAATGCTTCAGTGACTCGGACTTGGTGGCACAACAAGTGTCTGGTACTTGGGATTCCAAGGACCCACTGATGGCGGCGTATCGTCGTGAGGTGGAAGCTGTCGCTGGGCACTTCAAGGGTTATCAGGTGGACCACGTGGACCGGCGGAAGAATGAAGCGGCAGATGCATTAAGCCGTCTAGTCTCCCAGCATAAACCGGTTCCACCTAATGTCTTCCTCGACGTATTACATAATCAATCTGTGAAATTACCTTCAAAAGAAGACTTGGCTGTTCCTGATCTGGAGGCTCAATTGGTAGCATCGCTTCACATTATTCCGGATTGGACAGTCCCGTACCTGGCGTATATGAACCGAGGTGAGTTACCAGAGGATGAAGTCTTGGCCAGGCAGATAATCCGGCGGTCCAAATCGATGACTATTGTCAATAGGAGCTGCATCATTGCAGTGTATCCGGGGCGTTTCAACATTGTGTGTCACCGTAGGAGGGCTGCGAGATTCTTAGAGAAATACACGAAGGAGATTGTGGTCACCACACCGGTTCAAAATCTTTTGTAGCTAAAGCTTTTCGTCATGGGTTCTATTGGCTAACGGCTCATGCTGATGCAGAGGACCTGGTCAAAAAGTGTGATGCTTGCCAGAAGTTCTCACAGCGTGCTCATATAACGGCTCAAGAATTGAGGATGATTCCAATTACTTGGCCGTTCGTAACTTGGGGGCTAGATATGGTTGGGCCCTTTAAGAGATCTCCAGATAAGAAGACCCACCTCCTGGTGGCGGTTGACACATTTACCAAGTGGGTTGAGGCACAGCTAGTCAGCAAGTGTGATGCAGCAGCGGCGGTTGAATTCATCAAAAAGGTGATTTTCCGGTTTGGCTTTCCACACAGTATTATAACTGATAATGACACCAATTTGTCCAAGGGGGCTATGGAAGAATTTTGCCAACGAGATCACATCCGGCTTGACGTATCTTCAGTAGCTCACGCCCAGTCCAATGGTCAAGCTGAGAGAGCCAATCAAGAGATCTTGAGATTCATCAAGCCCCGGCCCATGGTTCCTTTGTAAAGGACACCAAGTTGTTGGTGATGTCTACACACGCTTCTACTCTTGTAGACTATGTTGGGCCTCCAAGCGCAGAGGTTTGTAGGACAGCAGCAATTTCCCTCAAGTGGATGAACTAAGGTTTATCGAACTCAGGGAAGTAGAGGTTGAAGATGGTCTCTCTCAAGCAACCCTGCAACTAAGATACAAGAAGTCTCTTGTGTCCCCAACACACCTAATACAACTAGGAGTTGTATAGGTGCACTAGTTCGGCGAAGAGATGGTAAAATATGGATGATAGGAATGGCAAAGCAAAGTAATATAAATCTGTAATAAAAAGTGCAGCAAGCAAACAAGTGGTAAACGTGAGCACAAATGGTATTGCAGTGGTGGAAACAAGGCCTAGGGATCATACTTTCACTAGAGGCAACTCCCAACAACATTAACATAATCGAATCACATGATATTTCCCATAAAACATGCAATGGAGACACACCCGGAGGTCATTTCTTCGTGGTCAAGACAGGACGAGAATTATGTAGGGCTACAAAAGCACACCTCAAAGTTCGTAGTTCTCAATCTAAGGATTTCCCAATGTCACCGCGGCCATCCAAAGAGAGTCCCACAATCACCACAACATATCTAAAGGATAGTCAAAGACAAGCACCAAGAGACTCTCAATCCTCAATCAACACACAAAAGAGAAAATCACTCATGAAAATATTTTTCTAATCCATGTCCAATAGACCGCTGTCCCCTTGGTCTCGGGGATTATACTAGATAAATACAAGTGAGTACATCAATCCAATACATAGAGGAAGGGGAAACATCATGGGATCACCTTAGATTAACATAACCTATGATCACAATGAAGATCACATCATGGGAGAGAGAGATAACCACATAGCTACACGTACGAGCCCTCGGCCCCAGAGAAGACTACTCACGCATGGACATGGTGAGGAGGAGGTTGATGATGGTGTTGATGGAGAGGTGCAGCCCCGCGAGGAGGAGATGGCCGGCGGCAGCAACGGAGGCGGCGGCGGCCCTCGGGGCGGCGGCGGCCCTAGGGGGCAGCGGCTCCTTGGCCCCCCTTCTTCCTTGTGGATGGTGCTGCAATGGTGCTGATCCTCCCCTCCAAGACGGCGGCTCGGGAGGAGGAAAATTCGTGGCCCTTGGTGACCTAGGTTTCCTCTCTTTATATAGACTCTCGGATTCCCGTCATCAGATTTTGGGCCTCAGTAAAACGGGCTTTACTCGGCCGTCCGGACTCCGATTTGGACGAATTTTATATCCAGAAGTATCGCCTCGAAATTCCCCACAACTTTTGCAACTAGACTTTTTCCGTTTGACGTCGTCTTCGGGCCGGAACGTGACCATCTTTAAAAAACGTTCTCAGACAGATTTCAGGAAAGTCAGAGTCCTACTCCAATACGACTCCTTTTGCGTTTTTGTCAATTTCCAAGTAATTCCTACACAATAAAGTGTAAAACAAGAACTTTGTGCACTTTTGCAACCATTATTAGGTTAGTCCAAATATGATCAAAAGTGTATGGAAGTGCATAAATATCATAGCAATATCACACAAAAAGGGCATGGAGCAAGCAGAAATTATAGATACGTTTTGGACGTATCAACATCCCCAAGCTTAATTCCTGCTCGTCCTCGAGTAGGTAAATGATAACAAGCATAATTTCTGTGGTAACATGCTATTAACCATATAAGAACTTTTCACAGTCACATGACAAGTGCTTACTGAGACAATGAATCTGTAGTAATTAAGTTGCCTCATGAGAAAATCACAAAGAACTGAAAATTCTACAATATGATACTGAAACACTCAATAGATTTGTAGTGAGCATGGTGTGCAAATATGACAAAGTGATATCTCGCTTGCCCCCTTTAGTGAAGCAAAACATAAATGCAGGGGCACCTCCAAGGTTTAAGTGACAACTAGATACAATGATTTTAGAATAAACGATATCATAATCATGCAAAAGACAATGGTACTTTGGGACAATGCACATTACACTCAGAATGACAATCATGCTCTAAATAGTTGGTGCTTTAAAGAAGGTGGAGACTCTCGAACCATGGATTTTGTTGGCAAGGTTGAAAACCCGTGGTCGGAAACAAAAACTAAACATGTACCAGAGCTCTTGGTTATGAAAACAGAGGTAATAATTTTTTTAGAATATGCATATTTCGTCAACGAATGCTAGCAGATAACTCAATCACTTCTTGAGCTGGACAAGTTTCAAGGAACGGCTCCCGAATGAGGACGATCACATCCTCTTAATCTCCTTTGTTTATCACTGCCAAAGTTTTCTGATTTCTCATGAACAAAGCGTGAAGGAGGGTTTGTTTGTTGTATAATTTTTTAATGAGCCGGGCGCACTCTATGCCAGTTCCTTCTCGTATTATGGGTTTGCACATTAGACATGCAATCCCGGGGTGAAGCTTGTCCAACTTAAAAAGATCATGAATTAACTACTACTTCCTCATGAGCTAAAACAGAGGCACAAAAGAGAAATGCTTTTTTTGAATAATTTCGAGATGGTACATGAAAGTCTTCGTTAGGAATGACAGGTAAATACCATGTATAGGAAGGTATGGTGGACTCATATGGCATAACTGGTTTAAAGGATTTTGGATGCACAAGCAGTCAGTCCGCTTAGTACAGGCGAAGGTTAGCAAAAGACTGGGAGCGACCAACTAAGAGAGCAATGACGGTCATAATCATGCAGAGCGACAAAGCAACATTGAATCAGGCATGGAAGTTATATCGCTACTCAGAAATTAAATATCATCAAGGCTTGATAGACTTTCTTTACAGTCTTAAATATGCGTGAGCATACGCCAAGTCAATCAAAATAAATTCTTGAATTAAGATATCACTAAACCATACCACATCATAGGCAAAGAAATCATGTTGGTACTCCAATAACATATTGGGAACCCCCCAGCTATTTGAGACTAACCATAAGAAAACATGAACTACTAAGCACCATTATGCACGTAGCATTTTTATCATAGACATATCGACCAGTGCAACAGAAGCCAACTCTCTTAACAAGATAAGCATGATAACTAAAGAGAGTTCCAGCGACCAACTAAACAAAAGCTCTTTAAAAAGATAAGCATGGAAACTAAGAGCTAAGCATGATAGTAGCTATTGAAAGACAAAGAACACACACAGCAAGGATAGACATGAAAATTCTATGTTATGTTCTAGGTTGAAGTGGAGCGGGTCTCTCTCCCACACAAAGAAAGCTGAGTTCCAACTCGTTATGAAAAGCAAGCAAAGCTAAAGAAAACTAAAAAGGAAACTAAAAGCAAGACGCTCCAAGCATAGCACATAACACATGAAGTGATAAAAATATAGTGGAACGAAAGACGAACTGATAGATGTTGATGGAGAAGGGGATGCACGGGGGCATCCCCAAGCTTAGACGCCTGAGTCTTCTTGAATACTTCTTGGGGGTGCACGGGGGCATCCCCAAGCTTGAGCGTTTGACACTCCTGAATCTTTTTATCATCTTCCCTCGCACACTTGAAAACTCCCTTCATACATAACTCATCATAATCTGATTAGCGAGGTTAGTACCCTTAATAAAATAATTGTTCCTTGCTGGAAATAAGGATATTCTTGAAGGTCTACTGTTTCTCAAGATTGCCAAAAGGTTTCTGCAAAGAATAAGCAAGCTCAAGGTTTGCAAAATGAAGGAAAGGCAAAACAGGATAGAATCTGCGAAAAACAGACCAACAGGTAGTAAATGATTTTTTCGGGGCACTTCTGCAACTCTAATAAAAAAACTCAGAACAGACGCCCGAAAGCCAATTGTATAGAGCACGCTGTCGAAAAAATTCAGACCAAAAAGATGATCTGTTGATTTTATACGAATTTTTCTATCCAAGGACAGAATCTGTTTCCTGGACAGCATGTCACAACTTTTGAACTTTCTTGCAATCAGAGGCTACACTTGGCACAAAGCTGAAAAGTAAAGATACAATGATGATGCTACTGTAGTAACAACATCAAGACACAACAAAAGCAAAATAAAATTTTATTCATTGTGGGCTGCCTCCCAAAAGCGCTTTCTTTTATGCCTTTAAGCTAGGCATAAGACTTTAATGATGCTCTCGTAGGAATAAGATTTGAAGAACAAAAGAGAGCATCAAGAAGCAAATACCAAACAAATTTAAGCCTAACATGCTTCCTATGCATAGGAATATTGCAATAGAATAATTCATTGAAGCACAAAGCAATAAGCATAGGAAGGCAAAACAAGCATAACTTTAAAATATTCACCATAAAAAGAGGAAACTTCTTATTATTAAGATATTTAGAACCATGTCTCCCTCTCTCATTATAAATTTCAGTGGCATCATGGATGAACTCAACAATATATCTATCACATAAGGCATTATTTCCATAATCCAAAAGCATAAAAGTGTCATTACTCTTCATATAAGCAAAATCTTTCTTATTAGGAATAGTGAGAGTAAGACTATCATAACCATCATGGTAATCATCGTATTTAGGAGGCATATCATAATCATAATAAATTTTATCCTCAATAGTAGGTGGACTTAAAATATCATATTCATCATTGTAATCATCATATATAGGAGGCATAGCATCATCAAAGTAAATTTTCTCCTCAAAAGTTGGGGGACTAAAAATATCATGTTCATCAAACGTGTCATCCCCAAGCTTAGAGCTTTCCATGTCATTAGCAATATTGATATTAAATAAAAACATACTAATAACATCACCACCATCATGATTGTTATGCAAATAATAAAGTTCCAAAGGTTTTTTAATTTTCTCTTCGAACACATCATGTCCAAGTTCAAGGTAGAGCTTATAAAGCTCTCTCATATTTTTGTTGTTTTCCATTAAGCAAAACTAGTGAAAATATAAACAAGAAACAAAAAGATTTAATTACAAGATCTAAAGATAAACCTTCAAGCACTCACTTCCCCGGCAACGGCGCTAGAAATAGCTTGATGTCTACACACGCTTCTACTCTTGTAGACTATGTTGGGCCTCCAAGCGCAGAGGTTTGTAGGACAGCAGCAATTTCCCTCAAGTGGATGACCTAAGGTTTATCGAACTCAGGGAAGTAGAGGTTGAAGATGGTCTCTCTCAAGCAACCCTGCAACTAAGATACAAGAAGTCTCTTGTGTCCCCAACACACCTAATACAACTAGGAGTTGTATAGGTGCACTAGTTCGGCGAAGAGATGGTAAAATATGGATGATAGGAATGGCAAAGCAAAGTAATATAAATCTGTAATAAAAAGTGCAGCAAGCAAACAAGTGGTAAACGTGAGCACAAATGGTATTGCAATGGTGGAAACAAGGCCTAGGGATCATACTTTCACTAGAGGCAACTCCCAACAACATTAACATAATCGAATCACATGATATTTCCCATAAAACATGCAATGGGACGCACCCGGAGGTCAATCCTTCATGGTCAAGAGAGGACGAGAATTATGTAGGGCTACAAAAGCACACCTCAAAGTTCGTAGTTCTCAACCTAAGGATTTCCCAATGTCACCGCGGCCATCCAAAGAGAGTCCCACAATCACCACAACATATCTAAAGTATAGTCAAAGACAAGCACCAAGAGACTCAATCCTCAATCAACACACAAGAGAGAAAATCACTCATGAAAATATTTTTCTAATCCATGTCCAATAGACCGCTGTCACCTTGGTCTCGGGGATTATACTAGATAAAAGACAAGTGAGTACATCAATCCAATACATAGAGGAAGGGGAAACATCATGGGATCACCCTAGATTAACATAGCATATGATCACAACGAAGATCACATCATGGGAGAGAGAGATAACCACATAGCTACACGTACGAGCCCTCGGCCCCAGAGAAGACTACTCACGCATGGACATGGTGAGGAGGAGGTTGATGATGGTGTTGATGGAGAGGTGCAGCCCCGCGAGGAGGAGATGGCCGGCGGCAGCCACGGAGGCGGCGGCGGCCCTCGGGGCGGCGGCGGCCCTAGGGGGCAGCGGCTCCTTGGCCCCCCTTCTTCCTTGTGGATGGTGCTGCAATGGTGCTGGTCCTCCCCTCCAAGACGGCGGCTCGGGAGGAGGAAAATTCGTGGCCCTTGGTAACCTAGGTTTCCTCTCTTTATATAGACTCTCGGATTCCCGTCATCAGATTTTGGGCCTCAGTAAAAAGGGCTTTACTCGGCCGTCCGGACTCCGATTTGGACGAATTTTATATCCAGAAGCATCGCCTCGAAATTCCCCACAACTTTTGCAACTAGACTTTTTCCGTTTGACGTGTTGTTCGGGCCGGAACGTGACCATCTTTAAAAAACGTTCTCAGACAGATTTCAGGAAAGTCAGAGTCCTACTCCAATACGACTCCTTTTGCGTTTTTGTCAATTTCCAAGTAATTCCTACACAATAAAGTGTAAAACAAGAACATTGTGCACTTTTGCAACCATTAGTAGGTTAGTCCAAATATGATCAAAAGTGTATGGAAGTGCATAAATATCATAGCAATATCACACAAAAAGGGCATGGAGCAAGCAGAAATTATAGATACGTTTTGGACGTATCAGTTGGGTGGAGGAATTGCCCTCTGTGTTATGGAGCAACAACACCACACCCAACATGTCCACGGGTTACACACCTTTCTTCATGGTGTATGGAGCTGAAGCGGTTCTCCCTAGTGACATCTGTCATGATTCGCCCCGGGTGGAGGCTTACGTTGAAGTTGATAATGAGAAGGCGCGGCAAGACGTAGTGGATAGGCTAGATGAGGAGCGTGACATTGCAGCGGCTCGATCGGCGATTTATCAGCAGGATCTGCGTCGATACCATAGTCGCCGAGTCAAAACCAGAACGTTTCAAGAAGGTGATCTAGTGCTCCGGCTCATCCAAGACCAGACATATATGCACAAGCTATCCCCACCTTGGGAAGGACCCTTTGTGGTCAGCAAGAATCTACACAATGGGTCATACTACCTCATCGACGTTCGAGAACACAAGGACTCACGCACCACGGAGGAGGAGATCCGACGGCCGTGGAACATCGCTCATCTTCGACCTTACTACACCTGAGCCATAGGCTCCGCTTTATGTACATATATTCGCAATGTATATATTATAATTAATATAATAAACCGACATCCCTATTAAAGCGGGGTATCTGCTGCTTTTTTCATAAGAGATTGTCACATGGGGGCTTCTGTGTGTAAGACGGAGTTCCTATGGCCCTCTTAGACCGGCTATCAAGCCAATATCATCATAAGAGCATAGCTCTGGTTACTTCAGTAATCTGGCTATCAAGCCAACATGATGGTAAGGGGTAAAAGAGAGTTTGATCCATAGCACAACTCAAACATAGGCACCCGATGAGCATAACTCACCATGTTACTTGGGGGCTCCTGTTGCACAGCGGCAACGATCTTTTAAGGCCCTTGTAATAGGTTATCAAGCCACGGCTTGGAAGCCTCGTGTATACACCTAAAACCTCGGGTTAACCCGCCTGCATCAAGTAAGCCACTCTGCCCTGGTAAACCTGGTATGACCCGTCGAACGATTGACAAGTCAATCTTATAACAGACCCTGAACTTGTCAACGTTAAAACGACGATTGGTTAAGGATTGAGGACCATCTTAACTGGCTTTGTGAAATGGTTTAACTCAGCAGCCTAGCAGCCCATGAAAAGCCTCGAATTTGGAGCTTGGAAGCTCGTAAAAAGCCTCGACTACAAGTTTTTATTTGCTTTGTTTGCCAAGTTTTTACTTCTCAATGAGATTGTTGATATTTATCCGATATTCTATTGATTCGGCCAAGTGGTTGACTTCAAGTCGCCACCATTAAATAAACCGGCGTTCACAGAATCCGGTCAGGTTTGATTACAAATTGCCACTATTATCTACAACTAAGTCGGTGTTTATCACAACCCGGTACGGTTTTATCATGAACCGGCAAAATATTGCAGGAGTCATCAATACTCACAATTTGGGATCGTCACCCTTACTGAAAAAATTGGTTAAGCCAACGACACGATTTTATATCACATGTATGATATATGTTTCGTATTTTAAATACAACTAAGGTTATAAGCCTAGAACATGTATTTGGGCATTATGACCCATCCGGCGATAAATCGCCAGGACCCTTTAAATTTTGTCTTATGCAGAAACAGGTTGAATATAACTGTTCAGCATCATAAGCAGAAAAGCTATGAAACTACCGGTTTGAGCAATGTTATGCAGAGGGAATACGCATGAAGACATAACCAAATGTTTCAGCTATCCTACTACAAGGCGTTTTTCAGCCCAAAAGAATATCTGTTCCTCGCCAAATATTGCGGTACAACGAATGTTAAACCAGCGCCAGTTCATGGCTCCGCGTCAGCCCGGCTAGATGGTTGTGGATCATCCTGCGCCGTCTCTTCTTCGTTCTCATCCAGCAGCTGGAAGTTAGTGGTTGCCCAATTGATCTTTGTCATATCCTGGAAAATAGCATCATCGCTTATGAGCTCAGACGGTTCAACATCAGGGGCATATGTACGCTTACGGACGGGCGAGATGAGATCTTCCACTTCATGGATCGGCGCGTTAACCCGACGATTGTCAGCATCATAACCCGCCTGATAACGAGATATATCAGCTTCATCGGCTAATTTGCTGGCCAAGGGCCGCATTTCTCTTGTCAAGACACACATATATTCATTGGTGAATTCTGATCCGTCCTCTTTCATGCTTGGATAGCCGTTTATTACATCGGTCGGATCAAGATCAGGAACCCAAGCCTTCGCCCGCGTTAATGCAGTTAAAGCGCCCGCCCTGGCAGCTGATTTCTTGAGTTCTCCAAACCGGGCGGGTAGCACTGATAACTTTTCCAACGTCTCCTTGATCAAATTGGGGGCCGGTTTATTATGAGAAGCAGCACAAATAATCCTTTGAGCGCCAGTATAAAGCTGCTCTATAAGAGTATAAACAACTTTCAATTTCTTATGCATGTTAGTGCCAAGATGATAAGTATGTTTTCCTGCGTCAATGGAACTAGGGTTAAACCGGAAGATTGTAGAGATATCATATTCAGAATTATGATAAAAGTACTTACCAAAGACAGCAGTAGTCATGGCATTTATCTGCCACTTTAAGCCAGATAGCTCTTCTGACACTGGATTGAGGGCGGCCTCTGCATCAACTGCCCTTTTCTCCAAAGCGGCTCTTTCTGCATCCCAATCCGCCCGTTCCTTTTGGAAGTCTTTCTTCAATTTCTCCATGCTTGCTAAAGCGAGGGTCATCTCATCCTTGGTCTTGGAAGCAGCGGTTTGCTGGAATTTAAGGTTGTCTTGGAGCTCAGCTATTTGAGATTCTTTCTGATTTAGATCAGCCTGCAAAGAGAAGCACACATCATATATTGGTAAAGCATATTGGAAGTCCCAAGCACATAACAAGTTATCCACTTGACACTTGGGGGCTAATGCGTATTTGCAGTTATCAGGCATCTTTATCAAAGTCGCAAGCATATAACAAGTTATACACTTGGCACTTGGGGGCTAATGCATATTTGCAGTTATCAGGCATCTTTATCAAAGTCCCAAGCATATAACAAGTTATACACTTGGCACTTGGGGGCTAATGCGTTATTGTTCAAAGAAGGTTACAGAGTAAAAGTCCCCGTTCATTGTGAAGAGATAAACCGGCCCTTGGGGATTACACGTGAAAAAACTACATATTGGGCATTCTGAAGTCCCAGTTCATCCTAAAGAGATAAACCGGCCCTTGGGGGCTACAGTGGACTTGAGTCAAGCTATTTGGCTTAAGAAGGAATAAGATTGCAGGAAATTAAGCAGAAGTTTACCTCATATCGCTACTTCATAAGATTCACTAAATCGGCTTCATGATCGCGGCTTGTATACAGCCGGTTCAGATAGACGGAATGAAGATCTTGGGCGCTGAGTTGAGCATAGCTTGACAAATCAGCATTCCATTTGCCTTTGTCCTTGCCAGAGACCTCGTCTTTAGCAGTATGTTTGGATAAAGCAACAGGTTCACTAGGAGCAGTGTAACCAAAGCGAGTAATTTGGACATCTTCTGTCGAAGCGGCAGTAGGTCTGGCAGGGCTGGCCAGAGTATTACTGGCCCGGACTGGGCTAGTTGGGTTATCGCCAAGGTCCATTGGCACAGCTTCTTGTTCAGTAAAGGTTCCATGATCCGGTGGAGGGGGATCATTATGCAAGACATCAACATTTTCTTCAGTTGGCTTTGGAATATTTTCCGGTTCATGGTTTAACTCATCACCTGCCAGTTTACTCAATTTAGCCTTCTTACTAGGCTTTGGTTTCCTGTGAGAGTAAAAATAGAGATAGTCAGTGGAGTAAAAGAAAAGGATTAACAGGAAAATAAGAGCTTACCGAGGAACATTTTTGAGAGGAGGAAGTTGTGTGGCTGTTGACTTGCCGGATGATGAACGAGGAGTGTCCTGATAATTTGAATCAGATGGATTAAGAGGCTGCCGAATATGACCCGCTTTGGGATGAAGAACATCTGGAATATACAAGACCTCTAATCGACGCCTCCGGGCCGGTGTCTATGGTAAACCGGTGGATTCGATAACTTGACCACTGTGTCGTGTTGTACATCGAGCTTCATGTTGCTGTTTCTTCAAAATAAAGTTTGGGTCCAAGTAAGCGAAAGGGTGAGAAAATTGTACTTTCCGGCTTGCTCGACGAATTTTCGGTGTTGGCAGAGGATCTGAACTGGAGGAAAGGGTAATTACCTCAACATCATCAGCCTGGCTGCCTTCAGCGATTTCTTGAGTATAACCATTGTCAATAAGATGCAAGAAAAGGGAGCCAAGGGAGTCAAGTGATATCTCTGAGGGTGCGTCATCATGATCATCAGGGTTTAAATCGGATGTCTCAATGGTTTTCTTCTTTGAAGTTTTCTTAACAGCTTTGGTCTTAAGGCGAGCTGCCTTTACCGGTTTATCTTGGGATTTCCTCTTCCAGAACGGATCATTACCCTGATAAAAGATTGTGGGATCATTCAGAAAAGATATTAAAACAAGATTGAAATTAAGCAAATAATATAAGAAAGTCTTACCGATGGTGGTTTATTGGTTTCACAAAAAGGAGCCAGCCCAGTTTTGCTGCAGGCGTCCACTAGTTCATTCAGTATCTTCTTAACAGATTCATTGACTTCATTCTTTGACAGCACAACTTCAGTATGGCGTAAATGATCTTTGGGATTCCCGGTATATTCACACATCAACCCGGAACGTCGGCTTAGAGGAAGTATACTCCAAGATATCCAACAGCGAAAAAAATCAATGCCTGTTATGCCATTTGCGGTGAAGGCCAGGACCTTTGAAAGCTGTGGTGCGTATTGGGCTCGCTCCTGGGCACTTGGCCGCTGGGGGAAAGGATGAGCATCGGGTAACCGATGAGGACGGTAACCCGGCAGAGGATTTTCGTCAGCTGGAGATGTGTCTAGACAGTAAAACCATGTCTGGTTCCAGTCCTGAGGATGACTATGGTGTTTGGCGTGAGGAAACCTGACATCCTTTCTTTTTTGGATAGACATTCCGCCAAGTTCAGTGTTGGGCCTATCCAAAAATTCTGTTGTCGGGGAAACTGTCCGCCCAGGAACACCTATGGGACCGGAGCCCCTTCTACGTTGCGGTAAGGGAGCGGAGGGAGCACGGAGAGCAGATCGAGGAGCACACGCGGGCAGTTTACCCAGGTTCGGGCCGCGCGGACGCGTAAAACCCTACTCCTGCTTAGGTTGTATTGAGTTCTTGAGCTCGGGAGCTTGAAGATCTACAGTACTAGCTACACCGAGCGAGAGAGTTGTCTAGATTTCGAACCCCCTCTACGTTGTGCATGGGCCTCCTTTTATAACTCAAAGGGGTCACCGACAGGTGTCAACGTAGAGGAGGGTAAAAGTGTAAATTTGGTGGTAGTTGCAACAGTGCATGAACAATATATGAACAGTGGTTTTCACCTAACTTTGACAGTGGGGGACAAGGGCATTAAATTCCCATCGCCGTCGCCCCCAAAAGCGTCCGTCCATGCTTCTCCGTTCGCCACGGCGGTAGCCTCGTCACCGTGGTGTGCCACCGTGTGCCCCAGGCTATATAGCCGTCTGCCACATGCCCCTGGAAGGGCCCCAGGGCGACGCGTGGGCAGATGAGCTGGAGCGCGGGCACTCAGCGTAGGTTTCCCCGGCAAGCACCTTGCCGGGGTCGTGATCTTGCCGGGCCCGGAAGCTTGTCGCTCTCCGGGGTGCTTGCCGGGGTCGTGATCTTGCCGGGCCCGGAAGCTTGTCGCTCTCCGGGTCCTGCCGGGGCGCATGATGCTGTTGGGGGACGTAGTATTTTAAAATTTTCCTACGATCACGCAAGATCTATCTACCAGATGCATAGCAACGAGAGGGAAGAGTCTGTCTACGTACCCTCGTAGACCGGAAGCGGAAGCGTCAAGTGACGTGGTTGATGTAGTCGAACTTCTTCGTGATTCAACCGATCAAGCACCGAACGTACGGCACCTCCGCGTTCAGCACACGTTCAGCTTGATGACGTCCCACGAGCTCTTGATCCAGTTGAGCTTCACGGGAGAGTTTCGTCAGCACGTCGGCGTGGTGACGGATATGATGTATTCACCGGCGCAGGGCGTCGCCTAAGCACCGCGATGGTATGACCGAGGTGTGTTTCTGTGGACGGGGGCACCGCACACGGCTGGAACAATTCAACTTGTGTGTCTTTAGGTGCCCCCCTGCCCCCGTATATAAAGGAGCAAGGGGGGAGGCCGGCCGGCCCTTCTTTGGTGCGGCTAGGGGTGCAATCCTACTAGGAATAGGATTGCAATCCTATTCCTAGTAGGAACTACCAAAGAAGGAAGAGAGGGAAAGGAAAAGAGGGAGAGGTGGCGCCCCCCAATCCTAGTCCAACTAGGAACCCTAGGTGGGGCACCGGCCAGCCCCTATGGGCTGCCTCTCTCTTTTCCATAAGGCCCACTATGGACCATCCCCCTTCGTAGGGGGTTCCGGTAACCCCCTCCGGCAATCCCGTTAAATCCGAAACTTTTCCGGAACACTTCCGGTGTCTGAATATAGTCGTCCAATATATCAATCTTTATGTCTCGGATATTCCGAGACTCCTCGTCATGTCCGTGATCTCATCCGGGACTCCGAACTACCTTCGGTACATCAAAACTCATAAACTCATAATACCGATCGTCATCAAACGTTAAGCGTGCGGACCCTACGGGTTCGAGAACTATGTAGACATGACCGAGACTCATCTCCGGTCAATAACCAATAGCGGAACCTGGATGTTCATATTGGCTCCTACATATTCTACGAAGATCTTTTATCGGTCAAAACCGCATAACAACATACGTTGTTCCTTTTGTCATCGGTATGTTACTTGCCCGAAGATTCGATCGTCGGTATCTCCATACCTAGTTCAATCTCGTTACCGGCAAGTCTCTTTACTCGTTCCGTAACACATCATCTCGTGACTAACTCATTAGTCTTTTGCTTGCAAGGCTTACTGTGATGTGTGTTACCGAGAGGGCCCAGAGATACCTCTCCGACACTCGGAGTGACAAATCCTAATCTTGATCTATGCCAACACCACGAATACTTTCGGAGACACCTGTAGAGCATCTTTATGATCACCCAGTTACGTTGTGACGTTTGATAGCACACAAGGTGTTCCTACGGTATTCGGGAGTTGCATAATCTCATAGTCACAGGAACATGTATAAGTCATGAAGAAAGCAATAGCAGTAAAACTAAACGATCAAAGTGCTATGCTAACGGATGGGTCTTGTCCATCACATCATTCTCCTAATGATGTGATCTCGTTGATCAAATGACAACTCATGTCTATGGCTAGGAAACATAGCCATCTTTGATCAATGAGCTAGTCTAGTAGAGGCATACTAGGGACACTCTGTTTTGTCTATGTATTCACACATGTACTAAGTTTCCGGTTAATACAATTCTAGCATGAATAATAAACATTTATCATGATATAAGGAAATATAAATAACAACTTTATTATTGCCTCTAGGGCATATTTCCTTCAGTCTCCCACTTGCACTAGAGTCAATAATCTAGCTCACATCGCCATGTGATTTAACACCGATAGTTCACATCGTTATGTGAATAACACCCATAGTTCACATCGCCATGTGACCAACACCCAAAGGGTTTACTAGAGTCAATAATCTAGTTCACATCGCTATGTGATTAATACCCAAGAGTAATAAGGCGTGATCATGTTTTGCTTGTGAGAGTAGTTTAGTCAACGGGTCTGTCACATTCAGATCCGTATGTATTTTGCAAATTTCTATGTCTACAATGCTCTGCATGGAGCTACTCTAGCTAATTGCTCCCACTTTCAATATGCATCCAGATTGATACTTAGAGTCATCTGGATTTAGTGTCAAAGATTGCATCGGCGTAACCCTTTACGACGAACTCTTTATCACCTCCATAATCGAGAAACATTTCCTTAGTCATCCAATTACTAAGGATAATCTTGACCGCTGTACAGTGATCTACTCCTGGATCACTATTGTACCCCCTTGACAAACTCATGGCAAGGTACACAACATGTTTGGTATACAGCATGGCATATTTTATAGAACCTATGGCTGAGGCATAGGGAATGACTTTCATTCTCTCTATATTTTTCTGCCGTGGTCTGGCTTTGAGTCTTACTCAACTTCACACCTTACAAGTCAGGGAAGAACTCCTTCTTTGACTGATCCATTTTGAACTACTTCAAAATCTTATCAAGGTATGTACTCATCGAAAGTCTTATCAAGCGTCTTGATCTATCTCTATAGATCTTGATGCCCAATATGTAAGTAGCTTCACCAAGGTCTTTCTTTGAAAAACTCCTTTCAAACACTCCTTTATGCTTTCCAGAAAATTCTACATCATTTCCGATCGACCATATGTCATTCACATATACTTATCAGAAAGGTTGTAGTGCTCCCACTCACTTCTTGTAAATACAGGCTTCACCGCAAGTCTGTATAAATCTATATGCTTTGATCAACTTATCAAAGCGTATATTCCAACTCCGAGATGCTTGCACCAGTCCATAGATGGATCGCTGGAGCTTGCACATTTTGTTAGCACCTTTAGGATTGACAAAACCTTCTGGTTGCATCATATACAAGTCTTCTTTAATAAATCCATCAAAGAATGCAGTTTTGTTATCCATTTGCCAGATTTCATAAAATGCGGCAATTGCTAACATGATTCGGACAGACTTAAGCATCGCTACTGGTGAGAAAGTCTCATCGTAGTCAACTCCTTGAACTTGTCGAAACCCTTTCGCAACAAGTCAAGCTTTGTAAACAGTAACATTACCGTGTGCGTCGGTCTTCCTCTTGAAGATCCATTTATTTTCGATGTCTTGCCGATCATCGGGCAAGTCAACCAAAGTCAATACTTTGTTCTAATACATGGATCCCATCTCAGATTTCATGGTCTCAAGCCATTTTGCGGAATCTGGGCTCATCATCGCTTCCTCATAGTTCGTAGGTTCATCATGGTCTAGTAACATGACTTCCATAACTGGGTTGCCGTACCACTCTGGTGCGGAACGAACTCTGGTTGATCTACGAAGTTCAGCAAAAACTTGATCTAAAGTTTCATGATCATCATCATTAGCTTCCTCACTAATTGGTGTAGGAATCACTGGAACGAGTTTCTGTGATGTACTACCTTCGAATTTGGGAGAAGGTACAATTACCTCATCAAGTTCTACTTTCCTCCCACTCACTTCTTTCGAGAGAAACTCCTTCTCTAGAAAGGATCCACTCTTAGCAACAAAGACCTTGCCTTAGGATCTGTGATAGAAGGTGTACCCAACAGTTTCTTTTTTTTGGGTATCCTATGAAGATTTACTTCTCCGATTTGGGTTCGAGCTTATCATGTTGAAACTTTTTCACATAAGCATCGCAGTCCCAAACTTAAAGAAATGACAGCTTAGGTTTCTCGTCAAACCACAGTTCATACGGTGTCATCTCCACGGATTTAGATGGTGCCCTATTTAACGTGAATGTAGCTGTCTCTAATGCATAACCCCAAAAGCGATAGTGGTAGATCGGTAAGAGACATCATCGATCGTACCATATCTAATAAAGTACGGTTATGACGTTCGGACACACCATTACACTGTGGTGTTCCAGGTGGCGTGAGTAGTGAAACTATTTCACATTGTTTTTATTGACGGCCAAACTCGCTAACTCAAATATTTTACCTCTACGATCATATCGTAGAAACTCTTATTTTCTTGTTACGATGATTCTCCACTTCACTCTGAAATTCTTTATACTTTTCAAATGTTTCAGACTTGTGCTTCATTAAGTAGATATACCCATATCTGCTCAAATCATCAGTGAAGGTCAGAAAATAACGATACCTGCCGCGAGCTTCAACACTCATTGGTCCGCATACATCAGTATGTATGATTTCCAACAACTCTGTTGCTCGCTCCACGGTTCCGGAGAACGGAGTTTTAGTCATCTTGCCCATGAGGCATGGTTCGCAAGCACCAAGTGATTCATAATCAAGTGATTCCAAAAGTCCATCACTATGGAGTTTCTTCATGCGCTTTACACCAATATGACCTAAACGGCAGTGCCACAAATAAGTTGCACTATCATTATTAACCTTGCATCTTTTGGCTTCAATATTATGAATATGTGTATCACACGATCGAGATCCAACAAACCATTTTCATTGGGTGTATGACCATAGAAGGTTTTATTCATGTAAAGAGAACAACAATTATTCTCTAACTTACATGAATAACCGTATTGTAATAAACATGATCAAATCATATTCATGCTCAACACAAACACCAAATAACACTTTATTTAGGTTCAACACTAATCCCGAAAGTATAGGGAGTGTGCGATGATGATCATATCAATCTTGGAACTACTTCCAATACACATCGTCACTTCATCCTTTAACTAGTTTCTGTTCATTATGCAACTCCCATTTCGAGTTACTACTTTTTAGCAACTGAACCAATATCAAATACCGAGGGGTTGCTATGAACACTAGTAAAATACACATCAATAATCTGTATATCAAATATACCTTTGTTCACTTTGCCATCCTTCTTATCCGCCAAATATCTAGGGCAGTTCCCCTTCTAGTGATCATTTCCTTTGCAGTAGAAGCACTTAGTTTCAGGCTTGAGTTTAGCTCTGGGTTTCTTCGCGGGAGTGACAACTTGCTTGTAATTCTTCTTGAAGTTCCCCTTCTATCCCTTTGCCCTTTACTTGAAACAAGTGGTCTAGTTAACCATCAACACTTGATGCTCTTTCTTGATTTCTACCTTCGCCGATTTCAGCATTGTGAAGAGCTCGGGAATTACTTTCGTCATCCCTTGCATATTATAGTTCATCACGAAGTTCTACTAACTTGGTGATAGTGTCTAGAGAACTTTGTCAATTACTATCTTATCTGGAAGATTAACTCCCACTTGATTCAAGCAATTATACTACCCAGACAATCTGAGCACATGCTTACTGGTTGAGCTATTCTCCACCATCTTGTAGGCAAAGTACTGTCAGAGGTCTTATACCTCTCGACACGGGCATGAGTATGAAATACTAATTTCAACTCTTGGAACATCTCATATGCTCCGTGGCGTTTCAAAACGTTTTTGAAGTCCCGGTTATAAGCCGTAAAGCATGGTGCACTAAACTATCAAGTAGTCATCATATCGAGCTTTTGTCAAAACGTTCATAACGTCTACATCTGCTCCTGCAATAGGTCTGTCACCTAGCGGTGCATCAAGGACATAATTCTTCTGTGCAGCAAAGAGGATAATCCTCAGATCACGGAACAATTCCGCATCATTGCTACTAACATCTTTCAACTTGGTTTTCTCTAGGAACATATAAAAAATAAACGTGGAGCAACATCGCGAGCTATTGATCTACAACATAGATATGCTAATACTACCAGGACTAAGTTCATGATAAATTAAAGTTCAATTAATCATATTACTTAAGAACTCCCACTTAGATAGACATCCCTCCGGTCATCTAAATGATCACGTGATCCAAATCAACTAAACCATGTCCGATCATCACGTGAGATGGAGTAGTTTCAATGGTGAACATCTTATGTTGATCATATCTACTATATGATTCACGCTCGACCTTTCGGTCTCCAGTGTTCCGAGGCCATATCTGCATATGCTAGGCTCGTCAAGTTTAACCCGAGTATTCCGCGTGTGCAAAACTGGCTTACACCCGTTGTTTTTGAACGTAGAGCTTATCACACCCGATCATCACGTGGTGTCTCGGCACGACGAACTTTCGCAACGGTGCATACTCAGGGAGAACACTTATACCTTGAAATTTAGTAAGGGATCATCTTATAATGCTACCGTCGTTCTAAGCAAAATAAGAAGCATAATAAGATAAACATCACATGCAATCAAAATATGTGACATGATATGGCCATCATCATCTTGTGCTTTTGATCTCCATCTCCAAAGCACCGTCATGACCACCTTCGTCACCGGCGCGACACCTTGATCTCCATCGTAGCATCGTTGTCGTCTCGCCAACTATTGCTTCTACGACTATCGCTACCGCTTAGTGATAAAGTAAAGCAATTACATGGCGATTGCATTTCATACAATAGAGTGACAACCATATGGCTCCTGCCAGTTGCCGATAACATTACAAAACATGATCATCTCATACAAAACCGTATAACTCATCATGTCTTGACCATATCACATCACAACAAGCCCTGCAAAAACAAGTTAGACGTCCTCTACTTTGTTGTTGCAAGTTTTACGTGGCTGCTACGGGCTTAGCAAGAACCGTTCTTACCTACGCATACAAAACCACAACGATGTTTCGTCAAGTATGTGCTGTTTTAACCTTCAGAAGGACCGGGCGTAGCCACACTTGATTCAGCTAAAGTGAGAGAGACAGACACCCGCCAGTCACCTTTAAGCAACGAGTGCTCGTAACGGTGAAACCAGTCTCGCGTAAGCGTACGCGTAATGTCGGTCCGGGCCGCTTCATCTCACAATACCGCCGAAGCAAAGTATGACATGCCGGTAAGCAGTATGACTAGTATCGCCCACAACTCATTGTGTTCTACTCGTGCATATCATCTACGCATAGACCTGGCTCATGATGCCACTGTTGGGGAACGTAGTATTTTAAAATTTTCCTACGATCACGCAAGATCTATCTACCAGATACATAGCAACGAGAGGGAAGAGTGTGTCTACGTACCCTCGTAGACCGAAAGCGGAAGCGTCAAGTGACGTGGTTGATGTAGTCGAACTTCTTCGCGATTCAACCGATCAAGCACCGAACGTACGGCACCTCCGCGTTCAGCACACGTTCAGCTTGATGACGTCCCATGAGCTCTTGATCCAGTTGAGCTTCACGGGAGAGTTTCGTCAGCACGACGGCGTGTTGACGGATATGATGTATTCACCGGCGCAGGGCTTCACCTAAGCACCACGACGGTATGACCGAGGTGTGTTTCTGTGGACGGGGGCACCGCAGACGGCTGGAACAATTCAACTTGTGTGTCTTTGGGTGCCCCCCTGCCCCCGTATATAAAGGAGCAAGGGGGGAGGCCGGCCGGCCCTTCTATGGTGCGGCTAGGGGTGCAATCCTACTAGGAATAGGATTGCAATCCTATTCCTAGTAGGAACTACCAAAGAAGGAAGAGAGGGAAAGGAAAAGAGGGAGAGGTGGCGCCCCCTAATCCTAGTCCAACTAGGAACCCTAGGTGGGGCGCCGGCCAACCCCTATGGGCTGCCTCTCTCTTTTCCATAAGGCCCACTATGGACCATCCCCCTTCGTAGGGGGTTCCGGTAACCCCCTCCGGCAATCCCGTTAAATCCGAAACTTTTCCGGAACACTTCCGGTGTCCGAATATAATCGTCCAATATATCAATCTTTATGTCTCGGACATTCCGAGACTCCTCGTCATGTCCGTGATCTCATCCGGGACTCCGAACTACCTTCGGTACATCAAAACTCATAAACTCATAATACCGATTGTCATCAAACGTTAAGCGTGCGGACCCTACGGGTTCGAGAACTATGTAGACATGACCGAGACTCATCTCCGGTCAATAACCAATAGCGGAACCTGGATGTTCATATTGGCTCCTACATATTCTACGAAGATCTTTTATCGGTCAAAACCGCATAACAACATACGTTGTTCCTTTTGTCATCGGTATGTTACTTGCCCGAGATTCGATCGTCGGTATCTCCATACCTAGTTCAATCTCGTTACCGGCAAGTCTCTTTACTCGTTCCGTAACACATCATCTCGTGACTAACTCATTAGTCTTTTGCTTGCAAGGCTTACTGTGATGTGTGTTACCGAGAGGGCCCACAGATACCTCTCCGACACTCGGAGTGACAAATCCTAATCTTGATCTATGCCAACACCACGAATACTTTCGGAGACACCTGTAGAGCATCTTTATGATCACCCAGTTACGTTGTGACGTTTGATAGCACACAAGGTGTTCCTACGGTATTCGAGAGTTGCATAATCTCATAGTCAGAGGAACATGTATAAGTCATGAAGAAAGCAATAGCAGTAAAACTAAACGATCAAAGTGCCATGCTAACGGATGGGTCTTGTCCATCACATCATTCTCCTAATGATGTGATCTCGTTGATCAAATGACAACTCATGTCTATGGCTAGGAAACATAGCCATCTTTGATCAATGAGCTAGTCTAGTAGAGGCATACTAGGGACACTCTGTTTTGTCTATGTATTCACACATGTACTAAGTTTCCAGTTAATACAATTCTAGCATGAATAATAAACATTTATCATGATATAAGGAAATATAAATAACAACTTTATTATTGCCTCTAGGGCATATTTCCTTCAGATGCGCCGAGACATCTCTTGAGGTATGTATTCCTTGGCCTTCCTGGCAAGCTCCTCTTGCCAGGGTCTTGTGCTAAAGTGATAACCTTGAGCCTGGTGCGGCCTTCCCGGCAAGCTCCTCTTGCCGGGGCCTTGATCTTCTGACTTGTATACTTTGTTCTTGAATGGCTTCATAGGGACCAGAACGGTTCTTGGCGAGCACGTGGTAAACCCTGCCACGGGAAGCTGCTACTGCCCGTGCACAACTTGGGGTACTAAGGTACCCCTATCTTAGTACACCGACATCTGTGCAGTGGTTTAAGTGGAAGAAATCCCTAATTAATTCAATTGAACGTTCTTCTTGCAAATAAGGTTCACAGAATACTTGAAAATTTCAAATATTGGACACAGAGTTTGGTCAAATATCTTGAGGGTGGAGTTGGAAGCTGGTCAGTACATCACGAAAAAACTTTGATCCAGGAGGGCTAAACCCTCGGGATATGTGGTCCATAAACACAATTACTTCTCCATATTTTGGTTCTGGAGGACATTACAGACCAGGAACTCTCCAATAGATGACATCTTTCTTGCCTAAAGCGCCAACCTCAGTCCAACCGTTCAGATCTTCTTTCGTAACCCGAGACGGAACCCTGTTGCAGGAAGTGAATTGCTTAGCTTGCTTTGCCATTTTCAAGGAAAGGCTGAAATTACAGTGAAGGACCGGTTTATGATTTCTGACTAGCAGGTATTGAGAAATATGTGATAATAAACCGGAATTAACTATCGGAAGTATTACCAGGGCGACTGCAACGACGGTTTAAGTGGGGCCTAATGATATCTACCGGTTTATGATTTTTTCAAAGCTAAACCGTCGGTGAGGTGCAGATCTAAAGTTATGGAAAAACAGGTTTCGCAAAATCAGCAACATGATTACAGATCTACGGCATGTCAGAAATTCAGAAATATTCAGGATCAATATTGATCTGACGCTGCAGCAATTCAGACGGATCTAGATAGGGGAATACTTTAAAGGAGGATAAGCTTTTAATTGAGCAGAGTTATTAATACAGTCGCAGGCGGAAACATCAGATCTACACAAACTATCGGAGCTATGGCAGAAGAAGAAGGGAAGAACAGCGCCCTAGCGTGATGAACTAAAGGATAAACCCTAATAAGATCTATAGAGAAAGGAAAGAGAGGACTTACCGGAGTCATTGGATGCGGAGGCGTGCCGACGAATCTCTGGTCCGAACAGGGTGATGCAGCGGCCCGTGCTGAAGCAGAAACGAAGGTTGACGACAGCGGTGGAGCTCA
Source organism: Secale cereale (assembly GCA_902687465.1). NCBI lineage: Eukaryota > Viridiplantae > Streptophyta > Magnoliopsida > Poales > Poaceae > Secale > Secale cereale. Next base: position 798,969,265 of record LR738715.1, read on the forward strand.
GGTACTGACGGGCGCGAGGAAGAAGAAAAAGCGAAGAGACGGGGGGAAACAAATGACTCCTCGTCCTATTTATAAGCTGAAAGGTTAAACGGCAGGCGCGGGAATCAAGGAGCCCGAAAAGTGGATATGGGACGATATTGTCGCCTCGATCTTTGGAGATTTTAATAAGTAAAGAATAAAATAGGTACAAGTATTAAATGAACAGATGACGTGATGTGGAGCATCCTACGACTATGTCCATGTACACCGTCATAGAAACGCAATCCCCAAGTGATCCTACCGGACTTAAGGTGAACCCGCTCCTCTTCGAGATTTACGTGCATATCCTTTGGACTTGGTCACTACCTCACCACGGGACATTGTGCATTCTTAGGTATTTCGGAGATCGTCACGAGGAAGCACAGAGGAAGCACCAAGTTCACCGGATACCCAAGAGGAAGGAGTGGGAGAAGAATGCGAAGCATGGGAGGGTCCTGGACTACCCCGGGTGCCCGGCCACCAGCAGCCCGGGTGCCCGGCCCACCTCTACAGCCGGCTGGGCGAACCCCGGGTGCCCGGGCCATCACCCTCGGGTGCCCGGCCTCCTCCTGGGCACGGCCCCAGCCCACTCCGGGTGCCCGGGCCATCACACCCGGGAGCCCAGCCAAGCTCCAGCCGGCCTCGGCCTAGTCCGGGTGCCCGACCCCCGCGCGCCCCGGGTGCCCGGACCCATTCGCGTGCCTGCGTGCATTTTTGGGCATTTGACCCTTGTATCCCTCTCTCCCCTCTATTGGGTCCGTAGACTATATATACCCCCTCCTAGCTCATTTAGAGGGTAGCAAGTATGATAGCTCATTTGTATGTGAACTTTGCTCCTACCTCCTCCTCTTGAGAGAGAGAGACTACTCCATTGGAGGCCAAGACCTCCATCTTGGAGAAGATCCCTAGTGGATTCACGACCCCCATCTAGGGAAGGATCCCCATCATAGGATCATCAAGACCTGTCTCATCATAGGATTGGGATGAACTTTACCATGTATCTTGTTTCCCTATGATTGTTCTTGTACCTTGTGGATCTTATGTATTTGCGAGTCTAGTGGATGTGTGATTGGACTTGTTCTTGAGTGTTTCTCTTGTGTTCTTCCCTTTGTGCTCATCTTGTTCTTGGGGATTCCCCTCCAATTCGTGAAAGATCTCCACCTAGGGTTCCACCCTACAACATCATGGTATCTAGAACTATGGTTTCTCACGAAATTGGAGACCCCTTGTTTTGTAGCCTAATTTTGTTGTGTTCTTGCCCAATTTCGAAAATCCCCACAAAAATAGCCCAAAAAAATTTTCTTGCAATTTGTTGGTTCTTGTGAGATTTGTTGTGTTTGATCCATGATTTTGATGTTTGGCAACTAGATCTAGCTTTCCCCCATCCATCCCCACTCTCCCCACCACAAAATACACCAATTTCTCACTTTTCCTGAAATTTTTCGACCAAATACGACACCACCGGGCCAGTTTTCCCTGACCACCCCGGGTGCCCGCAC
>LR738715.1:798970842-799061472 GCA_902687465.1 Secale cereale
CCCCCCCCCCTGAATCAGCCCAACTACACTATGGTTTCGGCCATAACTTCCACTCCCTGAGTCCGATTTTCGTGTTCTTTAGCTTGTTGAGTAGCTATTGACACCCCCATCCATCTAGATAGGTTCTTACATCATTAGACTCCATAAAAAATTTGGCCGTTTTGACAAGTGTGTTTAGGCCATCCACCATATCATCCACCATACCACCATAGCTTTCCGCAACCTAACCCCATATCGACCCATTTAGCATTTACGGTTGTTTGAGTGGTGACTTGAGTCTCCTAAGGTGTTTCGGCTACTTAGGGACGAGTGCTTCTTCATCAAACACCACCACCACTTCCGCATTGCCATCTTCGACACCACCACCACTGCTTTCCGCTACCACCATTTGACTTGGACCTTTGAGATTTTGAGTTGTGGTTTTTCCGTTTCCTAAGGTGTTTCGGATAATTAGGAACGGGTCGCCATCGACAACACCGCCTCTCATCATCATCATCGGACGGTAACCTCGACGACACCGATGTATATTCACCTTCCAATTGCATTGTTAACCCCTAGCCCATTTTGCGTCACTTGCCCATCAAGACTAGCCATTTGAGTATTGCCGCCAACGTTACTTGTGCACATTAGTGGTCATCGATATACACCATCCATTGCATATATATACCATATCATATTGGTATCATATTGCTATCATAGTACCATCCCTTGTGTGCCACAAGATTGTTCCCGCATATACACAATTACTATCTTGGGTTGTGCATTTCGCATAGTGGCCATTTAAAAAAAAGCTTTTAAGCAAAAAGAGAGTAAAGAGCTTGTGAGCAAGAGCCATAGCATCATACCACATTGCACATAAGATTGTCATATCCGATCACCTTGGATCATCTGGAGAAGAACACCGGGAATGTCATACACATAGCATACTTCGGATAGAAGGCTCATACATTTTGCATCTTATAGGTTGTGCACAAGTGTCGTATCCGCCTATTGGGCAATCATGCTAGCTTCTCTCTTGAGTTGTGCAACATGAGCGTTTTCCATGGATTCCACATTTTGTGCTCATTCCTTGGTTGCACGACCCCATTTATCTATCCGTGTGTGTGTTTCCGTGTGCCACATTTTGCTATTGGTCTACTTGTTTCACTTGTGAATTTGTGAATCTTTTCCAACAATATTGACTCTTGCTAACTTTTCGCCTCAAATTTTTGTGCCACTATCCTCACCGAGCTCCACCATAAGCTTTAATTTGTAGGTGTGAGTGAACAAGTCCGGTACCAATTCCACTATTCTTTCATTTCACTTTGAGTAAAACGGGATACACCCTCAACTTTGGGAAACGGTATCTTGGTATTGTTTATCTCATTTCCTACTCACCCTCTACTCGAGTCTTGTGATGGATAGGCAAAGCACATCATCTCCGGTCTTCGACATCGACGGCGCGAACAACTACATCCACGCGCAAACCATCGCACTACAACGAGCAATGCAAGAGCGCCTCGACAACATTGCCATCGACTTCCGACACATGGTGGCCGACATCAAGTCTTCTTCTGCTTCGTCATCTTCTCGGCGGCGACGTTCAAGTCACAAACATCATGTGCACGATGACGACGAACAACATCTTCTACGAACTCAAGCACGACAACAACACCATCATCATGAAGATGCTCAACACGCGCAAACCTACAAGTCCAATCAAGCTCTACTTCACTCCAAGACCAAGCTTCAAGAGCACATAAGAAGACCGCGAGACAAGCACACCCGAGAAGGACCTACAGCTACAACCACCACTTCGGCATCTTCGCCAAGTGTTCTCGAGGCATCTTCGCCTTTGGACGTACGACATCTTCGCCTACTTCCCGTGACTTCGCCTACATTGACATCTTCAACGACAAGGTGACCACCTACGAGCGAGGGCGACATTTCCATCTTGGGAAGCCACCCACATCATATGAGCCTTCTACAACAAGACGACGACAAGATGATCGAGCATGGGATTTTCCCTTCAGTCATGGACGAGAGTGATGTTGTGCCATCTTTGGCCTTCATCCACGACGACGACTACAAGATGGTTGAGCATGGGATTTTCCCTTCGACCACGGTGGCGTATGGTGATGAGTTGAGAGACTTTTGCCACCATATGGAGAGTGAGAGTGACTTCACCACTAGCCCCATATATGATGAGTTGCCACAATTCCCATGTGAGGAGAGCCACAACCCCCACCACTTGAGTGAGATGAGTGCCTCCACCATATGTGACATTGCGTGCACCTACCTTGGGGGAGTGAGTGAGCCACCACCACATAGAGAGAGTGAGGAAGTTGATAGGGAACATGAGGCCATTTGCATTTCTAATGTAACATCCCAAAATTCTAAATTTTGGAATGTTATAATAAATAGATATATTTGATTGCTTGTTTGATGTGCTGTGTGAAATTGAGTGAAATTTGAAACTTTTGAAAGTTAAATGAGAGGGAATAAAATAACTTTCCCAAAACTTTCACTTTGCATTTTGATCTCCGGGAATTCAAATTCTTTTCAACACAAAACTCAAGAGTGAAGATAATATGACTTCTTCCATTTATTTTTAAATGATAAAGGGCTTTGAAAGGATTTTGAATTTCATTCTCGAAATATTTCAAATTCAGAAACTTTATGCAACTCAATGATTTTCCCGAGAGAAGATAAAATGACTTCTTCAAATTATAGGAAATATGAGTTGGAAGTTTTTCTGAAATTCTCTTTAAAACTCATTTTCAAAAATTGAGTTATTTGGATTTTATGCAAATTATTTTTCTCCAAAAATAAAATATATGGAAAATAGGGTAACATGATTCCCTATAGTGGAAAATTGGAGAGAAATAAATTTGAAAACATTTTGGTAATTCAAAAATGATTGTTATTGGATTTTATTGCAACAGTAGCACCTTTTGATTTATTAGAATTTGTGAGTATTCTATTTGATAGTAGAAAAATGTTCATCTTGAAGGAAATCTTTTTGTGCAAATTTTGATATATAATATGCCTATATTATATATTGAAATTATTTTTCTTTTTCTTTATTTTTTCTGTCTTTAAAAAAAATAAACTCCGACCGTACTGGGCCGACCCAGCTCCCGCCAGGCCGCGGCCGAGTTGCTCGACTGCCTCCCCCTCCGTCTCCGACGGGGACTCCTCCCCGGAGTCCGTCGCGCCGCCGGCTCCCTAGCCCCTTCCCCACGCCATCGTCCTCCCCTCCCGCCTATAAATACGCCGCCGCCGTCCCTCTCTCGCCCCTCGCCTCGCAACGCCGTCGCCGCCCCGCAATCCCGCCGCCGCCGCGTACTTCTGCCGCCGCCCTATAACTGTCGCTGCTGCCTCGCCGCTCCGCGCCGACCACCGCCTACCCTCGCCTCGCCTCTCACCGCCGCCGCCGCAGCCAGGCCTCGCCGGAGCTCACCGCCGGCGAGATCCGATCCGTCCGCCCCGGTTTCTCCACCAAACCGACGGTTCTTCACAGAAAACCGCCGAGGTAAAACCGCCCCTGTTTATCTTCGGTTTTTTGGTTAGATCTATCTAGAGGACGTTCACTGGTTAGGTCTTAATAGCGAACATTCGTTCAGTAGTTCTTTTCTTTTTCTCTTTTACTTTTCTGCCAGGGACTTAGCTGTAAATAAAAGTTTTGCAGTTTAGCCCCTGAACTTCAAAAGGCCATAACTTTTTACGTGTTGGCCCAAATCCAACGAAACCAACGCCCCCGTCTTCTTTATGTTCCCCTCTTTCCAGTAAAACAACTCAAACATGTTTTTGAAAGATTTAAAATTTAATTCAACTAGTTTTAGATTTGAACTTCGTTTGATCATAACTTGAGTTTCGTAAGTCCGTTTTAGTTGATTCTTTTTGCAAATCGAAGCTCTTGACCTAAACTTTCTGATAAGGCAAATTCACATAATTTTGGTACTGTTGGAAATTGTTAAATGTTTCAAGAGTCTTTTGTTTGTTTTAAAAGTTTTCTGAAGTGTTTTATTCCTCTGTCTGATTTTCTGAGTGATTGCTCATGTGTGATTACTATTGTTTGCTTACGATAGATTGATCGGAGTGTGACGAGTAGACCTATCACGAGTTCTGAGTGCGAATCTTCTACACCGTCAGTAAAAGGCAAGTTCACACTTTGATCATACCCTTTTATTACCTAGTTTTTATGCATTAGTTCAAACCCTCACACATTGCATGAGTAGGATCTCTTAACTTGTGGTACTGGGAAGTAGATTGAGGTGGAACCTATTACCTGCATTATTTTCAAACCCTTGGGAGTTACTGCTACGCTATGCTTAGGTTATCATGCTATGCTCGTAGACGTGGTTTGGGTTTGAGTGAAATACATGACAGACGTGAGTTGTTAATCAATGGTTCAACTTAAGGTGGCTACTTGAATACACATCTGGGTGGATTGGTTGCAGGGCACCTGGGGAATCCAGTGTTGTCCTAGGAAATCCGGTATTTCCGTGTGATTGTCCTATGGAATGCCACCCAGGCTCAAAGGGATCATAAAACTATTCATGCTAGAAACTTTCGTGTCCAGCCACAATGCCATTATGGGCTCTGGCATAGTTGAGTAAGTTGTGGGAAACCTTTTCATGATGGGCTAGCAGATGTAGAGGGATTGTAGGTGTACTGGCCTATCTATCGGTTAAGGGGACCTCTTCGGAAAGACTGTGTCTCGGTCATCCGTTTCTCAAACACCATGTAGTGCGAGAAATCAAACGGAGGCGATCAAGTCTTGTGGGGAAAGTGCACAAACCTCTGCAGAGTGTAAAAACTGATCATGATTAGCCGTGTCCCCGGTTATGGACAATCTTTAGTATCTGGTACTTGAATTATTGGTTGATCTCATCACTCTATAATTTAATTTATTGGGTTAATGATTATTTTAATTGGGATTGAGTTGGAGGTACCTTCTCAATGATGTTTCAACTACCATGATAGTTAAAATAAAATGTATTCCTTGTTGTAGGGAAAAATTGGCTTTACGCAAAAAAACTTTAACCTTATAGCCTCCACCAGCCAAATATGCATGTAGTTGTAGGACTTGTTCATTATCATTACAGTGTGAATTTGCCAGTACTTTCAATGTACTGACCTACATGGCTGCAACGTCTCATGTTGCAGGAATTATTCGAGGAGTAAGTGGTACGTTAGGGTTGCGCTGTCTACACTCAACTTTGCCGTTGGTGTTGATGGAACTCCACAACCTTTGTTGCTTCCGCTATGATTGATTGTGGTAATAGTATTTACGTTGCTTTATACATGTGATTTACCTCTTTCATAAATCCTCGTGTACTGTGTGTGTCAGCATACCGATCCAGGGATGACACTTAAGCACAGAGACTTGATCCATTTGGGTCGGGTCCTACAAGATGGTATCAGAGCACATGTTGACTGTAGGATGTGACCCTAGAAACTAGCCAGCCCATAGGAAAGGATTTCTCTAAAACTTTCTTTTCAAAAAGATTCTATACCTCTCCTCTTTTCTGAGCTTTGTCAAAACTCCCTTTTTCTTAAATAGTTAGACTATACCCTTTACCATTGGACCACTTCGGAATAAAGAGGATTTTTACCATGCATTGGAAGTGTTGAAGCTACAACAGTGGATACTCCAAAGTTTGAAGAGTTGACGACTTTGAGGAGATGTTGACCTTTAGAAGACCAAACCCCTGTTATGTATTTATGTTAGATGCGACGATTGTGAGCCGTAAATTGTTTGATGTTTTTCCAACAGCCACAACACAAAACCCGTCTTTTCAAAACCATTGTTTGTATTGAGTGTATCTCTCCACACCTTCTGAATCTCATCCCAAAACCCTTGGACCCAATAGAGGATAATTGAAGATAGAATTGTAGTCTCTGGACCAATAACCCAGCTAGAGGCAGAGTTATGGATACAAAACATGGAGGATCACTTCAGGAACAATTTGGTTGCAAGGAAGTATGAGGTTCAATACGCTCTTCGGTACTTTACAAAAAATGCTGCAACATGGTGGAAGATGCATCAAGCCATACAAGGATGTAGTGGAACAGAAAGTTGGGAGGAATTCAAGAAGACTGTGTTAAGATCTCGTCTCATCCGAGAGCATGCTGACAAGCCGAAGAAGAAGCATTGTGCCTGCAGGATTTGTGGAGAAATAGGACACACCCAGGAGGAGCACAAGGATGAATGCCCTAATTGTGAAGGAAGTCACCTAGCTGAAGAATGCCCAACTAGGCAGATTACTTGTTTCTTGTGTGAAGGGACTACCCACTACCCTGCTCAGTGCCACATTTACCCCATGGTACAACGAACTATCCAGCAGAAGCAAGAAGCAATGAAAGAAGTCCTCGAGGAAACCTTAAGGGAATCCGCGATGGAGGAAGATATTGACGACCCTGATGGTGAAGGCCTAAACAGATATTACTCCCATGCTTGCTATCCGTGTGGAGAAGAAGGACATTTTTCACAGCATTGTACGAAGGAAAGCCATTAGTATCTGGGAGACTTCCCGACAGAAGAGGTGGAGTTTGATCCACAAAAGATAGAAGCATTGATAGGAACAAAGAAGTCGAGGAAGAGAAAGAGCATGTGTTCACAGAAGAACCCAATTTCGGTGAAAAAGGACCTGAGTCACCTCACATGTTTTAGGTGCAAGGATTTAGGTCATTATGCTAGCAAATGCCCAACCAGGAACCAAAGAACCCAGTGAACTAGGACAACCACCATGAAGTCCTTAGTTTTGTCTGATGTCATTAGTTTACGCTGCAAGGAAGTAGAGCTTTTGCCAAGAGAAGGTTCAGACCGGAGAATAGATTGATCAGAGTAGTTGAGATCTGGATATTAGAATGAAGCATGCAGCTAGATGTGAAATGCACCTTTATTACAATGTTGAGTTGAGTTATGGAAAGAACAATGTAATAGTCTATGGAGTAATAGAAGTTGATATTTTTGGAATCTAAGAAGTAAAGGTTATGAGTTGTTGGAAGGTTATGAGTGCCCCTCACCCAGACCAAAACCTAGAACCCATGGAGAAGCTGACCCAAACCTTTCTCGGACAAATGACCCCGTTTTACCCAAGGATGTCCGTATTTTTTCCTGAGAACCCCTTCTGTCTTATACCTACAGATGACAACCCTTTTCGAGTCTTTTCTCAAAGGCCGAGAAACCATCATGACCCTGACTAGTGATCAGGATTATCCAAAGATCCTGAAGGACATGATGAAGCATATTCACCTGGAAGGAGATACAGTTTACAAGGGTTATCCCTTCATGGAGAATGGAGTTGAACTTTGGTACGTGGAGGTACACCTCCATCGTGTGAAAGGAGTTTGCCCAAAGACTATGGGCCAATACTTTTTCATCTCTCGAGTACCACGTACAACGTTCTTCAACTCTGTTCGTGAAGCCGCTATGGAGGCCATACGTCAGATTGGAGAAATACTCGAAGCAAGACTTCGTTATACCCAGGAACACCTGAGTAAGGTGCAGTCGGAGATGATGGAGATGAAGCACACGACCAATAGGATGAAGCAAAAGATTGATGATTTTAAGAATCACATTGCACAATTCCCGTGGGACTGAAGCGTCCTTAGCTAGGACAAAGGAGTAAAGATGGAAGGAATAGTGACCCTACCTGACCATGTGGATAGTGGCATTTGTAGTGATGCACCCTTGGAAATTGAGATTTTGAATAATGGTTCAGGAGGTAATAAAAGATTTGATATGAGGAGAATATGGATTATGTATGAATTGGTGCATTTTATTTAATGGCACCTTACTGTGTGAACCCTGGACCCATAGGAAGGAAAGTGTTGCTCCAAGGAGTAGAGTTTGCACAAATAAGTTAGAGTTTATTTATGATGCTTACCCCAAGAGTATGAAGGAAATAAGTACAATTGGATCTAAAGAGGGGGTAATACTAAAGTGTGGAGCAATAGTGACTCCAAGGATTAATTGAGGATATACACGTTCTGAAGTGGACCCATAAGCCAAGGACCTAAGGAGGCTATGTAATCATGAGGGAACCACGGCACTTGTCAGGAGTAATACATTTCTACTGTAGTGAAGCAAAGCACTATGTTAGAGATTATACCAAGGAGAAGGAGATTTGTGCTAAGTTGTTGAGTTGAAGCATGCAATGGAAATGCAGTAGAATCGGAGTGACTTGAGAATCAATATAGTTAGCATTGGGGTATTGATTTTGGACTTTATGAGTTGGTACTATATAAGTGATGAGTTGAGACATGATGCATGAAGGAGATTTTGAAGAAACTAGTGTTATCCATTTTAAGTGTGGTAGAATCAAACACCGTTACCCGAATACAGTAGCTTGTGGTTAGTTACGTCAGACTTGTAGTGGATTGCCCAAGGATGAGTCTGAGTAATTACATCGTAGTTTTACCCAAGATAAGTAAAGGATACTTGGATGGATTTATGAAAACCAAGGAAGTTGGAGGTCGGAAGAATGATCTGTTGCAACCCGATGATGAGACCAAGTGTTGCTAGTGATGAGATGAGCCATAACCCACATGCCCCAGGACCTGTCAAGGAAGCAAGCACACTCTTGCTGAAGGAAAACCCCTGTAAGAAGTTAAGACTTTGCCAACATACGATCTTATAGGTGGTTACGTTAAACCCGAGGGTTGTGAAACACGATAGATGGTTGTTTGGCTTGCAGAATCAATGGATTTATCCGAACTTAGTTCGTTGACAAGAGAAATTTTGCAATGCTTGTGAGGATGACCGAGTGTTAGAATTCGAGGTTCACTAAACCATATACAAGGTAAGGATTTGGGTGCGGAATGGATTGATCACCATACCGACTTACTCTTATTATTCGCCTTTGCTATACGGGATGGTAAATCTGAGTGACTTACCTATAGTAGAGAGACGACGATGTCAAAACTTTGTTTAAACCTTAGAACGGTATAGAATTTTTTCCCTTGTACACGGCATGTTGTTGCCAACCGTAGGATATACGGTGAGGATGAAGCCCAGACCCGTTTTTTGCATGGACCCAATCAAATTGTTTCATGACCACCATGAGATATCGATATTTGTTTAGTATTGGCGCCAGACCTGTCAGCTAAGAGGAACCAGTCTCGAAAGAACCTTATCAAGATGAAAGGACACAAGAATTGAGGACAAAGGTTATGCCACTACCGAAGAAGTCCAGATGAGAAATTACCCCGAGGATCTGAGAAGACCGACACTGCTAAAGGACGGAGTATAAGAGTTTTGATGGAACCGTATCCATGTTTCTAAGTGTGGTAGCACACCAGACCATACCAATCAGTGATTTGTTAGGAGACCCCCAAACCCTAACCTATTTCTTGCTAGCCTCTCCGAATCTCAAGGACGATATTCATTTTAAGTGTGGTAGGTTTGTAACATCCCAAAATTCTAAAATTTGGAATGTTATAATAAATAGATAGATTTGATTGCTTGTTTGATGTGCTGTGTGAAATTGAGTGAAATTTGAAACTTTTGAAAGTTAAATGAGAGGGAATCAAATGAATTTCCCAAAACTTTCACTTTGCATTTTGATCTTCGGGAATTCAAATTCTTTTCAACACAAAACCCTAGAGTGAAGATAATATGACTTCTTCCATTTATTTTTAAATGATAAAGGGCTTTGAAAGGATTTTGAATTTCATTCTTGAAATATTTCAAATTCAGAAACTTTATGCAACTGAATGATTTTTCCGAGAGAAGATAAAATGACTTCTTCAAATTATAGGAAATATGAGTTGGAATTTTTCTGAAATTCTCTTTAAAACTCATTTTCAAAAATTGAGTTATTTGGATTTTATGCAAATTATTTTTCTCCAAAAATAAAATATATGGAAAATAGGGTAACATGATTCCCTAGAGTGGAAAATTGGAGAGAAATAAATTTGAAAATATTTTGGTATTTAAAAAATGATTTTCATTGGATTTTATTGCAACAGTAGCACCTTTTGATTTATTAGAATTTGTGAGTATTTTATTTGATAGTTGAAAAATGTTCATCTTGTAGGAAATCTTTTTCTGCAAATTTTGATATATGATTTGCCTATATTATATATTGAAATTCTTTTTCTTTTTCTTTATTTTCTCTGTCTTAAAAAAATAAACTCCGACCATACTGGGCCGGCCCAGCTCCCGCCAGGCCGCGGCCCAGTTGCTCGTCCGCCTCCCCCTCCGTCTCCGACAGGGACTCCTCCCCGGAGTCCGTCACGCTGCCGGCTCCCTAGCCCCTTCCCCACGCCATCGTCCTCCCCTCCCACCTATAAATACGCCGCCGCCGCCCCTCGCCTCGCAATGCTGTCGCCGCTCCGCAATCCCGCCGCCGCCGCGCACTTCTGCCGCCGCCCGCTAGCTGCCGCTGCTGCCTCGCTGCTCCGCGCCGACCACCGCCTGCCCTCGCCTCGCCTCTTGCCACCGCCGCCGCAGCCAGGCGTCGCCGGAGCTCAACGCCGGCGAGATCCGATCCGTCCGCCCCGGTTTTCTCCACCAAACCGGCTTCTTCACAGAAAACCGCCAAGGTAAAACCGCCCCGGTTTTTCTTTTAGGTTAGGTTTTTCTTCAGTTTTTTTGTTAGATCTATCTAGAGGATGTTCACTGGTTAGGTCTTAATAGCGAACGTTCATTCATTTGTTCTTTTCTTTTTTTCTTTTAGTTTTCTGCCAGGGACTTAGCTGTAAATAAAAGTTTTGCGGTTTAGGCCCTGAACTTCAAAAGGCCATAAATTTTTACCTGTTGGCCCAAATCCAACAAAACCAACACCCCCATCTTCGTTACGCTCCCCTCTTTCCAGTAAAACAACTCAAACATGTTTTTGAAAGATTTAAAATTTGAATTCAACTAGTATTCGATTTGAACTTCGTTTGATCATAACTTGAGTTTCGTAACTCTGTTTTAGTTGATTCTTTTTGCAAATCGAAGCTCTTGACCTAAACTTTCTGATAAGGCCAAATTCACATAATTTTGGTACTGTTGGAAATGGTTTTATGTTTCAAGAGTCATTCATTTGTTTTCGAAGTTTTCCGAAGTGTTTTATTCGCTCTGTCTAATCTTCTGAGTGATTGCTCATGTGTGATTACTATGTTTTGCTTACGATAGATTGATCGGAGTGTGACGAGTAGACCTATCACGAGTTCTGAGTGTGAATCTTCTACATCGTTAGTACAAGGCAAGTTCAGACTTTGATCATACCCTTTTATTACCAAGTTTTTATGCATTAGTTCAAAACCTCACACATTGCATGAGTAGGATCTCTTAACTTGTGGGACTGGGAAGTAGATTGAGGTAGAACCTATTACCTGCATTATTTTCAAACCCTTGGGAGTTACTGCTACATTATGCTTAGGTTATCATGCTATGCTCATAGACGTGGTTTGGGTTTGAGTGAAATCCATGGCAGATGTGAGTTGTTAATGAATGGTTCAACTTAAGGTGGCTACTTGAATACACATCTGGGTAGATTGCTTGTAGGGCACCTGGGGAATCCAGTGTTATCCTAGGAAATTCCGGGGTTTCCGTGTGATTGTCCTATGGAATACCACCCAGGCTCAAAGGGATCATAAAACTATTCATGCTAGAAACTTCCGTGTGCAGCCACAATGCCATTATGGGCTCTGGCATAGTTGAGTAAGTTGTGGGAAACCTTTCCATGATGGGCTAGCAAATGTAGAGGGATTGTAGGTGTACCGGCCTATCTATCGGTTAAGGGGACCTCTTCGGAAAGACTATGTCTCGGTCATCCGTTTCTCAAACACCATGCAGTGCGAGAAATCAAACGGAGGTGATCGAGTCTTGTGTGGAAAGTGCACAAACCTCTGTAGAGTGTACAAACTGATCATTATTAGCCGTGTCCCCAGTTATGGACAATCTTGAGTATCTAGTACTTGAATTATTGGTTGATCTCATCACTCTATAATTTAATTTGTTGGGTTAATGATTATTTTAATTGGGATTGAGTTGGAGGTACCTTCTCAATGATGTTTCAACTACCATGATAGTTAAAATAAAATTTATTCCTTGTTGTAGGGAAAAATTGGCTTTACGCAAAAAAACTTTAACCTTACATCCTCCACCAGCCAAATATGCATGTAGTTGTAGGACTTGTTCATTATCATTACAGTGTGAATTTTCTAGTACATTCAATGTACTGACCTACATGGCTGCAATGTCTCATGTTGCAGGAATTATTCGACGAGTAAGTGTTACGTTAAGGTTGCGCTGTCTACACTCAACTTTGCCGTTGGTGTTGATGGACCTTCAGAACCTTTGTTGCTTCCGCTATGATTGATTGAGGTAATAATATTTACATTGCTTTATACATGTGATTTACCTCTGTTATAAATCCTCATGTACTGTGTGTGTCAGCATACCGATCCAGGGATGACACTTAAGCACAGAGACTTGATCCATTCGGGTCGGGCCGCTACATCTAACAACTTGACGTCTACCTCTATTGTGTCTTCTCATTTGGTGCTAGGTCCCATATATGATGATGCGCCGATCCGCGACGACTTCGTCCTTCCTATGGACAAGACGACGGCCATGGTGGACTATGATGCACCACCCACATGGTTCCGTCAAGATGATGATGACCACCATTTGGTCTTTGCCACCCCACCTACACCACTTGAGTGGAATGAAAAAAGGTAACATAGGTGAAGGTGATGCTCTAGTCCCACTAGTAGACATTCTTGACATTGATTGCTTGCATGATATTGATCTACCTATTGCCATGCTTCATACTAGCTCGACTACCTCATGTGATGCATTACCCATTTTTGATGAGTATGATGATTGCCATGTGGAGTCTATTAGTTGTGATGCCATGTTGCATAGGATCTCTTGTGATCATTCTTTAGGTCACATCATGTTTGATAATCTGCTTGACTTGTCATATGCTATGCATGAGATCACCCGTATGTCATATTTGCAATCTCATCGTAGTAACTATCCATTAAGATAAACCCAATTTGCACTTATGGCATAGATGACAAGCCCATGGTTATTGCCATTTGTTTTTCTTGTGATGATATTGATATGCTCCCTTTGCATCATTTATCTCATATGACATGCCATGACCACATAGCTTGGGATATGCATTGTTTTGGATGTTGTCAATTTTCTCCATATGATGTTTCAAATGTTACTCATGAGGAAACCCCCATAGTTTCGTCATACATTTTAAGAGATTTTGATCCATCCCATCCATTGCATGATTCTCATAATCATCTGCACAATATGCTCCCCATGAATGAAAATTCTATTGTTATGCCACATACTTGTATGCTCAATTTGTGTCCCCATCATGTTATGCATGACAACTATTATTTCATGATGGATGACATATTTCTCTATCGTGCCTCAAATTTCTTTGAGCGATGCTTACCTTGTGCTACTTCACACTTACACATACACATCATGATGGATGATGTGTACATTTACCATGCACACACTTTCTTTGGTTTGTGTCTCTTTTGTGTAGGTACCCATGAACACTTGTCAACCTCACAATCTCATGAGTTGACAACACTAGCTCTAGAGAGCAACGATGACTTGGGATCTCATGGATTGCCTTTCCCACCGCTCTCTTCGCGCAAAGACTTAGCGCATTTCTTCTACATGGCTCTCACATGGTTATCGATTATCGTTTACTACATATTAAATGCCCATCTTGCCATGTTCACTTTGCATGATATGCTCATTCCTATGCCTTTGCCATGCATTAGTGACCCATGCTTTACATTGCACATGATGATTGATTCTCATACTTGTATGTGTATTTGCAAGCTTGGTGGAGATACTTGTTGCTATTACCATGTTTGCATTGTGCCCCATGCTATGGATGCTTCTTGTATTGGGAGGTTCATGATGTCACATTACGATTTACATATGGCCTCTCGCCAACACATTGATGCTATTTCCCTCATTTCTCACTTTCATGCTTGTGCTATGCCATGTGCATTATTCATGCCCACTACTTATCCACATGCCATGATTGCCATGATTATCTCTAGTATGTTGCATCTTCGCACTACTAGCTTACACTACTTGATTGCCATGATTGCTTGCTTTGTTGCATCACCCATGTTCCACTCTTACTTTCTTTCTTGGGTTGATGACATATATGTTCATGCATTTCACATGATATATCTTGATCAATGTCACTTGTCTCAATTTGGTGCATCCCTCATATCCACATACCTTGAGTGCAACCATGCTATGATTATTGATGTTGGAGACTTTGACACCCTTCTTGAGATGCATACTTGCTTGATTGAGCCTATTGCACTTGGTTGTTCTCACATCTTATGCCTACATACCATGCACCACACTCTTGTACTTTCTTATGCTAAGAATGAGGCAAGCACTTGTTGGGTATTTTCCCGCACGAATGCTAGGTTTTGCATTACGGCTAACCTCATTTGTTTTTCGGAGTGTTTGTCATGTTCTTTCATTTTGAAGGATTCACAAGGCGGTACCATCACGTGGCATCTTGGGCATGTGAAGGCATACACGTTGCGCGGCAACAACATCTTCGAGAACATACATAAGGTGCATTCCTTCTTTGTGAGCCATCCTCACATATGCATATTGGATAGGACAAACTTTCATTGTTGTTTCCTTCTTATTATATACATGATACATCTACAGGATGGAGGACCGACATTGATGATGGACTCTATGCATGCACCACCGGCCTACCACTCTTGCCACGACATCGAGCATTGGTATATCAAAACTCCTTTGACACATTGCACCAAAAGCTTCATATTTGTTGATTGTGTGCTCACATGCCATGCTCCATGGACATATCATTCCCATAACAAATTTGCATCTTGCGCATGGATTGACTCACATTATGATTACCTTGTTGCATCTTCTATTCCCATGTCATCCATGATATATGAGCTTGTGCACTTTCTTAGCAAATTTGTTGTGATCTTTCTTGATGGACTTTTCATACATATTGATCACATTGCCAAGCATCAATTGCATGATCAAATACTCACATTGAGCATCATTTACCATTTTCATGCTTTTGATACACAGTCCCATTACGACATCATTTTGCACAATGGTAGCATTTGCAACTTCTTTCACAATGAGCTTGATCACATGAATGCATTGTATGCCATGCACTTTCATTTTTCTACAATTCATGCTCATTGCCACTACCGATTTCATTGGACGGACTGATGCTTAAATTATTGACACCTTGCGTCCGCTAACAATTGTATTTCCAAGTGTCCCTTGTGTTTGCTCTTTTTGCATGTCTACAATTCCGACGACATCTTGGAGTACTTTGCTCGCGGCATGACATACACCTCGTCCAACTAAAAGTCCATCCATGTCTACCATGTACATGACGATATAGTTTACAATCCGAGGACGGATCTTTTCCAAGGGGGAGGAGATGATGCGGAGCATCCTACATCTATCTCCATGTACACCGTCATACAAACTCAATCCCCAAGTGAACCTACCGGACTTAAGGTGAACCCGCTCCTCTTTGAGATTTACATGAATATTGCTACCTCTTGAGCTTGCATTGTATTCCCTCGAAGAGGAAAGGAAGATGCAGCACAGTAGCGTAAGTATTTCCCTCAGTTTTTGGGAACCAAGGTATCAATCCAGTAGGAGACCACGCGCCAGTCCCTCGCACCTGCACAAACAAATAAGAACTTCGCAGCCAATGCGATAAGGGGTTGTCAATCCCTTTACGGTCACTTACGAGAGTGAGATCTGATAGAGATGATAAGATAATATTTTTGGTATTTTTGGTATAGAAACATAAAGTAAAGAAAGCAAATAAACAACGGCGACAAAAATTGGCTAGTTGACGGGAAAGTAATATGATAAAGATAGACCCGGGTGCCATAGTTTTCTCTAGTGGCTTCTCTCATGATAGCGGTATTCTACGGCGGGTAAATAAATTACTGTAGAGCAATTGATAGAAAATCGAGTAATTATGAGACTATCTAGGCATGATCATTGTATATAGGCATCACGTCCAAGACAAGTAGGCCGAAACGATTTTGCATCTACTACTATTACTCCACACATCGACCGCTATCCAGCATGCATCTAGTGTATTGAGTTCATACGAACAGAGTAACGCCTTAAGCAAGATGACATGATGTAGAGGGATAAACTCAAGCAATATGATGAAAACCCCATCTTTTTATCCTCGATGGCAATAATACAATACGTGCCTTGCTGCCCCTACTGTCATTGGGAAAGGACACTGCAAGATTGAACCCAAAGCCAAGCACTTCTCCCATTGCAAGAACTATAGATATAGTAGGCCAAACCAAACCAATAATTCGAAGAGACTTGCAAGGATATTATTAGCACACATAAAAAGTTCATAGAAGAACCAAATATATTTCATAGATAACCTTGATCATAAACTCACAATTCAACGGATCTCGACAAACACACCGCAAAAAGAGATTACATCGAATAGATCTCCTCGAAGACCGAGGTGAACTTTGTATTGAGATCCAGAGAGAGAGAAGAAGCCATCTAGATACTAGCTATGGACCCGAATGTCTGTGGTAACCTACTCACAACTCATGGTGAGGGCGATGATGATGATGATGAAGGCATCCGTGATGGATCCCCCTCCCGAAACAGGCTCCAAGATGGGATCTCCACGAGAACAGAAGCTACGGCGATGGAATTAGGGTTTTCTCTCTGCGTATTGAGTTTCTGGGGTACGTAGGTATATATAGGAAGAAGGAGGGCACCGGGAGCCGTGTGGGCCAGCCTCGAGGCAGGGGGATGCGCCCCCACCCTTGAGGGCTGGCCCCTTGCCCCTTAACTTGGTCCTGATGTTTCCTGGACGTGATTTCCTCCAAAAATATCTCTCGCGAAGGTTTCATTCCGTTTGGACTCTGTTTGATAATCCTTTTCCGCAAAACCCTGAAATATGCAAAAAACAACAATCTGGATTGGGCCTTTGGGTTAGTAGTTTTGTCCCAAAAATGATATAAAAGTGAATGATAAAGCCCATTAAACATCCAAGACTTCATAAATACTAGCATGGAACAATGAAAAATTATAGATACTTTGGAGACGTATCAAGCATCCCCAAGCTTAACTCCTGCTCGTCCTCGAGTAGGTAAATGATAAAGAAAGAATTTTTGATGTGGAATGCTAACCAATATAGTTTTTCAATGTAATTATCTTAATTGTGGAATGAATGTTCATATCTGAAAGATTCAAGATAAAAGTATATATTGACATAAGAAATAACAATACTTCAAGCAATACTAACAAAGCAATCATGTCTTTGAAAAATACTATGGCTAAAGAAAGTCATCCCAACAAAATCATGTGGTCTGGCTATGCTCCCTCTTCATCGCCCAAAATATTCATATCATGCACAACCCCGATTTCAGCCAAGCACTTGTTTTCATACTCTATTCTTTTCAAACCCTTCAACTTTCACGCAATACATGAGCGTGAGCCATGGATATAGCACTATGGGTGGAATAGAGGTGGTTGTGGAGAAGACAAAAAAAGAGGAAGATAGTCTCACATCGACTAGGCGTATCAACGGGCTATGGAGATGCCCATCAATAGATATCAATGTGAGTGAGTAGGGATCGCCATGCAACAGATGCACTAGAGCTAAATATGAATGAAAGCTCAACAAAAGAAACTAGTGGGTGTGCATCCAACTTGCTTGCTCACGAAGACCTAGGGCATTTGAGGAAACCCATTGTTGGAATATACAAGCCAAGTTATATAATGAAAATTCCCACTAGTATATGAAAGTGACTAACCATCAGACTCTCTACAATGAAGATCATGGTGCTACTTTGAAGCACAAGTGTGAGAAAAGATAGTAGAAATTGTCCCTTCTCTCTTTTCTCTCAATTTTTTGGAGGGGCTTTTCTCTTTTTTTTGTTAGCCCCTCTCTATATTTTTTTGGGCCTTCTCTTTTTTTATTGGCCTTTCCTCACACGGGACAATGCTCTAATAATGATGATCATCACACTTTTTGTTACAACTTGAAATTACAACTCGATACTACAACAAGTATGACTCTACATGAATGCCTCCGGCGGTGTACCGGCATAAGAAATGAATCAAGAGCGACATGTATGAAAAATTATGCATGGTGGCCTTGCCACAACTACGGTGTCAACTACATGATCATGCATGGCACTATGACAATATGATGCGTGCCATATGAACGAAACGGTGGAAATTTGCATGGCAATATATCTCGGAATGGCTATGGAAATGCCATGATAGGTAGGTATGGTGGCTGTTTTGAGGAACAATATGGTGGCTGTTTTGAGGAAGGATATATAGTGGGTTTATGGTACCGGCGAAAGTTGCGCGGTACAAGATAGGCTAGAAATGGTGGAAAGGTGAGAGTGCGTATAATCCATGGACTCAACATTAGTCATAAGAACTCATATACTTATTGCAAAAATCTATGAGTCATCGAAAACAAAGTAATCAACACATGCTCCTAGGGGGGAGGTTGGTAGGAGTTAACCATCGCGCGCCCCCGACCTCCACACAAAGGTTGGCACTCTACAAATACCTCATGCTCTAACTTCGTCACATAGCGGTTCACCATACGTGCATGATACGGGAATCACTAACCTTAAGACAAGCATTCTTCAATTTCATAATAACTCCACTAGCATGACTCTAATATCACTATCCTCATGTTTCAAAACAATTATCAAGCATCCAACATCTCATTCTATTCAATGCACTTGGTGTGAAAATTTTACTACATTGACATTGGATGTTTATCATGTGAAGACTAGTTTCTTTAGCCTAAACACATTACCATGCTGTTTTAATGGACTCTCAAATAGATATAAGTGAAGCATGAGAGTTCAACAATTTCTACAAAATATTACCACCACCGTGCTCTAAAAGATGTAAGTGAAGCACTAGAGCAAAAACTATTCAACTCAAAAGATATAAGTGAAGCACATAGAGTGTTCTAATAATTTGTAGGCCATATTTAACTCTCTCAAATAGGTGTGTCCAGCAAGGATTATTGTGGCAAACTAACAAGCAAAGACTCTAATTATACAAGACGCTCCAAGCAAAACACATAGCATGTTGCGAATAAAAATATAGCTCCAAGTATAGTTACCGATGGATGAAGACGAAAGAGGGGACGCCTTCCCGGGGCATCCCCAAGCTTAGGGTTTTGATTATCTTGATTTTACTTGGGGTGCCATGGGCATCCCCAAGCTTGGGGCTTTGCTACTCCTTGTTCCATAGTCCATCAAAGCAATACTCAAAACTTGAAAACTGCACAACACAAAACTTAGACAAAAATTCTCGTGAGCTTCGTTAGTAAGAGAAAGCAAACCACCACTCAAAGGTACAACAAGGAATTCATTATTTGTTTATATTGGTGTTAAACCAAATGTACTCCAAGTTCTCTATGGTTCATATCCTCCAATATTACTCATAGATGCATCGGAATAAGCAAATAACACACGAACATCAGAATCTGTCAAAAACAGAACAGTCTGTAGTAATCTGCTGGGTTCACCTACTTATGGAACTCCAAAAAATTCAAACTAAATTGTTAAATTTTCGAAATTTGTCCACCAGTTAGCAGAAAAAAGAATCAACTAAAAATCACTCTCCAGTAAAATCTGAAGACTACTTGAGCGAGCACTAACGATTCTGTTTTTCACAGCAAGATCAAATAAACTTCACACAAGTCTTACCAAAGGTTCTACTTGGCACAAACACTAAACAAAACATGAAAACACATATAATAAGAGGCTATATGCAATATTTATTCCCTAAAAGCAACAAAAACAAAAAAAATATAAAATTGGGTTGCCTCCCAACAAGCTCTTTCTTTATAGCCATTAAGATAGGCTTGAGAATTCAATGACGCTCACATGAAAGATAAGAATTGAAGCACAAAGAGAGCATCATAAAACATGTGACAAACGCATCTAAGTCTAACATACTTCCTATGCATAGGAATTTTATAAGCAAACAAATTATCATAGCAAGCAAGATCTAGTGTATGCAAGGAAGAAGAAAGAAACAAGATCAATCTCAACATGAAGAGAGGTAATTTAGTAACATGAAGATTTCTATGACCATATTTAGGATCATAAGAAAAATCAACAATATAGCTATCACAAGACATATTCTCAACACAATCCATATGCATGCAAAGTTGACACTCTTCCAAAATAGTGGGAGTAACATTAACTAAAGTCATGACCTCTCCAAACCCACTCTTATCAAAAAATCCATAAGATTGATCATACTCCAAATATGTGGGATCTAAAGTTGACACTATTCCAAACCCACTTTCAATATTATTGCAAACATTATTATCAATCTCATATTCATCATGGGGTTGAAATAAAATTTCTAGATCGTAAGAAGCATCACCCCAATCATGATCATTGCAACAAGTAGTGGACATAGCAATACTAGCACCCCCAAGCTTAGGGTTTTGCGTATCATTAGCACAATTGGCATTAATAGAATTTATAATAACATCATTGCAATCATGCTTTTTACACAAGGAGCTATCGTGAATCAATTTACATTTTTCTTTCAATATTTCGTCACAATTTTCAGATTCACAAATTTCAAGCAAAACCCCATAAAGATAATCTAGTGCAGTCAACTCACTAGCAATAGGTTCAACATAATTGGATCTCTTAAAGAGATTATCAAGTGGATGAGGATCCATACTTTAGCAAGCGAAGATGCAAGCTAATTTAGGGCACATAGCACACAAGCAAAGAGGAAGCAAGCGAACGATGAACACACGGCGGAAGAAGGGCGAATAAAACGGCAAGGGTGAAGTGGGGCAGAGGAAAACGAGAGGCAAATAAATGTAATGCGAAGGATAAGGGTTTGTGCTAGGTACTTGGTATATGACTTTTGCGTAAGACTCCTCGGTAATGGCGCCAGAAATTCTTCTTGCTACCTCTAGAGCTTGCGTTGTATTCCCTCGAAGAGGAAAGGGAGATGCAGCACAATAGCGTAAGTATTTCCCTCAGTTTTTGAGAACCAAGGTAACAATCCAGTAGGAGACCATGCGCCAGTCCCTCGCACCTGCACAAACAAATAAGAACTTCGCAGCCAACGCGGTAAGGGGTTGTCAATCCCTTTACGGTCACTTACGAGAGTGAGATCTCATAGATATGATAAGATAATATTTTTGGTATTTTTGGTATGGAAACAGAAAGTAAAGAAAGCAAATAAACAACGGCGACAGAAATTGGCTAGTTGATGGGATAGTAATATGATAAAGATAGACCTGGGGGCCATAGTTTTCTCTAGTGGCTTCTCTCATGATAGCGGTATTCTACGGCGGGTAAACAAATTACTGTAGAGCAATTGATAGAAAAGCGAATAATTATGAGACTATCTAGGCATGATCATTGTATATAGGCATCACGTCCGAGACAAGTAGGCCGAAACGATTTTGCATCTACTACTATTACTCCACACATCGACCGCTATCCAGCATGCATCTAGTGTATTGAGTTCATACGAACAGAGTAACGCCTTAAGCATGATGACATGATGTAGAGGGATAAACTCAAGCAATATGATGGAAACCCCATCTTTTTATCCTCGATAGCAACAATACAATACGTGCCTTGCTGCCCCTACTATCACTGGGAAAGGACACCGCAAGATTGAACCCAAAGCCAAGCACTTCTCCCATTGCAAGAACTATAGATCTAGTAGGCCAAACCAAACCAATAATTCTAAGAGACTTGCAAGGATATTATGAGCACACATAAAAAGTTCAGAGAAGAACCAAATATGTTTCATAGATAACCTTGATCATAAACTCACAATTCATCGGATCTCAACAAACACACCGCAAAAAGAGATTACATCGAATAGATCTCCTCGAAGACCGAAGAGAACTTTGTATTGAGGTCCAGAGAGAGAGAGAGAGAGAAGAAGCCATCTAGATACTAGCTATGGACCCAAAGGTCTGTGGTAAACTACTCACAACTCATGGTGAGGGCGATGATGATGATGAAGAAGGCCTCCGTGATGGATCCCCCTCCTGGAACAGGCTCGAAGATGGGATCTCCACGAGAACAGAAGCTACGGCAGTGGAATTAGGGTTTTCTCTCTGCATATGGAGTTTCTGGGGTACGTAGGTATATATAGGAAGAAGGAGGGCACCGTGGGCCGTGTGGGCCAGCCTCTAGGCAGGGGGTGCGCCCTGGGAAGGGGGGCGCGCCCCCCACCCTCATGGGCTGGCCCCTTGCCCCCTGACTTGGTCTTGACATTTCCCGAACATGATTTCCTCCAAAAATATATCCCGCGAAGGATTCATTCCGTTTGGACTCTGTTTGATATTCCTTTTCTGCAAAACCCTGAAATAGGCAAAAAACAATAATCTGGACTGGGCCTTTGCGTTAGTAGGTTAGTCCCGAAAATGATATAAAAGTGAATGATAAAGCCCATTAATCATCCAAGACTTCATAAATACTAGCATGGAACAATAAAAAATTATAGATATGTTGGAGACGTATCAAATATCCTTTGGACTTGGTCACTACCTCACCACGGGACATTGTGCATTCATTGGTACTTCGGACATCGCCACGAGGAAGCACAGAGGAAGCACCAAGTTCACCGGAGACCCAAGAGGAAGGTGTGGGAGAAGAATACGAAACATGGGAGGGTCCTGGACTACCCCGGGTGCCTGGCCACCAGCAGCCCGGGTGCCCGGCCCTCCTCTACAGCCGGTTGGGCGAACCCCGGGTGCCCGGCCTCCTCCTGGGCACGGCCCCAGCCCACTCCGGGTGCCCGGCCCCCTCCTGGCGCGGCCCAACTACCCCCCGGGTGCCCGGGCCATCACCCCCGGGTGCCCGGCCCAGCTCCAGCCGGCCTCGGCCTAGTCCGGGTGCCCGGGTGCCCAGACCCATCCGCGTGCGTGCGTGCATTTTTGGGCATTTGACCCTTGTATCCCTCTCTCCCCTATATTGGGTCCCAAGACTATATATACCCCTCTCCTAGCTTATTTAGAGGGTAGCAAATATGATAGATCATTTGTATGTGAGCTTTACTCCTACCTCCTCCTCTTGAGAGAGAGAGACTACTCCATTGGAGGCCAAGACCTCCATCTTGGAGAAGATCCCGAGTGGATTCAAGACCGCCATCTAGGGAAGGATCCCCATCATAGGATCATCAAGACCTCTCCCCTCATAGGATTGGGATGAACTTTACCATGTATCTTGTTTCCCTTTGATTGTTCTTGTACCTTGTGGATCTTATGCATTTGTGAGTCTAGTGGATGTGTGATTGGACTTGTTCTTGAGTGTTTCTCTTGTGTTCTTCCCTTTGTGCTCATCTTGTTCTTGGGGAATCCCCTCCAATTCGTGAAAGATCTCCACCTAGGGTTCCACCCTATAACATGACGTCATGGCGGTTCAATGTGATCCAGGAAGATGACGTCATGGCGGTTTATGAAATATTTGAAGCCACGGAGGACCAAACTTTTACAAGGCATTGAAGATTGACATGAACAGGTTCAAATCAATCTGGGGCCTAATGTCAGGGATATAACTATTAGGTATAAACCGCCCAGGAAGGGGCCGGTTTATGCCCATAAGGATTACTTTTACTGAAGCCCAACAAGGCATAGAACATGGCACTTTATTATAAAAGACGGGAGATCCAGGGCCCAAGAGGTGTTAGGGCCCACAAGTGTAAACCGCCATACATCGTGTAATTTGTAGTGTAAGATAGGAAAGATAGAGATCAAGCCGGGAACGTTTATGAGCCGGCCTCGGGATTCTGTAAACCGGACCGGGCGTCATCCTGTGTATATACAGGGACGACACGGCGACGGTTCAAAGGAGAGAGAACAACAACTCGAGACACGGGCAAAGCGGATTCGCTCCCTGGTCATCGAAACCCTAGCAATACCACACCAAACTAGACGTAGGCTTTTACCTTCATCGAAGGGGCCGAACTAATATAAAATCCCTTGCGTCCTTGTCCGCTTTAACCCCTTTAAGCTAACCCATAGAAATGGCTCCATGATGACCCACAAGTGTAGGGGATCTATCATAGTCCTTTCGATAAGTAAGAGTGTCGAACCAAACAAGGAGCAGAAGGAAATGATAGGCAGTTTTCAGTAACGTATTTTCTGCAAGCACTAAAATTATAGGTGACAGATAGTTTTGTGATAAGGTAATTGGTAGCAAGTGACAAAAGGTAAAAGTAAATAAGGTGCAGCAAGGTGGCCCAATCCTTTTTGTAGCGAAAGGACAAGCCTGGACAAACTCTTATATAAAGGAAAGCGCTCCCGAGGACACATGGGAATTATCGTCAACCTAGTTTTCATCACGATCATCTGATTCGCGTTCGGTACTTCGATAATTTGGTATGTGGGTGAACCGGTGCTTGGGTGCTTTCCTTACTTGGACAAGCCTCCCACTTATGATTAACCTCTAATGTAAGCATCCGCAACTACAAAAGAAGTATTAAAATAAACCTAACCATAGCATGAAACATATGGATCCAAATCAGCCCCTTATGTAGCAACGCATAAACTAGGGTTAAAGCTTCTGTCACTCTAGCAACCCATCATCTACTGATTACTTCCCAATGCCTTCCTCTAGGCCCAAATAATGGTGTGAAGTGTCATGTATTCAACGTTCACATGACACCACTAGAGGAGAGACAACATACATCTCATCAAAATATCGAACGAAGACTAAATTCACATGACTACTAATAGCAAGACTTCTCCCATGTCCTCAGGAACAAAAGTAACTACTCACAAGGCATAATATTGCTCATGATCAGAGGGATATTAATATGCATAATGGATCTGAACATATGATTTTCCACCAAATAAACCAACTAGCATCAACTACAAGGAGTAATCAACACTACTAGCAACCCACAGGTACCAATCTGAGGTTTGGGTACAAAGATTGGATACAAGAGATGAACTAGGGTTTGAGAGGAGATGGTGCTGGTGAAGATGTTGATGAAGATAGCCCTCCCCAAGATGGGAGAGTTGTTGGTGATGACGGTGGTGATGATTTTCCCCTCCCGGAGGGAAGTATCCCCGACAGAATAGGTCTGCCAGAGCCCTAGATAGGTTTCCACCTCGAGACGGCGGCGTCTGGTCTCGAATGCCTCCTTATGATTTTTTCTAGGTCAAAACAACTCATATAGGAGAAGATGGGCATCGGGGGCCTTCGGGGGGCCCATGAGGCAGGGGGCGCGCCCTGGGAAGGCGGGCACACCCCCACCCTCGTGGACAGCCGGTGGCCCCCCTCATGAACTTCTTTCGCCGGATATTTTTTATATTTTCTGAAACGGAGTTCTGTTGAGTTTCGGGGAGTTGTGCAGAATAGGTTTCCAGAGTTTTCTCCTTTTCCAGCCCAGAATTCCAGCTGCCGACATTCTCCCTCTTCATGTAAACCTTGTAAAATAAGAGAGAAAAGGCATAAGTATTGTGACAAAACAAGTAATAACAGCCCATAATGCAATAAATATCAACATATAAGCATGATGCAAAATGGAAGTATCAACTCCCCCAAGCTTAGACCTCGCTTGTCCTCAAGCGAAAGCCGATATCGAAAAATATGTCCACATGTTTAGAGATAGAGTTGTCGATAAAAACAAAATACGGACATGCAAGCATCAAGATCATTCTCATAAGAGCAACATATATATAATGTCATATGATTCTTATGACAAAGTAACAATTCATCCACAATATCAATTATGAATCATAAACTTCATTGAAAACTAACAAACTTTGATCTCGGTTATTGTAGCAATTGCAATTTATCGTAACATCGGAAAGAGTCAATATAAGAGCTTTTCAGCAAGCCTACATACTCAACTGTCATATAGTCTTTCACAATTGCTCACACGCACGCAATACTTATGTTTATGGAGTTTTAATCTGACACAAAGAAAGATAGGGGCTTATGGTGTTACCTCCCAACCTTTTACCTCAAGGGTAATGTCAACAGTAATAGATCATGAAAACTTACATCCAAGTGGGCATATATGTCAGGACCTTTCCAACACAGTGTGCTTGCCAAAGGATAAAATGTAAAAAGGAAAGGTGAATTTGACCTTGACTCTTATAAGGCAAGAATAATAGATAGGCCCTTCACATAGGGAAGCAGAGGTTGTCATGTGTTTTTATGGTTGGATGCACAGAGTCTTAGCATATAAGAACTTCACTTTATATTGCCACTTGTGATAAGGACCTTTATTATGCAGTCCGTCGCTTTTATTACTTCCATATCACAAGATCGTATAAAGCTAATTTCCTCCACACTAATAAATCATACATTTTTAGTGAGTTTGCAACATGACAACTTACTTGGAAGGATCTTTCTCAATCCATAGGTAGGTATGGTGGACTCTCATGGCAAAACTGGGTTTAAGGATATATGGAAGCACAAGTAGTATCTCTACTTAGTGCGAGGAGTTTTGGCTAGCATGAGGGGGAAAGACAAGCTCAACATGTTGGATGATCCATGACAATATACCTTATTTCGGATATAGGAAAACATAACCCATTATGTTGTCTTCCTTATCCAACATCAACTCTTTAGCATGTCATACTTTAATGAGTGCTCACAATCATAAAAGATGTCCAAGATAGTATATTTGTATGTGAAGCCTCTCTTCTTTTATTACTTCCTATTAATTGCAACGATGACCAAAACTATGTTTGTCAACTCCCAACAACTTTTATTCACCATACTCTTATATGTGAAGTCATTACTTCCCATAGGATCGATATGATCTCTTTGATACTCTTTATGTTTTCTTTCTTTTATCATGACACAAGTGAGGAAATCAAGCCCTTGACTCAACACTAATCTTTATTATATAGCTCACGGACTCGATTACAAAGGGTAAAGATCATAAGCAAAAGCTCGCAACTAGATCATGCTAACTTTATTCCACTAGATCAAGATACTACCAAAAGGATCGAACTAAGTAAAACGGTAAAGATAGGAGTGATGGTGATACGATACCGGGGTCACTCCCCTAAGCTTGGCAGTTGCCCAGGGGAGTGCCCATACCCATATGATTATGTCTCCTTCTTTGGTGGTGGTGATGATGGAGTTGTTGATGATGTAGGCTTGTTGTCCACCTTCCAAGGCATGGGTTCACCATCGTAGAAGGATGATCGAGTGTCCGGGATAGTCAAATCTGCAACCAAACTCATCTTCTTGAATCTATATTCATACTCACAGTTTTGGTTTTCCAGGTCATAGATCTGGGCTTGGAGGTGTTCGATCTTCTCTTGAAGATTGGAGATAGCTTCCCCAAAGATCCTTGAGTCCAGCTTGAGGTTGTTGGCGAGCTCCGAGATCATCATGTGGTTGGCGTTGAGTCCTCGTTCCACCATACCTTGGCACTTGAAAACTTGCTGCTCCATTGCTTCGAGTCTTGTCTCCACACTTCCGGTCCTCCTCGGCCCCTCAACATCACGGATGTGCAGCACCCCCTCATGCAACTCCATGGTTTTAGGGTGGTGCAGCACCTCCGCAAGGTAGGGGTTGATGACCTTCTCGAAGAACTTGTCCTTGGGGGTGTTGGAGGACGCCATGATGATCTAGATCTGTCAAAAACGGCAGCTCGAAAAGAAAACAGAGGACTTTTGCGTGATACAGAGGTCAAAATCTTCGGGAGTATATATACTGATTTTTTACCGACCAAAAGGAGTAACCCACAAGAAAACGGAGTCCAGGAGGCACACGAGCTGCCCACGAAGTAGGGGGCGCGCCCTGGGAAGGGGGGCTGTCACACCCTGCATTTTGTAACATGTCATTTGCATTAATAAAGCATGAAATTTTGGACCTGCAATTTTTTTTGGCATCATTTGGCTTTTATATGGAATTAAGTTTTTCTCTCTGTGATTTTCAAGTGCTCTTTAAAGTCAACTACTCCATCTTATATACTTCATCTCCTTACCCCAAACTTCTGCCCAATGATCATACCAAGTGTATATATCAGTATAGTATATTCATATAAAAATATTTTGGCCAAATAGTATTTACAAAAATTAGTTTTCTAAAACCCCTGAATTGAGTCTTGCACTTCAAGTACTTGATCTAGGGTGATAAAAATATTTCAAAGAGTATATTTGAAACCTATTAGATATAGGACTCCCATAAACCACAAAAATATAATTTTAAAAGTTATTTTCCTATTTTATTTAAAGGCTTTTTATTAAGGCCAGAAGTGGTCTTTAATAGGTAAAAATTATTTAACTACTTCAAAAATATTTGCCAAAATTCAGAGAGACTCTTAGGACATATATTGTCCATATATAAGAGTTTCAACACTTGGTCATGTTCAAAATATTGGGCAAATCCCTCAGAAACCCTTCCTGGATATTTCAAGCTTTTGAAATATTTACAAAGGAAATATCCTCTAAAAATTCCAAGGAAATTCTATCATGTCAGACATGACATATTTGATGATCTTGCCAAGCCCCATGCCTTGGGAAGCAAGAAAACATCATCAAAACCCCTCAAAACCATTCTGTCCATTTTTGAAGTTTGAGCAACTTTACATTGCCAAACTTGTCCAAATGCTCTCAAACTTGGTACACATGCTAGAATGGTCTAATAATGCATCTAGACGAAATGGCACAAGTTTTGGAGAAGGGTAACTTGATCAGAGTACCCCAAAACCATTTCTGTTCAGATTCAAATTTGAACAACTTTACATTACCAACTTTTTACTTGTGACCTCAAATTTTGTGGACATGATCATAACCCCAAATGACGACACTACACCAAGTGGTGCATTAAGGAGGGATGATTTGCTTAACTTAAACTTGGAAAATCCATTTCAGTTGATTTCTAGGGTTTACCAAAGTTACATTGGCAAGTTTCTTCAAATGATCCCAAACTTGGTGGAACACCCTATTTCTATATACCATGTGATCCTGTTAAGTATCATGTCAATTGGAAATCAATTGCTTGCCCAAAACCACTTCAAACACCTTTTGGTAATTTCCCAAAACTATCACTTTTACCTCTTTCCTTGTTCTCCTTGAGCTAGGATTTTTACCACAGCTTCCCCATGTCCCCTTGCACCTCCAGTAACTCTTCCCTGGCCTCAGCTCAATGATTGAGGGGGGGGGGGGGTAAAACCACATTTACATCTCTGGACAACCATTTTCACTCTTCTCTCTCAGCACTCTCCCCTTCTAGAAGCTCTCCAGGGTATCCAACGCCCCTCCCACATTCTTTACTCCCCCCTAGAGCCAATGGACATGGTGGCCGCGTCCAGAGCGCGTGGGACACGGCCATGCCGGCCATATGGGCGCTCTGGAGCGCGCTACAGTGTGCTCCCGCACTGTAGCAGTGTCTTGCCCGAGGCGCCCGACCACCTAGGGCGTCGGGATGGAGTCTCCCGAGGCCGCATTGACGTCCACACCACGGCAGCTGGTCGGCCCCCTCCTCCTTCTCCCTCCTCTCGCCCCGGCTCGCACGCGCGCTGGCCACCCGAGAGCTCCAATGAGCTTCCTCACACGCGCGGTGCCGCTGGCCTCCCCTGCTCTCTCTCTTTTCTCCCCCGGCTCTGGACCGCATCCAGGAAAACCCCAGACACGGCGCCAGCTCTTCCCGAGCCTTGTGGCAACGAGCAGGAGCTCGCCGGCGCACGGGTCCATGACACCCCGCCGTTCACCTATAAAAGGACGCCCTGCGCCTTCCTCTCCTCACCACTTGCTCTCTCACACACCCAATCTTCCCACTACACCACTCACCCCTCTCCAAACGAGATCGAGCTCGAGATCGAGCTCGAGCTCCGCCGCCTCGGGTAGCCGTCGATCCAGAGGTATACGCCTTCTCCGCTACCGCTATCACTCGATCTAGAACAACAGGAGCCCACTGGCCATTTCCCCCCTGTTTCCCCTCTCTTTAGCTGCCGGAAACGGCTGGAACCGCCGCCACCCGAAGCAACTCCGCCGTGCCTCCTCGTCGCTGGCGAACCAGGCCACCCCGGCGACCAACTCCACCTCCATCCGAACGGCGGCTCCTCCCTGAGCACAACGGTACCACCCACGCATCCTCCTGTGCCCTATATCGCCGACAGCGAGCTTGCCGTCGCCTCTGGAAGGAGGTACACGATGACGGTCGTGGGCCCTGTCCGTCAGCCTCACGCCCTGACGGGTGGGACTCACCCGTCAGGTTTAAAAATGCACGCGCGCGCACCGGTTCGCCGTCAATCGAAGGCGTACTTCGCCTTTACGCCTTCGATGTGGCAGCCTCGCGCGGGCTGATTTCCCTTTGGGCCTGCTGCACTGTGGCCTTTCTGGCCCAGTGGCATAGTACCACTTTTCTTTTTCTTTTTCTGTCTGTTTTATAAAAAATCCTCAGGATAAAACATTTATCCAAATGAAATAATTCCAGTTCCTAAAAACTTGTAATATTTCAACCTATTTAATGATATAACTTTCACACATATTCATGAACCTTTTCTGTACTGTTCAAATTTAAATCTAAATTTGAACACTAAAACCTCTGTTCAAAATTCCATCTACCCCATTCTGTCACTCAAAATCCCAAACTAAGAATTTTTGCCATCTTAGTTTTCCCTCTAGTACTTTATAAAAATAAGTTGACATTTTTTTGAGCACTTTGATTTTTCTGTTTTTATTATTGTCTTAATTTCCCATTATTTTATTGCGACGATTAGATACCGTGTTTGACGAAGTTGCTGAAGATGAAGAAGGGGAAGGATATGAAGACTTTGAAGATCAAGCCAATCCAGGCAAGCAGCCCTTTGACCATGATACCCCTTTTGTTCCTCGGTGCCCTTTTTATGATAAAGAGTGACGGTGGTAAACTTGTTGGGAGCCACCACATGGTGCATACCCCTACTCATAATCTTTATCATGCGCATAGATGCAATGACAAGGGATTAGTTGTTGATACATGATGTTGCATATGTACCATGAACCCTTCATGGTTACATTCTTTCGAAAGCCCCATCGGGTGCCCCTAATGCCCGAGGGTGATGTTGAGTTAAGGTCACCACATGAGGAAGAAGTGGTGTACCAAAGAAAGTTCTTGTGTGTGGGTAAAATAATGGATTAGATTTATGTGTGATAACCGTCCCAACCAAACATGTGCAACCACTCTACCCCTCATGAGACGGGGCATTATTGATTACTTAGGCTGATACTAGCATGGTGCCCACATCACTAGTGACGGGAGAGACTTGAGGTCACTCCCGAGACAGGGTCGTGCTTGGATAGCCGACCATGACTATTTTTACAGGGCACCGGACACACCGTTGGTCCCTTCGTGTATGCGTGACATTGTAAAAAGGGCAAGTCCCACGATCTATCATTTGTACACGAGGCCATGCACCAACGAGTGGACCCTATGTTAGTGTCGTCTAGGGAAAGGTAATGACCGGGTGCTTCTCCCGAGTACTTGAGGTACTGCGGGATCGTGGATGAGACGAAAGCTTCCCGGATCTTGGGGGTAAAGTGCGCAACCTCTGCAGAGTATAAAACTATTCGAATAGCCATGTCCGCGGTCAAGGACAGTTGGGAGGTTCTACTTAAACTATGTCCAGAATTTTACAATCTTGTTGAAAAGTGTGTGTGTGTGTTGAGTCAAGGTGGTGACTTGACTCGTTGAAAGAACCAGAAATGAATTGAACACTATATATGTTGATATCTGTAACCTGTCCTCGAGGTTACCCAAGTACATTGATGCATGTTTTACAAATGGTAGAATACCTTATCTAGGTTGTAGCTAGGTTCCTTATTGTTGAACAACTTGCATTGTACCTTGGACCAAATCATGGGTTGCTTGCGAGTACATTCAAAGTACTCATTGGCTTGCCACTGGTTATTTACTTGGCCAGGCATGGAGGAGCAGGAACTTGAAGAAGAATTTTATGGAGACGAACATGCGAACTAGGATGCTTTCCCGGTCAGAATGCCTGTAGGGTTAAGGCAGATGGCTTGGGTTCTACTTATCTACGAAGACTTCCGCTATTCGAGTTTATTTGCTATTCAGCCCATGAGGCTTTATCTATGTAAGACTTGGCCATAACGGTCATAATTTGTGTAAGACGGTATGTATGGATGTAAGACTCTTGTTATTCAGCTTATGTGTGTTCAGTGAGCATTGATCTCTGGGATCACTGTACACGTGCATTCGGTGATCTCGACTCTTAAGTCGGGGTCCCCACAGAGCTTGTATCAGAGCCATCCTGACTGTACGAAGCCTTAGTTAGCATGGGCGTTAGTTAGGATGAGACCCTTTTCATAAACCTTCTGAACCTCTTTTCTTTTCTAAACCTTACCAAACCTGAGATATCATCAGCTTATTAACCTCTCCTATTCAACCTTTGTAGATGATCGCTGTACCTGAAGAGCTCCTGACCACTGTGTTCCCCTTGCTTCTCGAAGATAGCCTCCAGGAGTGCCAGTTCCACCGAGCACCCATCCTTACCTACCATGAGAATTGGGTTAGCGACACTAAGGTGGAGTACCATGTGGAAGTAATCGTAAAGGCAAACGATCCTCCCACAAGTTGGTTCTTCGAGGGACCCTAGATGGCAACACTACCCCTCGCTGTCGAGGCTGCTGCACTCAAGGCACTAACCCGCCTCCGAGAACTTCTTCCGGAAATGGCAGCCAAGATGACAACCCGCTTCTTGCCTTACCGGAAGGAAGGTGAAGATGAAATCAGCGCGCAAGCCCCTCCACTGAAGGAAGGACTTCCACTTCGATTCCAGACCTACTTCAGCCTATGTGCCGATAGCTTGGCACAAGATTTGGCCTCGGAATCGATGAAGCTCCGAGCAGAACTCCACAAGACCAAGGCACTTCTTCGACTAGCACAAGAGAAAATAGATAGGATCAACAAGGAAGGTGGGCCTCTTGGGCAACCCGCTATCTCATACCGAGGCGGAAGGGCCTCAGGAGATGTATCTTCCAAGGATGAAGAACCACCCCAACGATGCCGTCTGACGGCAAGGGAATATCGGAAGCTTTTCCCAGCACCACCGGCAAAACACCGCCGTGTCCAACTCCTCCACTCCCCCACACCCTCAAGTGATAAGGGGGCCCAGACAGATGAAGATAAGGAGGAAGAGCCAGAAGAGCCAGAATACGTGACTGAGCATTCCGCCACTTAGGCATTATTCGCAACTCGGATATGCCAACTCGTGACTTCTGTGGTAGGATAGGTTGTGTAACCCCTATGCGAAGTCGAGTCCTTATATGGTTCATCTGAAGCCATCTAGTGTTTGCTTTTGTTGTGTTTGGATGTACGTCGTATTTTCCCTTCGGAGATGTGTAAACGACTACATCACCCATTTGGATTTTAATGAATGTGTTTGGCCCTTTCGGCCCTTGCATAAAAATAAATAGTGTCACACCCACCCTGTCGGTGTACAAAAAGAGGGGTACACTTTTTGTACCCCTATGACTGTGCACGGGCAGTCTGAGCCACGGCGGCCCCACACCAAGCATGGCGAGGGAGGCGAGCCGGTGCAAGACCGAAGCTTGATGGAGACTGGAGCGACACCAAGAAAAAGACCACAAAGAGCAAACGAACGAAGCGGCTCTCCCCGGCAAGATCCTTGACGGGGCCAGCTCTGGCAGCACCGGCAAGATCCTTGCCGCGGCAGCTCGCCCCGTGCCTACGGAGTGCATCGCCCTTGAGTCCACCGCCCCCGTAGGGCGAGGATTCGGGAGATACCCCCGTGGTGGCATGCAGATCTTTGTGAAGACATTCAAGATCAGATGCAAGTTAAGAAGACGACGACCCTTTGCGATATCCCAGCCAAGGAGGACTAGAAGGCCCCCGGCAAGCACCTTGCCGGGGATGACAGCAGGCGCCACGACAAGACCTTTGCCGGGGCCCCCGGCAAGGCCCTTGCCGAGGACACCCACGGGGCCACCGTCAGGCCCGCATCAACTGGGTTTCACCGGCCCACGCAGCTGCTGATCCAACCAGCTGGACAGGCTCCTGCGTGGCAACCCGCAGATCCTCGTGGAGACCCGCCGTTGCGCCACCTCAGCTGCCTGTCTGCCTACATGGCACCTCAGGCGCCGCTGGCCAGGGCGCGTGTCAACACGAGGAGGAGCGGCGACGGACAAGACGGACGTCTCCCCCCGTCCCCAATAAAGCAAGGACACCTAAGCTGGGCGCATTAAATGCACCTTGTCCTCTAATGCGAGGGATAACCTCGTATCACTGTACCCTTTCCACCTCCTGTGTGCCACTGTGGCAACCCCTTTCCCTATAAAAGGAGGCCCGAGGCGACCAGGAGGAGGATTCAGCTTTTTAGAACTCCTCACGACTCTCTTGGAGCTCCTCGTTAGCTGAAGAACACCAACATATAATCCACCAAAGCAGGAGTAGGGTTTTACGCATCTTTGCGGCTCGAACCTGGGTAAAGGAACCGTGTCCTGACCGTTAGATCCGCTCTTTTCTCAACCCCGCGCCCCGCAACCGTAGTCGGGATTCTTGTGATCCCATAGGTGTCGATCGAAATACACCGACATCTTTGGCGCGCCAGGTAGGGGAACGCAGTTGTGAGAATTGGCTTTAGCGGTTAGTTCGGCGCTCCTGCATCGTCATGGCGCCCAAGAAGAAGACGACGGTGGCGGTTGGCCAGTCGGAAGCCGGGAAGCCCGTCCCGACGTGGGCGAGCAGCGAACCGGTCGCGGAAAGGACTCGGGGCGCTGCTCGCGAACACCAACGCCATCCCGACAGCCAGAGTTTGGGAGGTGGCGACGTTTGTGCCCCTGGTAACGGGCCGCACACCGCCAGTTCCAAAGATGGAGCCCGACCCTCCATGGGTGGCGCGGGGCCTTCCAATGTCGCGGCCGCATCACCCGAGGGCGACGCCAGGGCCTCCAGAACTCCCATGCCGGCTCCGACAGCACGCTCTTCTCAAGCAGCGCGCGACGGACGGAGTCGTCACCCCGAAGATCCCGCACGTCGCCATGGGAAGGGCCCCGAGCGCCACTCCCGGGACGTAGAAGACCTGCCCGCCCGCCGAAGCGCTGGTGGAGACGTTAGGCGACCACGGGATCGTGATGGAGCTCGCCCTGACACGGTCAGGGGTCGAAGCGCGTCATGATCCGTGCAGGTTTCGCTACCGCTGACACCAGCCGAAGCTTTGGCGCGCGCGCAGTTGCTCCTCGACTTTCCTCCCGTTACGGGGAAACTCGACGAATGGAGAGCCACCATCCCAAGCCTTGTCGCAGTCGCCAACAGGGATGACCTAAATCCTGCGGAGCTCCCAGGCCGACGCTTAGATGGGATCCCACGCACCAGCGGCGGGAGAGCTGGCAGGGCCGTGGCTACGGTGCATTCGCCTCCTCCTCGTCCAGTGCCGCGTGCGTCGACCTGTCGAGACGTCGCTGGCGATGCCATCTCCATTGCGTCGTCCGACCCACGGACCCGCGGCGACCAGCGTCAAGTTCTTCAGGAGCGGGCTCATGAAGACGCTCGAACCACCATCGAGCGCCAGCGCGGAATGCGCCATCAGTCAGACAGGCGAGCAGGGCCTGCTGCGGACCACCCAGCATCGGAAAGCCCTGGAGGTTTACCCTACGAGGTAGGCTGTCCAGCTTTCACCCATGAGGTGCGACAGTTCCAGTGGCCCTCTCACCGCACCTTCAAACCTGACATTGGCGAGAAGTACAACGGCAAGACCCACCCCTCGGAGTTCCTCAGCATCTACACCATCACGATGCAAGCTGCCGGGGCCCGCGACGATAAGGTGCTTGCGAATTACTTTCCGTTAGCCCTTAAACCTAACGCCATGTCGTGGTTGATGCACTTGCCAGTGGACTCTATTTCCTCCTGGTCCGACTTGTGCCATGAGTTTGTTGGCGCCTTTACCAGAGGCCATCAAGCCCATGGCCAAGCGAGTGACCTGCATGTCATACCCCAGAAGGAAGGCGAGACTCTGCGCAAGTACATACAGAGATTCAGCCGGGTACAGTACAATATCCCCGACGTTCACCCTACCGCCATCATCAGCGCGTTCCACCAGAACGTGCGTAACCGCAAGATGAGCGAAGAACTGGCGATGACCAAGGTGCAAGATGTGGCGGAACTCTACGTTCTTGCCGACAGATGTGCCCGGGCTGAAGAGGGAAGGAAATACCCCGGCGAAAGCGCCGGTGCGGAAACCGACTCCTCAGACGAGGATACTGCCGCTCTAGCGAAGAAGGGCCAGAACCGTTACAGGAAGCGCAAGGGGAAGGCCGTGCTTGCCGTCGAGGGATCTGATGACACCGGCTCCGCCAAGAAAACCAAGGCGGGTAACCCTGGCAAAGAAATTGCCGGATGTGTCTCCTGCCGGGCCTTGGCGGCTGCCGAGAAGCCAGGAAACTCCGGCAAGCGATACTGCAAGATCCATCGCACCAAGGGCCATGATCTCCAGGACTGCCACCAGGTCGAGCTCCTTGCTGAGAAGCGAAGGGCTGAATACGAGAGGTGGGACAAGGAGAAGGGCCAAGGCGGCGCTGAGGGATCCAACAAGTAGCGTGACGGCCAAGCAGGCCGTCGCGGCAAGGAGAAACAGCAGGAAAGGCCCGCCCGGGGCCGCGACAGCAGACCTGAAGACGACGATCACGAAGAGGACCACGAGTCCGGCGGCCAAGAGTTTCAGAAGGCTATGGATGCCATGTGCATCGATGGTGGCGCCTCGCTGCATGCTTCTCACCGCCAGCTTAAACAGTATGCGCGCGAGATTATTGCGGCAGAGCCATCATCTGGTGCCCAAAAGCCGCTGAAATGGTCCAGCACCCCTATCATCTTTGATGCTGAGTATCACTCTGATCGCACTACTGCGGTCGGGTGCTTGCCATTGTTGGTTTCACCGACTATACGCAACCTCAAGGGGACGAAGATGCTAGTTGACGGCGGGGCCGGCCTGAACCTACTTTCGCCCACCGTGATCGAGAAGCTGCAAGTTCCTGATGGAGACCTCGAGGAGACGGGCACGTTTCAGGGGGTCAGCCCAAGGAGGAGCCAACCAAAGGGGAAAGTCACGTTGCCCGTGACTATTGGGAGTGATCTGAACTACAGGACAAAGAGGATCGTGTTCGATGTTGCCAAGATCCCCCTGCCTTACAATGGGATCCTTGGCCGCCCAGCACTGGCCAAGTTCATGGCAGCGTCACACTATGCCTACAACACCCTCAAGATGCCAGGGCCTGTGACGATCATCACCATCCCCTCTGACAAGAAAGATGCGCTGATTTGCGCTGACCAATTGTACCAGCAAGCAGTTGCAGCAACTGCCGCTACAGGGGCACTTGCTCCTGCCACTGGAGCCCCGGGAGGGAAGAAGAAGAAGACCGGCGAGACCTCGGGCGCCCACTCCGGCAAGCGCACCTTTTCAGAGTGCTGTGCTCCCGTCGAGGACGTGCCTGAGAGCTCCACCGGAAAGAAGAAGACCGGCGAGACCTCAGACACCCACTCCGGCAAGCGCACCTCTTCGGAGTGTCGCGCTCCCATCGAGGACGTGCCAGAGAGCTCCACTGGCAGAAACAAGAGATCAAGGGCTACGCCGCCAGGAACCAAGAAGGTTTCTGTCAAGGAGGACGGCAACGGGAGGGGCTTTTACCATAAGCTCTGCCCTTGACAAAAAATAGGAAGACGCGCTCGTCACCTTCCTGCGGGCGAATATCGACATGTTTGCCTGGCAAGCATCCGACATCCCCGGCGTTCCCAGGGAGGTGATTGAGCTCCACCTTGCTGTCCGCCCTCATGCGCGGCCCGTCAAGCAGAAGGTCAGGAAGGAAGCTTTGGAACGGCAAGAGTTCATCACCGAGGAGATCCGGGAACTGGAAGCTGCGGGTTTGGTGAGAGGAGTGCTCCACCCAACGTGGTTGGCCAATCCAGTGGTAGTGCGCAAGGAAAATGGGAAGTGGAGGCTGTGTATTGATTACACAGATATCAATAAAGCTTGTCCCAAGGACCCCTTCCCATTGCCGCCCATAGACCAGATTGTCGACTCCACGGCAGGGTGTGACCTGCTGTCATTCCTCGATGCCTACTCCGGCTACCACCAGATCTTCATGGCGAGAGAAGACAAAGAGAAGACATCATTCATCACCCCATGTGGCACGTACTGTTTCGTACGAATGCCTTTCGGGTTGAAGAGTGCTGGCTCGACGTTTGCAATGGCAGTCCAGATTGGTTTTGAACCCGAGCTCCATAGAAATATGGAGGCTTATATGGATGATATAGTGGTCAAAACCAAAAACAAGGCAACCCTTGTACCAGATTTGCAAGAAACATTTGTGAACATGCGCAAGATCAACCTCAAGCTGAACCCTGAGAAGTGCGTCTTCGGCGTTCCGTCTGGCAAGCTTCTCGGGTTCTTTGTGTCGCAACGTGGGATAGAAGCCAATCCGGACAAGATCAAAGCCATAGAGCAGATTGAAGCACCCAAACGTGTCAAGGATGTGCGTCGGCTTGCTGGCTGCGTTGCCGCCATGAGCAGGTTCATTTCCAAGTCTGTCGAGCGCGCCCTCCCCTTTTTCAAGATCTTGAAAAAGGCGGGCCCAATGGAGTGGACACCGGAAGCCGAGGCAGCATTACAAGATGTGAAGAGATATCTTTCCTCTACGCCAATACTAGTTGCGCCTAAACCACAAGAACCGTTGCTGCTATACTTAGCGGCAACAAACCAGGTGGTCAACGCCGCACTAGTGGCGCAGAGAGAAATTGAGGATGAGGTGATGGTAGCAACAGAGCCTGGTGCCACCGGTGCAGAAGCGACACAGCCAGTTGGAGTGCTGCCGAAGAACAAAATGAGGCAGCACCCGGTCTACTTTGTTAGCTCCCTCTTGCAGGAGGCTAGATCATGGTACTTCGGCGTGCAGAAATTGCTCTTCGGCCTTCTTATGGCCTCGAGGAAGCTGTGTCACTACTTCCAAGCGCACGAGATCACTATCGTCACTCGCCTCCCTCTGCAACGGATATTGCACAATCCAGACGTGACAGGAAGGATTGTAGAGTGGGCGCTGGAGCTGTCCAGCTTTGGCCTCAAGTTTGAAAGTACCTCGACAATTCAGAGCCGAGTCCTGGCAGAGTTCTTTGCAGAATGGACCGCAACGCCTGATGAAGATGTCCAGGAAACTGCTCTCCTCGGCAAAGAGGCAAGTTGCAACTGGATCATGTACTTTGATGGGGCTTTCTCCTTATAGGGCACCGGGGCTGGCGTACTGCTTGTCACGCCCACTTGAGAGCACCTCAAGTACGTGGTCCAGATGCACTTTCCTAGGGAGGTATCAACGAACAACACTGTCGAGTACGAGGGGCCGCTTGCTGGTCATAGGATCGCGGCGGACCTCGGAATTAAGAAGCTCATTGTCAGGGGCGACTCACAGCTTGTCGTCAAACAAGTCAACAAGGATTACCAGAGCCCGTTGATGAAGGCCTACGTCGATGAAGTGAGAAAGTTGGAAGAGCGCTTTAACGGTATACAGGCAGAGCACGTTCCCCGAGCAGAGAACGACATCGCCGATTACCTGTCAAAGCGCGTTGCCCTCAAGCTACCTGTGGAACCAGGTACCTTTGTGCTTCAGCTTTCTCAGCCATCCGTTGATCCATCAACAGAGCAGAACAAGAGGAGGAAGTCAGGGCCGGCAAGTACATTCCTGCCGAGCTCCCCGGAGCCGCCGGCAAGGATGTTGTCGGGGACGCTGAGCTCGCCACCGGAGGGCTAACTCCGGCAGAGCATCAAGCTTTTGCCGTCGAGATAGCCACTCCCTTGGCGGAGGAAATGCCTTTAGTCCTCGCCGTCGAGCCCCAGGCTCCAGCATGGGCGCAACATACCATCTGATTCCTTCAGACTGGGGAACTTCCTGAGGAGCAGGAAGAAGCGGAGAAAGTAGCCCGTCGGTCTGCCATGTACCAGTTCTTCGATGACGTATTGTACAGAAGGAGACCGAACGGTGTGAAATCCAAGTGCATCCCTCGAGAGGAAGGACTAGTGCTACTGGCAGAGATACACGGAGGCATATGTGGATCCCACATAGGGTCGAGAGCCCTTGCCGGCAAGGCATTCCGGCAAGGCTTCTTCTGGCCCACTGCCCTCCAGGATGCGGCGGCGCTGGTCACCAGGTGTGAAGCGTGCCAATTCCATTCGAAGAAACTTCATCAACCAGCTCAAGCCCTTCAAACCATTCCTCTCTCCTGGCCCTTCTTTGTCAAGGGGCTCGACATACTAGGCCCCTTCCCCCGCGCCGTCGGGGGCTTTGAGTACTTGTACGTTGCAATCGACAAGTTCACAAAGTGGCCAGAGGTGGAGGCAGTAAGGAAGGTCACAGCTCAGTCAGTCGTCAAGTTCTTCAAGGTACTAGTGTGCCGTTTTGGTGTACCCAACAGGATCATCACCGACAACGGAACGCAGTTTACAAGCCGCACCTTCATGCAATATACCCAAGACCTCGGCAACAAGGTCTGTTTCGCTTCCGTTGCTCAACCCCGAAGCAATGGTCAAGCTGAGAGGGCAAACGCTGAATTAGTGCGAGGACTAAGGACAAAGACCTTTGACAGGCTGCACAAGAGCGGGAGGCGCAGGATTGATGAATTGCCGGCAGTTCTTTGGTCGATCAGGACGACGCCAAATCGAGCCACCGGCCAGACGCCCTTTGCCCTGATAAACGGGGCAGAAGCAGTTCTCCCCACGGAACTCATATACGGGTCACCTCGAGTGCTCGCTTATGATGAGCTTGAGCAAGAACAATTGCAACAAGACGACGCAATGCTCCTTGAGGAAGATCGTCTTCGGGCGGCTGTGAGAGCAGCGCGCTACCAGCAAGCCTTGTGCCGCTACCATAGCCGCAAGGTTCAAGCCCGAAGCTTTGAGGAAGGCGACCTTCTTCTCCGGCGCGTTCAATCGGCTAGGAATACGAACAAGTTAACCCCAAAGTGGGAAGGCCCTTATCGGGTAATACGAGTCACCAGGCCTGGCGCTGTCCGCCTGGAGACTGAGGATGCCGTTTCGGTGAGTAATTCCTGGAACATCGAGCATCTTCGCAAGTTTTACCCATAAGGCGCGGCTTGCCGAGCCCCCCGGCAAGCCACCCTTTTGTAAAAGCCTTGCCGGCAAGGCATGTAACCCTTTGTACAAAGCCATGCGTAGACCCTGAGCATAAATAAATGAAGCGCTGGCGCCCTATGTTTTAGCATGCATGCTGAGTCGAGTCTCGTCCTTGGTTAGGGTTGATAGTGCTTAGCAGCGGCTAACCCCTAGCTTAGAGGTCGAGTCTTTGTCTTTCCTCTGTCTTCCTTGGTTTACAGGACGCACAGGCATCCTTGCCGAAGCCACTTGGAGGGAGGAAAGAAGAACATATCAGTGCCTAGGCCCCGGCAAGCCAGTGTTGCAGGGAGCTGCAAGAGTAAGAATTCGCCCACGGCAGACCAGGGTTGCCGAGGGCTGCAACTTCAGATAAGTCCATTTTCCCTTATCATGCATTCTATTATGGACTGAGGTATGTGAAACCTTGTTCTTTTCCTTAAGCTACCGTGCTCCCATAACTCTAGGTCCTAAGGCTCGTTCCTGGGACCAAGTTTGGTCGTAGTCGCGGCAGCAAAAGGATAAAACGAGGAGCCTGAGCCCGCTTCATCCCTGCCTCCGCCAAGGGCGTGAGAAAGGTCGAGTGAAGTAGGGAAACGACAGGGCTTGTTGTCGGGCGAGAAAATGTTTATCTTGAGAATATCAGGGATTTATTCCCTGTTGTGGGTTTTTACCTACGAACAAATGACCTGGCAAACATTCCTTTTTCATTAAAGACATTCCATTTAGGTACAGTCCATAGGGAATGAAAAACATGAATAAGGGGATTACAAGTTTTAAACTCAACAGATGCCCGAAGGCTTACAGACTAAAAAGAGATAAGATGCCCGTAATGCCTTTCTTATCCCTCCCCTCCGGAGATTAGTCAAGGAGGCGAGAAGGGCAAAAGGGGCGCCTAGGCGAGCTACGGGTGGCAGAAGACACTGAGAAGGCATCTCGGCGGCCTCCCCAGGGCTGGACGGTGATGACGGCGCCGGAGGCTGAGCTCGAAGACAAGGCGGCGGGATGTCAGTAGGAGACGAAGGCGTCGGTGCCCGCGTACTCCGACATGACGACCTTACCGGCCGCCTTCTTCCTCTTCCTCTTCTGCAGCCTCCCTACGCCAGCCGCCAAGGAGACGGCCCCGAGAAGTTCAAGGAGCCGGCGACGCGGATGATGGGGTCGCCGGTGCCACCAGGAGCTGCGCCCGACACCTAGTCGGACCCGTCATCCTGCCGTCCCCCGCCCTCATCGTCGCTGTCGCTGTCCTCCTCGTCACCCTCGTTCGAGGAGGAGTCTTCGTCATCAGAGGAGCTCTCCATGCAGCACCTCCCGCGAGTCCCGATGTGCCCGAAGAACTTGACGGAGAGGTGGCCATCCCCCATCATCTTGAAGTGGAGGGTGAGCCCATCCGTCAGGTTGTGGATGCGAGCGAACCTCTTCCATCCTTGGCGAAGATACATCACATGAGGGGCAGGGAAGTCGACACGGGCCCGCGTGCCACTGATCCCACAACCCCTCATGTGCAGCCGCAGCGACTCCGGCGGGTTCACCTCCAT
This sequence comes from Secale cereale, assembly GCA_902687465.1. Classification (NCBI taxonomy): domain Eukaryota; kingdom Viridiplantae; phylum Streptophyta; class Magnoliopsida; order Poales; family Poaceae; genus Secale; species Secale cereale. The sequence continues at coordinate 799,013,491 of LR738715.1, forward strand.
CTCCTGCGCAAACGGAGTCGGGAGACGAAGGCGACGGCGCAGCGACCCCTGCATCCTAATGAAGAACTCACATGGGTCATCTCCAACATGACCTTCCACTGGAGGAGGAGCTGCTGGCGAGGGCGAGGCCGGCGAGCCGCCCCGTCCTCCTCTTCCCCGAGCACCCCGGCCTCGCCCATGGCCCCGCCCCCTCCCTCTTCCCCTCGTGGCTGGTTCAGCCACTGCAGGTGCAGGAGAAGGGGGACGCTGTCGAGCAGCGACCCTCGCCGCCACCATTGAGGAGCCGGGGTTTTCCTTCTTCATGGCGGACAGAAGAAGGAGCAGAAGCTGAAGGAGAAAGAAGATGGAGGAGTGCAGGGGGCCGTCCCCTCCCTCTGCCCTTTATAAAGGGGCGGGGCTGGAGCTCGACCGCCACGCTCGGCCAATCAAGACGCAGAAGGCGAAGGGCTGCTGGGACCGACCCGCCGCCCCAACCAGCGACGGCTCGGTTTCCCGCCTCCACCGCTCGCCACCTCGAACGCATGGGAGGCACGTGGCGAACATGCAGGACCGAAGGGACGGGTGAGGTGACCTCTCCCCACCCCGTGATCGTGGGGAGTGGACGCCTAGCAGACCGCGCTTCGGCCCCATCCAGTTAGCGGGCCACACCCCCGCACCTCCCCCCGTTCATAGGGGAGGCGTGGGCCGCCTCCTTTCGCATTTAATGCGACGTGACGCATGCCTGCGGAAACCGCCCCACGCATGCCGCCCAGTTCACGCACGCCCCTCCACCCCGCGCCGCGCGCGCGGGTCGTGGGAGGCATAGCGCGCGGAAATTTTACCACGGTGAAAACCACCCCGCCTGCCCGCGCACCATTCTGGGCCTGGCCCAACAACGTGTCGCGCTTATGTGTGGCCCAGGCCCGGGGGCTCCTGTCGGTGTACAAAAAGAGGGGTACACTTTTTGTACCCCTATGACTGTGCACGGGCAGTCTAAGCCACGGCGCCCCCACACCAAGCATGGCGAGGGAGGCGAGCCGGGGCAAGACCGAAGCTTGATGGAGACTGGAGCGACACCAAGAACAAGACCACAAAGAGCAAAGGGACGAAGTGGCTCTCCCCGGCAAGATCCTTGCCGGGGCCAGGCCTGGCAGCCCCGACAAGATCCTTGCCGCGGCAGCTCGCCCCGCGCCTACGGAGTGAATCGCCCTTGAGTCCACCGCCCCCGTAGGGCGAGGATTCGGGAGATACCCCCGTGGTGGCATGCAGATCTTTGTGAAGACATTCAAGATCAGATGCAAGTTAAGAAGACGACGACCCTTGGCGAGATCCCATCCAAGGAGGACTAGAAGGCCCCCGGCAAGCACCTTGCCGGGGATGACAGCAGGCGCCACGGCAAGACCCTTGCCGGGGCCCCCGGCAAGCCCCTTGCCGAGGACACCCACGGGGCCACCGTCAGACCCGCATCAACTGGGTTTCACCGACCCACGCAGTTGCCGACCCAACCAGCTGGACAGGCTCCTGCGTGGCAACCCGCAGATCCTCGTGGAGACCCGTCGTTGCGCCACCTCAGCTGCCTGTCTGCCTACATGGCACCTCAGGCGCCGCTGGCCAGGGCGCATGTCAACACGAGGAGGAGCGGCGACGGACAAGACAGACGTCTCCCCCCGTCCCCGATAAAGCAAGGACACCTAAGCTGGGCGCATTAAATGCATCTTGTCCTGTAATGCGAGGGATAACCTCACATCACTGTACCCTTTCCACCTCCTGTGTGCCACTGTGGCAACGCCTTTCCCTATAAAAGGAGGCCCGAGGCGACCAGGAGGAGGATTCGGCTTTTTAGAACTCCTCACGACTCTCTTGGAGCTCCTCGTTAGCTGAAGAACACCAATATATAATCCACCAAAGCAGGAGTAGGGTTTTACGCATATTTGCGGCCCGAACCTGGGTAAAGGAACCGTGTCCTGACCGTTAGATCCGCTCTTCTCTCAACCCCGCGCCCCACAACCGTAGTAGGGATTCTTGTGGTCCCATAGGTGTCGGTCCAAATACATCGACACACCCCCTTATTAGGCACCCATCTTTACTGCTTTCCCTTTTCATTCCAAATCATGAGACCTTTACTGCTCCAACAGGATGCCTGTTGTAACTCGTACTGGTACCTCTACCCAGCAAGCAGCCCGAAGCTGGAGCATCCGCCCAAGCAGAGGCCGGCCAAGACCAAACCCACGACCAAGCTCCACCACCATCTCCCCCGATCATGGAGATGGCTCAGCTTCTCCAAGCCTTCCGAGAGGAATGCCAAGCCAACACCGCAGCCCTCCAGATGATTGCTCAAGCTGTCACCAACAACCGCCAGCCGGCGGGGAATGGCAATGGACGCTCCATGTTGGCAGAGTTCAAGAAGCATGCACCACCAACCTTCATCGAGACTGTTGAATCCCTGGATGCAGACGACTGGGTCCGCACCATTGTGGACTTGCTAGAACTAGTCGGTTGCACCGAAGACCGCGAGAAGGTGGCTTAATCCGCCCACTGCCTCGGGGGGACTGCTAGAGCTTGGTGGGATGGATTCAAGGTCATGCATGCTGGGCAAGACATCACTTGGAATAACTTCAAGGCAGAATTCCGCAAGGCCCATATTCCTTCCGGAATCATGGCTATGAAAAAGCATGAGTTTCGAGCCCTGAAGCAAGGAAGTGGCACTATCAAGGAGTACATGCAGAAGTTCAGTGTTCTATCAAGGTATGCCCCTGAAGATGTCAGCACAGATGCTGCTAAAAGGGAGCGCTTCATGGAAGGCCTCAATAAGACTCTGCAGTACTCGCTTGTCGTGTGTGATTGTCCAACCTTTCCTGACCTCGTGAACAAAGCACTCATGCTTGAAGACAAGCGGCGTGCTTTGGAAGACACTCGCAAGCGCAAGGTGATCAGCAAGGGAAGTTCCAGCAATCAGAAGCCTCGCCCGTGGCAGCCAGCCCCGGTCAAGCCAACCTATCAACAGCCAGGAGCTCCTGCACCTCTCACTAACTATCAGCCTCAGCAGTATGGCAACCCAAGGCCAGCATTCAACCCCAATAACTGTGGTGGCAACAATATCAATAACCCAAGCCAAGTCACTTGCTTTGGATTTGGTCAGTCAGGACACATCTCCACGGTGTGCCCCAACAAGAAGCCCGATGCCCCGCGCCCAAATGCGCAGAACCCAGGACAAGGCCGCGGGATGCCACCAAGGAACCAAGCTCCTCGCAACCCGCCCAACCATGGGAAGGGGCGTGTGAATCACGTCACTTCTGAAGAAGCCCAGGAAGACCCGGACGTCATGCTGGGTACGTTCCTTGTGAACTCAGCACCTGCAACTATCTTGTTTGATTCTGGAGCCACGCATTCATTTGTCATTCAAAGATTTGCATTAAAAAGTGGTGTGACCCCTACACCCCTGAATAACCCCATGGTGGTACAAACCCCCGGAGCAGAGATGAGAGCCAAGATAGGCTGTAAGGGAGTCAGTATCGTCATTAACGAGGTAGATTTCCTAGCAGACCTTATCATCCTGAGATCACAAGGCTTGGATGTGATCCTAGGCATGAATTGGCTCAGCAAGCACCAAGGCTTATTAGACTGTGCCAATCGGACTGTCACCGTGACCAATGACCAAGGAGTCGATGTTAAGTTTGCCTCCAACTTCTCTTCTTCTCAAACCACTCAAGTCAACTGTCTGTCTGAAGTTGGACTGGAGCAAGTGCCGGTAGTATGCGAGTACCCCGATGTCTTTTCGGATGAGCTACCGGGAATGCCCCCTGACCGTGACATTGAGTTCATCATCGAGCTCATGCCCGGGGTAGGGCCCATCTATAAGAATCCTTATAGAATGGGGCCGGAAGAATTAGCCGAGTTGAAGAAGCAACTAGAAGAGCAGCCGAGGAAGGGATTTATCCGCCTAAGTGCCTCCCCTTGGGGATCACCTGTTCTGTTTGTGGCAAAAAGGGACGGTACCATCCGCTTATGCATTGACTACCGTTCCCTCAATGAGGTTACAATCAAGAACAAGTATCCACTTCCCAAGATTGAAGATCTGTTTGATCAACTCAGCGGAGCCAAGGTGTTCTCCAAGATCGACCTCAGATCTGGGTACTACCAGCTGAAGATCAGACCTCAAGATATTTCGAAGACGGCATTTGTAACAAGATATGGCCTGTATGAGTGCACGGTCATGTCCTTTGGATCAACCAATGCCCCAGCTTACTTCATGTATCTCATGAATAAAGTCTTCATGGAATATTTGGAAAAGTTTGTTGTTGTCTTCATTGATGACATTCTTGTCTTCTCGAAGACAGAGAAAGAGCATGAGCAACATTTGAGGATGGTCCTAGACAATCTTCGAGAGCACAAACTATACGCCAAATTCAGCAAATGTGAGTTTTGGCTGCATAAAGTTGGGTTCTTAGGTCATGTCTTGACCGAGGAAGGATTGTCAGTTGATCCCGCGAAGATCGAAGCTGTGACCCAATGGCAATCCCCAACGATCGTCAAGGAAGTCAGAAGCATCCTCGGACTTGCGGGCTATTACCGCAAATTCATGGAAGGATTCTCTAGCATTGCCCAACCAATGACTCAGCTCCTGAAGAAGGACAAGAAGTTCGAATGGACATCAAAATGCGAAGAAAGCTTCCAAGAGCTCAAGAAGAGATTGACCACCGCCCCAGTTTTGGCAACACCTGATATTCATAAAGAGTTCGTGATATATTGTGATGCATCTCGAACCGGATTGGGAAGCGTTTTGATGCAAGAAGGTCGAGTCATAGCTACGACCTCATGAAGAGAACTACGCTACTCACGATCTTGAGTTAGCAGCAGTGGTTCATGCCTTGAAGACATGGCGACATTACCTCCTAGGGAAACGGTGCGAGATATACACAGACCACAAAAGTCTGAAGTATATTTTCACCCAGAAGGAATTGAACATGAGGCAACGAAGATGGTTGGAACTAATCATGGATTATGACCTCAGTGTTCAATATCACCCCGGGAAGTCTAATGTGGTAGCCGATGCCTTAAGCAGAAAGGCTTGCTCCGTGAATGCCGTAATTCAAAGAAGGCATCCAGCCCTATTTGAAGAGCTGGAACAATTCAGTTTGCATTTGGTCACCCATGGATTTCTATACCATCTGGAAGTCACACCAACCCTGATGGATGAAGTTAAGGAAGCACAAGGTGGGCACGCAAGCATTGAAGGCATCAAGAAGAAGATGAAGCTAGGCAAGGCCCCAGGATTCTCCGAGGACGAGCACGGAATTGTTTGGTACAAAGGCTGCATCTGCGTACCGAACAAGATGGAGCTGAAGAATTTGATCTTGCAAGAAGCCCACGACACTCCGTATTCCATCCACCCCGAAGGAACCAAGATGTATCAAGACTTGAAGGAAAGATTCTGGTGGCACGGGATGAAAAGAGAGATTGCGACCTATATTGCGAAGTGTGATGTGTGCCAAAGGGTCAAGGCTGAATATCAGCGACCCGCTAGATTGCTCCAACCAATCCAGGTTCCTAAATGGAAGTGGGATAAAGTCAGATGGACTTCATCACTGGATTACCAAGGTCGAATAAAGGACATGACTCCATCTTGGTCATAGTCGACCATTTGACAAAGGTAGCCCATTTCATTCCTGTCAAGACTAAATATGATGGCAACCAGCTGGCAACTCTCTACATCGACAGAATCATAAGCCTTCATGGCGTTCCTAAGGAGATTGTGTCAGATCGAGGAACCTAGTTTACCTCAAGGTTCTGGAAGAAGTTCCAAGAAGCCTTGGGAACCAAGTTGTCTTTCATCACGACTTTCCACTCACAGACCGGAGGTCAGACAGAGCGAGTAAATCAAATACTCGAAGACATGCTCCGAGCCCGTGTCTTGACATATGGAGCCATGTGGGAAGATTGCCTCCCTTTTGCCGAGTTCTCCTATAACAACAGCTATCAGTCGAGCCTTCAGATGGCACCATTTGAGGTGTTGTACGGACGCAAGTGTCGCACACCCCTCAACTGGTCAGAGACTGGAGAAGGGCTAGTCTTTGGACCAGACGTTCTCCGCAAAGCAGAAGAGCAATCCCAACTAGTCAGAGAACGTTTGAAGGCTGCCAAATCGAGACAGAAGAGCTACGCCGATTCTCGTCGCCGAGATATGAGTTTCCGTGTTGGAGACCATGTGTACCTGCGAGTAACTCCTCTGAAGGGAACCAAGCGTTTCCACGTTAAAGGGAAGCTCGCACCAAGGTTCATTGGTCCCTTTGAGATCACTGCACGATGAGGTGAAGTGGCTTACCAATTGGAACTACCACCTGAGCTATCCGATGTGCACAACGTATTCCACGTGTCACAACTCCGGAAGTGTCTCCAAGTTCCGGACAAGCCTGATCTCTACAAGGATGTCGATCACCAAGCCATTGATCTTCAGCCTGATTTGACCTACCGTGAGAGGCCCTTTCGCATTCTGGATGAAGCAGAGCGACGGACGCGAAGCCGCACCATCAAGTACTTCAAGGTCCAGTGGAGCAACCACACGGAAGCAGAAGCAACCTGGGAACGTGAAGACTATCTTAGATCCGAGTATCCTGATCTCTTCTAAGGCCTAGTTTAGGAATCTCATGGACGAGATTCTTGTAAGGGGGGTAGGTCTGTCACACCCTGCATTTTGTAACATGTCATTTGCATTAATAAAGCATGAAATTTTGGACCAGCAAATTTTTTTGGCATCATTTGGCTTTTATTTGGAATAAAGTTTTTCTCTCTGTGATTTTCAAGTGCTCTTTAAAGTCAACTACTCCATTTTATATACTTCATCTCCTTACCCCAAACTTTTGCCCAATAATCATACCAAGTGTATATATTAGTATAGTATATTCATATAAAAATATTTTGGCCAAATAGTATTTACAAAAATTAGTTGTCTAAAAACCCCTGAATTGAGTCTTGCACTGCAAGTACTTGATCTAGGGTGATACAAATATTTCAAAGAGTATATTTGAAACCTATTAGATATATGACTCCCATAAACCACAAAAATATAATTTTAAAAGTTATTTTCCTATTTTATTTAAAGGCTTTTTATTAAGGCCAGAAGTGGACTTTAATAGGTAAAAATTATTTAGCTACTTCAAAAATATTTGCCAAAATTCAGAGAGACTCTTAGGACATATATTGTCCATATATAAGAGTTTCAACACTTGGTCATGTTCAAAATATTGGAAAAATCCCTCAGAAACCCTTCCTGGATATTTCAAGCTTTTGTAATATTTACAAAGGAAATATCTTCTAAAAATTCCAGGGAAATTCTATCATGTCAGACATGACATATTTGATGATCTTGCCAAGCCCCATGCCTTGGGAAGCAAGAAAACATCAGCAAAACCCCTCAAAACCATTCTGTCCATTTTTGAAGTTTGAGGAACTTTACATTGCAAAACTTGTCCAAATGCTCTCAACCTATGTACACATGCTAGAATGGTCTAATAATGCATCTAGACCAAATGGCATAAGTTTTGGAGAAGGGTAACTTGATCAGAGTACCCCAAAACCATTTCTGTTCAGATTCAAATTTGAACAACTTTACATTACCAACTTTTTACTTGTGACCTCCAATTTTGTGGAAATGATCACAACCCCAAATGATGACACTACACCAAGTGGTGCATCAAGGAGTGATGATTTGCTTAACTTAAACTTGGAAAATCCATTTTTGTTGATTTCTAGGGTTTACCAAAGTTACATTGGCAAGTTTCTTCAAATGATCCCAAACTTGGTGGAACACCCTATTTATATATACCATTTGATGCTGTAAAGTCTCATGTCAATTGGAAATAATTTGCTTGCCTAAAACCACATCAAACACCTTCTGGTAATTTTCCAAAACTATCACTTTGACCTCTTTCCTTGTTCTCCTTGAGCTAGGCTTTTTACCACAGCTTCCCCAAGTTCCCTTGCACCTCCAGTAACTCTTCCCTGGCCTCAGCTCAATGATTGAGGGGGGGGGGTAAAACCCCATTTACATCTCTAGACAGCCATTTTCACTCTTCTCTCTCAGCACTCTCCCCTTCTAGAAGCTCTCCAGGGCATCCAACGCCCCTCCCACATTCTTTACTCCCCCTAGAGCCAATGGACATGGTGGCCGCGTCCAGAGCGCGTGGGACACGGCCATGCCGGCCATATGGGCGCTCTGGAGCGCGCTACAGTGTGCTCCCGCACTGTAGCCGCGTCCTGCCCGAGGCGCCCGACCACCTAGGGCGTCGGGATGGAGTCTCCTGAGGCCGCCTCGACGTCCACAGCACGGCAGCTAGTCGGCCCCCTCCTCCTTCTCCCTCCTCTCGCCCCGGCTCGCACGCCGCTGGCCACCCGAGAGCTCCAATGAGCTTCCTCACACGCGCGGTGCCCCTGGCCTCGCCTGCTCTCTCTCTTCTTTCCCCTGGCTCTGGACCGCATCCAGGAACACCCCAGACACGGCGCCAGATCCTCCCGAGCCCTGTGGCAACGAGCAGGAGCTCGCTAGTGCACGGGTCCACGGCACCCCGCCGTTCGCCTATAAAAGGATGCCCCGCGCCTTCCTCTCCTCACCACTCACTCTCTCACACACCCAATCTTCCCCCTACACCACTCAATCCTCTCCAAACGAGCCCGAGCTCGAGCTCCGCCGCCTCGGGTCGCCGTCGATCCAGAGGTATACGCCTTCTCCGCTACCGCTCTCACTCGATCTAGAACCGCAGGAGCCCACTGACCATTTCCCCCATGTTTCCCCTCTCTTTAGCTGCCGGAAATGACCGGAATCGCCGCCACCCGAAGCAACTCCGTCGTGCCTCCTCGTCGCCGGCGAACCAGGCCACCCCGGTGAACAACTCCACCTCCATCCGAACAGCGGCTCCTCCCTGAGCACAATGGTACCACCCACGCATCCTCTCGTGCCCTATATCGCCGGCAGCGAGCTCGCGGTCGCCTATGGACGGAGGTAGACGACGACGGCCATGGGCCCTGTCCGTCAGCCTCACGCCCTGACGGGTGGGACCCACCCGTCAGGTTTAAAAATGCACGCCAATCGAAGCTGTACTTCGCCTTTACGCCTTCGACGCGGCAGCCTCGCGCGGGCTGATTTCCCTCTGGGCCTGCTGCACTGTGGCCTTTCTGGCCCAGTGGCACAGTGCCACTTTCCTTTTTCTTTTTCTGTCTGTTTTATAAAAATTCTTCAGGATAAAACATTTATCCAAATGAAATAATTCCAGTTCCTAATAACTTGCAATATTCCAACTTATTTAATGATATAACTTTCAAACATATTCATGAACCTTTTCTGTACTGTTCAAATTTAAATCTAAATTTGAACACTAAAACCTCTGTTCAAAAATCCATCTACCCCATCCTGTCACTCCAAATCCCAAACTAAGAATTTTTGCCATCTTAGTTATCCCTCTAGTATTTTATAAAAATAAGCTGACATTTTTCTGAGCACTTTGATTTTTCTGTTTTTATTATTGTCTTATTTTCCCATTATTTTATTGCGACAATTAGATACCGTGTTTGACGAAGTTGCTGAAGAAGAAGAAGGGGAAGGATTTGAAGACTTTGAAGATCAAGCCAATCCAGACAAGCAACCCTTTGACCATCATACCCCTTTTGTTCCTCGGTGCCCTTTTTTCCGATTGCATGATGATAAAGAGTGACGGTGGTAAACTTGTTGGGAGCCACCACATGGTGCATACCCATACTCATAATCTTTACCATGTGCATAGATGCAATGACAAGGGACTAGTTGTTGATACATGATGTTGCATATGTACCATGAACCCTTCGTGGTTACATTCTTTCGAAAACCCCATCGGGTGCCCCTAATGCCCGAGGGTGATGTTGAGTTAAGGTCACCACTTGAGGAATAAATGATGTACCAAAGAAAGTTCTTGTGTGTGGGTAAAATAATGGATTAGATTTATATGTAATAACTGTCCCAACCAAACATGTGCAACCACTCTACCCCTTATAGGACGTGGCATTATTAATTACTTAGGCTGATTCTAGCATGGTGCCCACATCACTAGTGACGGGAGAGACTTGAGGTCACTCCCGGGACAGTGTCGTGCTTGGATAGGCGACCATGACTGTTTTCACAGGGCATGGGACACATCGTTGGTCCCTTCATGTATGCGTGACATTGTAAAAAGGGAAAGTCCCATGATCTATCGTTTGTACATGAGGGCCGTGCACCAACGAGTGGACCCTATGTTAGTGTCGTCTAGGGAAAGGTAATGACCGGGTGCTTCTCCCGAATATTTGAGGTACTGCGGGATCGTGGATGACACGAAAGCTTCCCGGATCTTGTGGGTAAAGTGCGCAACCTCTGCAGAGTATGAAACTATACAAATAGCCGTGTCCGCGGTCATGGACAGTTGGGATGTGCTACTTAAACTATGTCCAGAATTTTACAATCTTGGTGAAAAGTGTGTGTGTGTTGAGTCAAGTTGGTGACTTGACTCGTTGAAAGAACCAGAAATGAATTGAACTTTATTTATGTTGAGATATGTAACCTGTCCTCGAGGTTACCCAAGTACATTGATGCATGTTTTACAAATGGTAGAATACCTTATCTATCTTGTAGCTAGGTTGCTTATTGTTGAACAACTTGCATTGTACCTTGAACCAAATCATGGGTTGCTTGCGAGTACATTCAAAGTACTCATTGGATTGCCACTGGTTATTTACTTGGCCAGGCATGGAGGAGCAGGAACTTGATGAAGAATTTTATGGAGACGAACATGCGAACTAGGTCGCTTTCCCGGTCAGAATGCATGTAGGGTTAAGGCAGATGGCATGGGTTCTGCTTATCTACGAAGACTTCCGCTATTCGAGTTTATTTGCTATTCAGCCCATGAGGCTTTATCTATGTAAGACTTGGCCATAATGGTCATAATTTGTGTAAGACGGTATGTATGGATGTAAGACTCTTGTTATTCAGCTTCCGTGTGTTCAGTGAGCATTGATCTCTGGGATCACTGTACACGTGCATTCGGTAATCTCGACTCTTAAGTCGAGGTCCCCACAGGGGCGTGCCCTCCACCCTCGTGGACGGCTCGTGTCTCTTCCGGACTACGGCTTATTTTTCTATTTTTCTAAATATTCCAAAACGGAGAAAAATTGCCTTTAGAGCTATTTTCGGAGGCTGAATCGTTCTGGAAAGTGTCCCTTATGTATTCCTCCGGGGTTACGGTTTCAATAACATTGGTTTCAACATTTATAGGATTACCTGAGATATAATGTTTGATTCTTTGACCGTTCACCACCTTTGGATTTGTGCCTTCGAAATTGTTGATTTTTATGGCACCGGAACGATAGACCTCCTCAATAACGTAAGGCCCTTCCCACTTGGAGAGAAGTTTTCCTACAAAAAATCTTAAAGAGAGTTGAATAGCAAGACATAATCACCTACTTAAACTCATGCTTTTGTATCCTTTTGTCATGCCATCTTTGAACTTTTTCTTTAAACAGCTTGGTATTCTCATAGGCCTGGGTTCTCCATTCATCGAGACAGCTAATGTCAAATAGCCTCTTTTCACCGGCAAGTTTGAAATTATAATTGAGCTCTTTGATAGCCCAATATGCCTTATCTTCTGGCTCAAGAGGTAAGTGGCAAGCTTTTCCATATACCATCTTATATGGAGACATGCCCATAGGATTTTTGTATGCAGTTCTATAGGCCCATAATGCATCATCAAGTTTCTTGGACCAATTCTTCCTAGACCTATTAACTGTCTTTTGCAAGATTAGTTTCAACTCCCTATTACTTAGTTCTACTTGACCACTAGTTTGTGGGTGATAGGGGATGCAATTCGATGGTTGACATCATATTTAGCAAGGATCTTACGGAAAGCACCGTGAATAAAGTGTGAACCACCATCAGTCATTAGATATCTGGGGACTCCAAACCTCAGGAAAATAACTTCTTTAAGCATCTTAATAGAGGTGTTTTGATCAGCACTACTAGTTGGAATAGCTTCTACCCACTTAGTAATGTAATCAACAGCAACTAGAATATGTGTGTACCCATTAGAGGCAGGAAACGGTCCCATATAATCAAAGCTCCAAACATCAAATGGTTCAATAAAAAGTGAATAATTCATAGGCATTTCTTGACGTCTACTAATATTACCAATTCTTTGACATTCATCACAAGATAAGACAAACTTACGGGCATCCTTGAAGAGAGTAGGCCAATAAAAACCGAATCGCAATACCTTATGTGCAGTTCTATCTCCCGCATGGTGTCCTCCATAAGCTGCGGAGTGGCACTTGCGTAGGATCTATTCCTGTTCATGCTCAGGTACACATCGTCTAATAATACCATCTACTCCTTCTTTATAAAGATGTGGGTCATCCCAGAAGTAATGTCTCAAATCATAGAAGAACTTTTTCTTTTGCTGATATGTGAAGCAACGAGGTATAAACTTAGCGACAATATAATTAGCATAACCAGCATACCATGGAGCAATACAAGAAGTATTTATGACAGCTAATTGTTCATCAGGAAAGCTATCATCAATAGGTTGTGGGTCATCAAGTATATTTTCTAACCTAGACAAGTTGTCTGCAACGGGGTTCTCAGCTCCCTTTCTATCAATAATATGCAAGTAAAATTCTTGCAGCAGTAGAACCCATCTAATAAGTCTAGGTTTAGCATCTTTCTTTTCCATAAGGTATTTGATAGCAGCATGATCAGTGTGAACGGTTACTTTAGAATCAACGATATAGGGTTTAAACTTATCACAAGCAAATACAACTGCTAAAAATTCTTTCTCAGTAGTAGCATAATTTCTTTGGGCACTATCTAGAGTTTTAGTAGCATACTGGATAACATTTAATTTCTTATCAACTCTTTGCCCTAAAACAGCACCTACAGCATAATCACTAGCATCGCACATAATCTCAAAAGGTAAATTCCAATCAGGAGGCTGGACAATAGGTGCAGATATCAATGCTTTCTTAAGTATTTCAAATGCTTCTAGGCAATCATCATCAAAGACAACATGAATATACTTTTGTAAGAGATTAGTCAGAGGCCTGGAGATTTTGGATAAATCCTTTATGAACCTCCTATAAAACCCAGCATGACCAAGGAAACTTCGTATACCTTTGATGTCCTTGGGGCATGGCATCTTTTCAATAGCATCCACTTTAGCTTTGTGAACTTCAATACCTCTTTCAGAAATTTTATGTCCCAAGACAATGCCTTCATTAACCATAAAGTGGCACTTCTCCCAATTCAAGACAAGATTAGTGTCTTCACATCTCTGTAAAACTCAATCAAGGTTGCTTAAGCAATCATCAAAAGAAGTTCCGTAAACGGAGAAATCATCCTTGAAAACCTCAACAATCTTTTCACAAAAATCAGAGAATATAGCCATCATGCATCTTTCAAAGGTAGCAGGTCCATTACATAAACCAAAAGGCATACGTCTATAAGCAAAGGTACCGAAAGGACAAGTAAACGTGGTATTTTCTTGATCCCCTTTTGACACACGTATTTGAGAGAAACCAGAATAACCATCTAGAAAGCAAAAATGAGTATGTTTGGATAACCTTTCTAGCATTTGATCAATAAATGGCAAGGGGTAATGATCTTTCTTAGTAGCTTTATTTAACTTATGGAAATCAATTACCATCCTATAACCTGTAACTATTCTTTGCGGGATCAATTCATCTTTATCATTAGGAACGACAGTCGTACCTCCTTTTTTAGGGACACAATGGACAGGACTTACCCACTGGCTATCAGCAACTGGATAGATAATACCTGCCTCTAGAAGCTTTAGTATCTCCTTCCTTACCACTTCTTTCATCTTAGGATTTAACCGTCGCTGATGATCAATAACCGGTTTAGCATTTTCTTCCAAGTTTATCTTGTGTTGGCAGATAGTAGGACTAATGCCCTTAAGATCATCCAGAGTATATCCAATAGCAGCACGGTGTTTCTTCGGAGTTTTCAATAGTTTTTCTTCTTCCTGCTTTGAAAGTTAGCACTAATAATAACATGATATATCTTCTTTTCATCATGAGAAACATTCTTAAGATTATGAGGCAAAGGTTTAAGTTCAAACACGGGATCACCCTTGGGTGGAGGAGGATCCCCTAGGATTTCAACAGGCAAGTTGTTTTTCAATACGGGTCCCCGATTAAAGAATATTTCATCTATTTCCCTTCTTTCATTCATATGCATATCATTTTCGTGGTCTAGCAAGTATTGTTCTAAAGGATCATTAGGAGGCACGACAATAGAAGCAAGACTGATAATTTCATCTTTACTAGGTGGTTCCAAGGGGTTGTCTACGGAATTTAGCAAAGTTAAAATCATGAGATATATCCCCTAATCCAACAATGACAATATCTTTCACGCAGTTTATCTTGGCATTAACAGTATTCAAGAAGGGTCTACCGAATATAATGGGACAAAATTCATCTTGTGGGGAACAAAGAATAAGAAAATCAGCAGGGTATTTAACCTTCCCACACAAGACTTCAACATCTCTAACAATCCCAACTGGTTTAATAGTGTCTCTATTAGCTAGCTTAATAGCAACATCAATCCCTTCCAACTCAACAGGTGCAATATCATGCATAATTTCTCGATATAAATCATGAGGGATAATACTCGCACTAGCACCTACGTCACATAAACCATGATGGCAATGATCTCCTATCTTAACAGATATAACGGGCAAGCCTACAACATGTCTATGTTTATTCCTAGCATTGGGTTTGGCTATTCTAGCAGATTCATCTTGGAGGTAAATAACATGTCCATCTAAATCTTCTACCAAAAGATCTATAACCATAGCAACACTAGGTTCAACTTTAATTTGCTCAGAGGGTGTGGGTATTCTATTATTACTTTTACGAACTATAGTTGAAGCTTGAGCATGATCCTTTATCCTAACAGGGAAAGGTGGTTTCTCAATATAAGCAGTGGGAATAACAGGATCAACATTATAAGTGATAGTCTTTTCTTCAACTTTAATAGGTTCAACTACTTTTACTTCAATAGGGGGATGGTATTTAAACCACTTCTCCTTGGGGAGATCAACATGAGTAGCAAAAGATTCACAGAAAGAAGCTACTATCTCAGTGTCAAGTCCATATTTAGTCCTAAACCCACGGAAAACATCGATATTCATAAAAGCTTTAACACAATCAAACTTAAGGGTCATACCTGACTCCTTACCTTCATCGAGATCCCAATATTCGTAGTTGTGTTTAATTCTTTCCAATACATCCCATTTGAATTCAACAGTCTTCATCATAAAAGAGCCAGAACAAGAATTATCGAGCATGGTGCGATTATTAAGGGAAAGCCGAGCATAAAAATTTTGAATGATCATTTTTCTTGAGAGCTCATGATTGGGGCATGAATATAACATTGACTTAAGTCTCCCCCAAGCACTGAGCGATGCTTTCTCCTTCGCGAGGCCAGAAATTATAAATATAATTACGATTTCGATGAA
Organism: Secale cereale; assembly: GCA_902687465.1. Classification (NCBI taxonomy): domain Eukaryota; kingdom Viridiplantae; phylum Streptophyta; class Magnoliopsida; order Poales; family Poaceae; genus Secale; species Secale cereale. The sequence continues at coordinate 799,028,997 of LR738715.1, forward strand.
CCTAGTGCATAGGCTAGAACTTCTGATGAAATTCCAACTTCAGATGATTATAGTTCCATGATCCCATATCATCACATAGCCTAAACCATGTCAATGCATCTCCCTTCAAAGATAAAGGGAAGACCTTCTTCTTGATAACATCCTCGCTCATACCTGCAAGCTTAAATAATCCACATACTTCATCCACATAGATTAGGTGTAAATCGGGATTTAGTGTTCCGTCTCCTGTAAAAGGATTTTCAAGCAGTTTCTCTATCATACCCGAAGGAATCTCAAAGAAAACATTTTCAGTAGATGCAGTAGGTTCAGGAGCAACTCTTTGCTTTTCTGATCGGGGTGAAGATACCCCGAACAAGCCCCTCAAAGGATTTTGAGCCATAGTAACAAGTGACAATAAATTTTAGCACACTATATAAATGTTTCCTTACAAAATTCCACTTACCAAAGGCGCTTCACTCCCTGGCAACGGCGCCAGAAAAGAGTCTTGATGACCTACAAGTGTAGGGGATCTATCGTAGTCCTTTCGATAAGTAAGGGTGTTGAACCCAACGAGGAGCAGAAGGAAATGATAGGCAGTTTTCAGTAAGGTATTTTCTGCAAGCACTGAAATTATAGGTAACAGATAGTTTTGTGATAAGGTAATTGGTAGCAAGTGACAAAAGGTAAAAGTAAATAGGGTGCAGCAAGTTGGCCCAATCCTTTTTGTAGGAAAAGAACAAGCCTGGACAAACTCTTATATAAAGGAAAGCGCTCCCGAGGACAAATGGGAATTATCGTCAAGCTAGTTTTCATCATGATCATCTAATTCGCGTTCGGTACTTCAATAATTTGGTATGTGGGTGGACCGGTGCTTGGGTGCTATCCTTACTTGGACAAGCCTCCCACTTATGATTAACCCTTAATGAAAGCATCCGCAACTACAAAAGAAGTATTAAGGTAAACCTAACCATAGCATGAAACATATGGATCCAAATCAGCCCCTTACGAAGCAACGCATAAACTAGGGTTTAAGCTTCTGACACAATAGCAACCCATCATCTACTAATTACTTCCCAATGCCTTCCTCTAGGCACAAATAATGGTGAAGTGTCATTTAGTCAACGTTCACATGACACCACTAGAGGAGAGACAACTTATATCTCATCAAAATATCGAACGAAGACCAAATTCACATGACTACTAATAGCAAGACTTCTCCCATGTCCTCAGGAACAAAAGTAACTACTCACAAGACATAATATTGCTCATGATCAGAGGGGTATTAATATGCATAATGGATCTGAACATATGATCTTCCACCAAATAAACCAACTAGCATCAACTACAAGGAGTAATCAACACTACCAGCAACCAACAGGTACCAATCTGAGGTTTGGGTACAAAGATTGGATACAAGAGATGAACTAGGGTTTGAGAGGAGATGGTGCTGGTGAAGATTTCGATGAAGATAGCCATCCCCAAGATGGGAGAGTTGTTGGTGATGACGGCAGTGACGATTTCCCCCTCCCGGAGGTAAGTATCCCCGGCAGAACAGCTCTGCCGGAGCCCTAGATTGGTTTCCGCCTCGGTTCTGCCTCGAGACGACGGCGTCTGGTGCCGAAAGCCTCCGTATGATTTTTTCCAGGTCAAAACAGCTCATATAGGATAAGATGGGCATCGTGGGGGCTTCGGGGGGCCCACGAGGCAGGGGCGCGCCCTGGGAAGGGGGGGGGGGCGCCCCCACCCTCGTGGATAGCCGGTTAATTCCTGCTCGTCCTCGAGTAGGTAAATGATAAAGAAAGAATTTTTGATGTGGAATGCTAACCAATATAGTTTTTCAATGTAATTCTCTTAATTGTGGCATGAATGTTCAGATTTGAAAGATTCAAGATAAAAGTTTATATTGACATAAGAAATAATAATACTTCAAGCATACTAAGAAAGCAATCATGTCTTCTCAAAATACTATGGCTAAAGAAAGTTATCCCTACAAAATCATATAGTGTTGGATATGCTCCCTCGTTATCACACAAAAATATTCATATCATGCACAACCCCGATTTCAGCCAACACTTGTTTTCATACTCTATCTTTTCAAACCTTTCAACTTTCACGCAATACATGAGCGTGAGCCATGGACATAGCACTATGGGTGGAATAGAGGTGGTTGTGGACAAGACAAAAAAGAGGGACATAGTCTCACATCGACTAGGCGTATCAACGGGCTATGGAGATGCCCATCAATAGATATCAATGTGAGTGAGTAGGGATTGCCATGCAACGGATGCACTAGAACTAAATATGAATGAAAGCTGAACAAAAGAAACTAGTGGGTGTGCATCCAACTTGCTTGCTCACGAAGACCTAGGGCATTTGAGGAAGCCCATCGTTGGAATATACAAGACAAGTTCTATAATGAAAACTCCCACTAGTATATGAAAGTGACTAAGCATGAGACTCTCTACAATGAAGAACATGGTACTACTTTGAAGCACAAGTGTGGAAAAGAAGATAGTAGCGATTGTCCCTTTTTCGTTTCTTTTCCTTTTTTTTCTTTTCCTTTTTTTCTTTTCCTTTTTATCTTTTCCTTTGTTTTGGGCCTTTCTTTTTTTCTTTGGCCTTTCTTTTTTTATTATTTTTCCTTTTTTTGCGGAGGGGCTTTATAGATTTAGCCTTTCCTCCCATGGGACAATGCTCTAATAATGATGATCATCACACTTTCATTACAACTTGATATTACAACAACAAAGTACGACTCTATATGAATGCCTCCGGCGGTGTACCGATATGTGCAATGAAACAAGAGTGACATGTATAAAAAAATTATGCATGGTGGCCTTGCCATAAATACGATGTCAACTACATGATCATGCAATGGCAATATGACAATATGATGCGTGTCATATGACAGGAACGGTGGAAAGTTGCATGGCAATATATCTCGGAATGGCTATGGAAATGCCATGATAGGTAGGTATGGTGGCTGTTTTGAGGAACAATATGGTGGCTGTTTTGAGGAATGATACATAGTGGGTTTATGGCACCGGCGAAAGTTGCGCGGTACAAGAGAGGCTAGCAATGGTGGAAGGATGAGGGTGCGTATAATCCATGGACTCAACATTAGTCATAAGAACTCATATACTTATTGCAAAAATTTACGAATCATCAAAACAAAGCAATCAACGCATCCTCCTAGGGGAGAGTTTGGTAGGAGTTAACCATCGCGCGCCCCCGACCTCCACACAAAGGTTGGCACTCTACAAATACCTCATGCTCTAACTTCGTCACATAGCGGTTCACCATACGTGCATGATACGGGAATCACTAACCTTAACACAAGTATTTCCCAATTTCATAATAACTCCACTAGCATGACTCTAATATCACTATCCTCATATCTCAAAACAATTATCAAGCATCCAACATCTCATTCTATTCAATGCACTTGGTGTGAATTTTTTTTACTACATTGACATTGGATGTCTATCATGTGATGACTAGTTTCTTTAGCCTAAACACATTACCATGCTGTTTTAATACTCTCAAAAGGATATAAGTGAAGAATGATAGTTCAATAATTTCTACAAAATATTACTACCACCATGCTCTAAAAGATATAAGTGAAACGCTAGAGCAAAAACTATTCTACTCAGAAGATATAAGTGAAGCACATAGAGTGTTCTAATAATTTCTAGGCCATATTTAACTCTCTCAAATAGGTGTGTCCAGCAAGAATGATTGTGGAAAACTAACAAGCAAAGACTTAAATTATACAAGACGCTCGAAGCAAAACACATATCATGTTGCGAATAAAAATATAGCTCCAAGTATAGTTACCGATGGATGAAGACGAAAGAGGGGATGCCTTCCCGGGACATCCCCAAGCTTAGGCTTTTGATTATCTTGAATTCCTTGGGGTGCCATGGGCATCCCCAAGCTTAGGCCTTTTCTACTCCTTGTTCCATAGTCCATCAAAGCAATACTCAAAACTTGAAAACTTCACAACACAAAACTTAGACAAAAATTCTCGTGAGCTCCGTTAGTATAAGAAAGCAAACCACTACTCAAAAGTCCAGCAATAAATTCATTATTTGTTTATATTTGTGTTAAACCTATTGTACTCCAACTTCCCTATGGTTCATATCCTCCAATATTACTCATAGATGCATCGGAATAAACAAACAACACACGAAAAACAGAATCTGTCAAAAACAGAACAGTCTGCAGTAATATGCAGGTTTCGCCTACTTCTGGAACTCCAAAAAATTCAAACTAACTTGGTAAATTTGCGGAATTTGTCTACTAATCATCTGAAAAAAGAATCAACTAAAAATCACCCTCCAGTAAAATCTGAAGACTACTTTAGCGAGCGCTAACGATCTGTTTTCCACAGCATGATCACATAAACTTCACACAAGTCTTCCCAAAGGTTCTACTTGGCACAAACACTAAACGAAACATGAAAACACATCTAATCAGAGGCTAGATACAATATTTATTCCCTAACAGCAACAAAAACATAAAACATAAAATTGGGTTGCCTCCCAACAAGCGCTATCTATTTACGCCCCTAGCTAGGCATGATACAAGATAAATCTAGGTATTGCCATCTTTGGAAGGCAATCCATAAGTGGCTCTCATGACAGATTCATATGGTAATTTGATTTTATTTATAGGAAAGTGTTCCATGCCTTTCCTTAATGGAAATTGGAATCTAATATTTCCTTCTTCATATCAATAATTGCACCAATCGTTCTTAGGAAAGGTCTACCAAGAATAATAGGACATGAAGGATTGCAATCTATATCAATAACATTGAAATCTATGGGCACATAATTATTATTGGAAACAATAAGAACATCATTAATTCTTCCCATAGGTTTCTTAATAGTGGAATCCACAAGATGCAAATTTAAAGAACAATCATCAAGCTCATGGAACCCAAGCAAATCACACAAAGTTTTTGGGATAGTGGAGACACTTGCACCCAAATCACACAAAGCATAGCATTCATGATCTTTTATTTTTATTTTTATAGTTGGTTCCCACTCATCATAAAGCTTTCTAGGTATAGAAACTTCCAACTCAAGTTTTTCTTCATAAGATTGCATCAAAGCATCAACTATATGTTTAGTGAAAGCTTTATTTTGACTATAAGCATGCGGAGAATTTAGCACGGATTGCAACAAGGAAATACAATCAATCAAAGAGCAATTATCATAATTGAATCCCTTGAAATCCAAAGTAGTGGGTTCATCACGATGCAAAGTTTTAATCTCTTCACTCCCACTTTTAGCAATTTTAGCATCAAAATCTAAAAACTCTGAATCATTGGGACACCTTAAAGCAGAATAATCTCCAATCATATTTTCATCAAGATTAATACTAGAAAACAAGGATCTAATAGGAGACACATCAATAACTTTCAGATCTTCATCTTTATTTTCATGCTCTTCCGGTTTAGCAGCCATCTTATTGATCAAGGTGGATTGTTTATTCAAAATTTGTGTAATTAAGTTCTCAAGATGAGCAAACTGAGATTTCAAGCCATAAAATTCCTTAGACATATCGTCAAGGTCTTTATTCATATATTCCATAAACTTTTTCTATTCTTTAAGCTCACTTCTGAAAAAGTCATTATGCTCAAATTGTATAGTCGTAAAATGTCTAACGTTGTTTTCAATCTCCTCCAGCCTCTTGAGGTGAGGGTCAACACTAATAGGGAGAGCCATAGTGACAAGCAAGCAATCCAACACACACAAGCAAACAAGAAGCAAGCGAAAGATAAACACACGGTGGAAGAAGGGCAAATAAAACGGCAAGGGTGAAGTGGGGGAGAGGAAAACGAGAGGCAAATAAATGTAATGCGAAGGATAAGGGTTTGTGATAGGTACTTGGTATATGACTTCTGCATAAGCCTCCCCGGCAATGGCGCCAGAAATTCTTCTTGCTACCTCTTGAGCTTGGGTTGTATTCCCTCGAAGAGGAAAGGGAGATGCAGCACAGTAGCGTAAGTATTTCCCTTGGTTTTTTAGAACCAAGGTATCAATCCAGTAGGAGACCACGCGTGAGTCCCTCACACCTGCACAAACAAATAAGAACTTCGCAGCCAACGCGATAAGGGGTTGTCAATCTGTAATGCCCCAGATGTAACACTTTCCAAATATGGCAATATATAAACTTTGACTTCATCAATTCCATTCCGGGCTCTTCTTTCATTTCGGGTTTCTTCGTTTTGTCGTGTGCGTGTGTGCATTTCATCCATGTCATGTTGTCATGTGCATTGCATTGCATTTGTGTTGTCACTTGCACCCGGTTCCACTCGCCTCTTCCTATTGTCCGTTTCGAGATCCGATGCTCACACACGTGTCCGTGGCATCCCCGAGTCCTTCTTTCGTGTGTGGTCGTGTAACGTTCCCGGAATGACGTGAGACTTGTCGTGCGTTGTTGTTTTGGTACGTGTAGGTCGCCTGTCAAGTTTCGTCGCGTTTGGAGTTCGTTTGGTACTCCAACGGTTAACCTAGTGGGCTAAAAGAACCTCTTCTTTAAGGCCCAAGACCCCCTCCACAACAGCCCACTAACCCAGCAAAAACCCTTCCCATCATCTCGGTCGTCGAATCGTGATCGCGTGGCCGAAAACCGCTCCCCATTTGGAGTCTCCTAGCTCCCTATGCCTATAAATTAGCCCCCACGTCCATTTTTGCGTCCAAACCCTAATTTTTCGCCCCTCCGCGCCGCCGGACACGTCCGCCCGGACGCGCCCGGCCAACCAGCGACCGCCACGTGGCAGATCCGTCCCCGCCGCCGCCGCGCTCGGCCCCCGCGGCCCGTTCGTCTCCGCCGCCGCATCGCTCCTTCGTCCCACGCAGCGGCTCCCTTCGTCGCCGGCGAGCCGGACGCCGCCGCCGCGCCTCCACGGTACTCCGTCGCCGGTCCCGAACACCACCACCGCCGCGCCTCCGCGCAACGAGCGCCGCCGCCTCCACCGCCGCCGGCCCCCGCACCGGAGCCCGCCGGCCTCTGCCTCCCCACGGCCGAGCTCCGCGCCGCTCCCTCACCGCCGGCGCCGAGCTGCTCCGCCGCCTCGAGCTCCCGCGGCCGCGCGCCGATCCAGCCGCGCAAACCCTAACGGGTCGGCGGACGCGACCCGCTCCGACCCGATCCGCTTGTCGCCCGATCCACTCCGACCGCCACCGTCCTGATCCGTGGGATCCCCCGATCCAAACACGCCTCCGCCCGCTGCACCGCTCCGTCCAGGAGCCACCTCGTCCAGTTTTTCCCTAGGGTATATTTTTTTCACTAAGTCCCAGATTTCTCTAATTTTTGTTGCATCTTTGCATGGCTGTAACTTTTAGTGTGCTTGTCCAAATTGTGCATATGATATATCAAAATGATCGTGGTGATGTGCTCTACATTTTGTTCCATTGTGGCATGCTTGTTTGAGTTCATCTAGAGGTCCTAATCTTCGTGACAAGAGTGCTACTTGTTAAAACTGCTGCTACTTGTTATTTTCATGCCATGTTTGAGATGTGATAACTTGGTGCATATTTATCCAAATGAAGCAAATGATATGTCAAAATGTTCATTGTGAGATGCTCTACATGATGGTTGTTGTAGCATTCATGTTAGGGTTCATATTGCCATGTTAATCTCTATTGCAAAAGTGCATGTGGCTGTTAAGATGTGTAACATGTTATGAGATGATGATTTGTAGTGCTCGTTGCTATTGATGTGTTTGTCCCCATGTCACATGTTCATATGTTTTAGAATGTCCATCATATGGTCTTTGCCGTGGTGCAAACCATTTTCCATGATATGCCTTGAGGTGACTTAAACATGCTTGTAAACATGCCATGCCACCATAACTGTTTTATACTTAGTGAAATTTCTGCTAAGTCTGGAATCTGTCATAACCTGATGCTATGTTTTGCTTGATGCCCTAGTCAAATCCATGCATGTTTTGGAGTGACCAATGATCATTCCTTGTTGTACATGTTATTGTCTATCCATCCATGCCCTCACTTGCTCATATGGGTTGCTGTAGCTTATTTATTTCTTGCTCTCAAGTTGCTATAAATTATAACTGTCAGGTTTTTAACAACATGATCAAAATGTTGTAGCTTGTTGCAATTGATCCATGCCTCCTATGGAGTTACTCCAATGGAGTTGTTTGCTGTAGGTTATGTCTACTTCATGTCCATGCTTCTTGTCACCATGTTTGAGTGCTGTAGAATATATATTTATTGCTCCAAAGTTGCTATGTGGCTGTTAATTTCAGCTTTGCATTGTAACTTGTTTCGTGTGTATGTGTTGAACCGTTACTCCGATTTGAGCGTGCCCTATATGAAACTTGTGAGATTTTGCATGTAGAATCTTAATACCATGTTGTTTACATGTTTGGAGTGTGTTTACTTGATGTTTGAGTGCATCTTGCACCGTTGCCATGCTTGTCTTGTTTTGCTCATATCTTCTAGACCGTAGCTCCGAATTAAACAAACTTTATATGAAACTTGACTAGAATTTCGTGTAGATCATCATGGTGCATGTTAAATTGCTGTTTAACAACTTTAACTTAAGGTTTGTTCAGATCTGGACCAATTTCAACTTATGCATATGAGAACTTACCGGATTTGCTATATGTGGATTCCGGCCTCATTTAAACTTGTTGTTTTATGTTGTTCTTGTTTGCTTCTTCCATTGCCATGAAATGCATCATACTTGCATCATGTTGATTGTGCATTGCACCTTGTTTGATTTCGTGCCTTGTTGTGTTCTTGTGTTGAGTAGAGCTGGAAGTCGAGACCGAGAACGAGAACGAGGTTACTACCGAGGTTGAGTACGAGGAGCTGTCTTACGATCCCATCGATGTCTCGACAGGCAAGATGACCTGACCCAGATATCATTACTATCTTTGCCTATTGCTAGATGTCCCGCTCTTTAGCTTATTGCCTCGATGCTCATGTTTGTTTGTCAGCCTCCTATTGTAACCTTGAATCTGTCTAACCACCCAACCTAGCAAACCTTTGTTTGGCTACATAAGCTTCGCTTAGCCCCTCTTATAGCATTGCTAGTTGCAGGAGAAGATTTGAAGATTATTTCTTCATGTTGAAGTTATTGTTGGGATATCACACTATATAAACTCTTAAACTAAATCATGTATATATTGGTAATGGGTGGAAGCCTGAGCCTCTTGCTTGGTGATTTTTTCCACTCATGCCGCCCTAGGAACCGTATAAACCGGTGTTATGTTCCTCGATTATGCATTCCTCACACGGTTGGGGTTATGGGACCCCCTCGATAAACCTCTTAGCGCTAAGGCTTTTCCTGCAAGTCCCAACATTGGTACTACATTTGCCTAAACAACTAAAACTTGCATAGGGAGTTATAAACTCTTTTATTAATCAACAACCTGGGCCAGTGCTCCACATGAGTGTTGGTCCAAACTGGGGGTCCTGCAGGGCCACCTTGGGGAAACCCGAGGGCTGGTAAAAACCTGTAGCATCGCCCATCCGGTCGTGGCCTGAGACGAGATACGCGCGGCTACTATCAGGGTGTCGGCACGCCGAGAGGATTTGCTAGATTAGTTTTACCTTAGTCGGAATATCTTGAGCACGGGATTCCGAGAATATTCGGGCCTTCCCACCTTGGAGTTGCGACTCCGCGGATCGTGAGCTTGTAATGGGCTAAGTTGGGACACCCCTGCAGGGTTTTGAACTTTCGAAAGCCGTGCCCGCGGTTATGTGGCAGATGGGAATTTGTTAATATCCGGTTGTAGAAAACTTGACACCATGTTCAGAACACACTACCAGCGTGAGTAACCATGATGGTCATTTTCCGAAAAAGGGTTCGGGAAGTGAACACGGTGGGGTTATGATTGACATGCTTAGATAGGATCACTTCGTGATCACACTGACGCTCGTGGCACTTCTCTTCTCGCTCTAAACACGTAAGCTAGTGCTAGTGCAGCTGCAACCTTTATTTTCTTCAGCCTTGTTCCACACCCAGGGCTTAGATAGCTTTGCTACTCGGGAACGGGATTGCTGAGTCCTCCGTGGATCACAGATTCTACACAACACCAGATGCAGGTACTATGGTGGACTACACAGGTGACGGCACAGAGCTGTATTGGGAGTTTGATGAAGAACGTAGTCGATACTATGTGAACTATCCCGATGATCAGTAGTGGCTTCTACTAGGGGCGATTCGGACCTTGTGGTTTTATGTATTTGCTATCTTTCTTTTGGATCTTCGTCCGTAGCCGGACTATGATGTTATTTGGATGATGATTTGCTTATGTAATGTATTGTGTGACGTGGCGAGTGTAAGCCAACTATCCTTTTGCAATTTCATCCCTATTTTTACATGAGTCGTGCAAAGATACCATACGTGAGATCATTCTAGTATGGGCTTATACCTTTAAGTCATGCCTCGACACGTAGGAAGTATAATCCCATACTGGGCATTACACAATCCCTTTACGGTCACTTACGATAGTGAGATCTGATAGGGATGATAGTTGATATTTTTGGTATTTTCGGTTTATAAGAACAGAAAATAAAAGCGGTAAAAGTAAAGTAGATGTAGATTGATATGTTGAGAATAGACCCGGGGGCCATAGTTTTCTCTAGTGGCTTCTCTCATGATAGCGATATTCTACGGCGGGTAAACAAATTACTGTCGAGCAATTGATAGAAAAGCGAATAATTATGAGACTATCTAGGCATGATCATTGTATATAGGCATCACGTCCGAGACAAGTAGACCGACTCCTGCCTGCATCTACTACTATTACTCCACACATCGACCGCTATCCAGCATGCATCTAGTGTATTAAGTTCATAAGAACAGAGTAACGCCTTAAGCAAGATGACATGATGTAGAGGGATAAACTGAAGCAATATGATATAAACCACATCTTTTAATCCTCGATGGAAACAATACAATACGTGTCTTGCTGCCCCTACTGTCACTGGGAAAGGACACGGCAAGATTGAACCCAAAGCCAAGCACTTCTCCCATTGCAAGAACTATAGATCTAGTAGGCCAAACCAAACAAATAATTCGAAGAGACTTGCAAGGATATTATGAGCACACATAAAAAGTTCAGAGAAGAACCAAATATCTTTCATAGATAACCTTGATCATAAACTCACAATTCATTGGATCTCGACAAACACACCGTAAAAAGAGATTACATCGAATAGATCTCCTCGAAGACCGAGGAGAACTTTGTATTGAGATCCAGAGAGAGAGAAGAAGCCATCTAGATACTAGCTATGGACCCGAAGGTTTGTGGTAAACTACTCACAACTCATGGTGAGGGCGATGATGATGATGATGAAGGCCTCCGTGGTGGATCCCCCTCCGGTGGAGCTCCGGAACAGGCTCCAAGATGGGATCTCTGCAGGAACAGAAGGTACGGCGGTGGAATTAGGGTTTTCTCTCTGTTCACAGAGTTTCTGGGTACGTAGACTTATATAGGAAGAAGGAGGGCACCAGGGGACGCTCGAGGGGGCCACGAGGCAGGGGGCGCACCCCCACCCTCGTGGGCCAGCCCTCGGTCCCCTGACGTGGTTCTCAAGCTCCGCGTGCGTGATTTTCTCCAAAAATATCTCTCGCGAAGGTTTCATTCCGTTTGGACTCCGTTTAATATTCTTTTTCTACAAAACCCTGAAACAGGCAAAAAACAACAATCTGGACTAGGTCTTTGGGTTAGTAGGTTAGTCCCAAAAATGATATAAAAGTGAATGATAAAGCCCATTAAACATCCAAGACTTCATAAATAATAACATGGAACAATCAAAAATTATAGATACGTCGGAGACGTATCACCGGCGGGCCCCCTCGTGAACTTCTTTCGCCAGATATTTTTTATATTTTTTGAATCGGAGTTCTGTTGAGTTTTGGGGCTTTTGGAGTTGTGCAGAATAGGTTTCTGGAGTTTGCTCCTTTTTCAGCCCAGAATTTCAGCACCCGACATTCTCCCTCTTCATGTAAACCTTGTAAAATAAGAGAGAAAAGGCATAAGTATTGTGATAAAACAAGTAATAACAGCCCATAATGCAATAAATTTCAACATATAAGTATGATGCAAAATGGATGTATCACTCCATGACTAAGTCCTTTTCCTAGGACATCTGCTGTGACAAAAGCACGACATCCCCCAAGCTTGGCAGTTGCCAAGGGGATTGCCCATACCCATATGATTATGTCTCTTTCTTCGGGGTGGTGATGATGGAGTTGATGGTGTACGCTTTTCGTTCATCTTCCAAGGCATGGGCTCACCATCGTAGAAGGATGATCGAGTCTCCGGGATCCTCAAGTCTGCAGCCAAACTCATCTTCTTGAATCTATATTCATACTCGCAGTTTTGGTTTTGCAGGTCATAGATCTGGGCCTGAAGGTGCTCGATTTTGTCATGGAGCTTGAAGATGGCCTCCCCAATATTCTTGGCATCCAGATTGTGGTTGTTGGTGATATCCGAGATCATCATGTGGTTGGTGTTGAGTCCACGTTCGACCATGCCCTGGCACTTGAAAACTTGCTGCTCCATTACTTCGAGTCTTATCTCCACGCTTTCGGTCCTCCTTGGTCCTTCAACATCGCGGATGTGCAGCACCCCCTCACATACCTCAATGTATTGAGGGTGTTGCAACACCTCCGCGAGATAGGGGTTGATGACCTTCTCGAAAAACTTGTCCTTGGGGGCGCTCGAAAAAGTCATGGTGATCTCGATCTGTCAGAAAAACTGCTCGAAACAAAAACAGAAGACATTCACGTAGTGCGGTGGTCAAAACCTTCGGGAGATTATATAAAGAATTTTTACCGACCAAAAGAAGGAACGTGCAAGAAAACGGAGTCCAGGAGGCACACGAGGTAGGGGGGCACGCCCAGGGGGGTAGGGCGCGCCCTCCACCCTCGTGGATGCCTCGTGTCCTTTCCGGACTACCTCTTATTTTTCAATTTTTCTAAATATTCCAAAACGGTGAAAAATTGCCATTAGAACTGTTTTGGAGTCGGTTTACTTACCGTACCACATACCTCTTCCTTTTTGGAGTCTGAATCATTCTGGAAAGTGTCCCTTATGTATTCCTCCGGCGTTAAGGTTTCAATAACATTGGTTTCAACATTTATAGGATTACCTGAGATATAATGTTTGATTCTTTGACCGTTCACCACATTCGGATTTGGGCCTTCGAAGTTGTTGATTTTTGTGGCACCGGAACGATAGACCTCCTCGATAACGTAAGTACCTTCCCATTTAGAGAGAAGTTTTCGTGCAAAAAATCATAAACGAGAGTTGTATAGCAAGACATAATCACCCACGTTAAACTCACACTTTTGTATCCTTTTGTCATGCCATCTTTTAACTTTTTCTTTAAACAGCTTGGCATTCTCATAGGCTTGGGTTCTCCATTCATCTCGTGAGCTAATATCAAATAACCTCTTCTCACTGGCAAGTTTGAAATCATAATTGAGCTCTTTAATAGCCCAATATGCCTTATGTTCTAGCTCGAGAGGTAAGTGACATGCTTTTCCATAAACCATTTTATACGGAGACATACCCATAGGATTTTTGTATGCAGTTCTATAGGCCCATAATGCATCATCAAGTTTCTTGGACCAATTCTTTCTAGATCTATTAACAATCTTTTGCAAAAATAATTCCAGCTCTCTGTTACTTAATTCTACTTGACCACTAGACTGTGGGTGGTAAGGGGAAGCAATTCTATGATTAACATCATATTTAGCAAGCATCTTACGGAAAGCACCATGAATAAAGTGTGAACCTCCATCAGTCATCAAGTACCTAGGGACTCCAAACCTTGGAAAAATAACTTCTTTAAGCATCTTAATAGAGGTGTTGTGATCAGCATTACTAGTTGGAATAGCTTCTACCCACTTAGTAACGTAATCAACACCAACTAAAATATGTGTATACCCATTAGAGGTAGGAAAAGGTCCCGTATAATGAAAGCCCCAAACATCAAATGGTTCAATAATAAGTGAATAATTCATAGCCATTTCTTGACGTCTACTAATATTACCAATTCTTTGACATTCATCACAAGACAAGACAAACTTACGGGCATCCTTGAAGAGAGTGGGCCAATAAAAGCCAGATTGCAGTACCTTATGTGTGGTTCTGTCTCCAGCATGGTGTCCTCCATAAGCTTCGGAGTGACACTTGCGTAGGATCTGTTCATGTTCATGCTCAGGTACACAACATCTAATAATACCATCTACTCCTTCTTTATAAAGGTGTGGATCATCCCAGAAGTAATGTCTTAAATCGTAGAAGAACTTTTTCTTTTACTGGTATGTGAAACTAGGTGGTATAAATTTAGCAAGAATATAATTAGTATAATCAGCATACCATGGAGCAGTACGAGAAGCATTTATGAAAGCTAATTGTTCATCAGGAAAGCTATCATCAATAGGTAGTGGGTCATCAAGAATATTCTCTAACCTAGACAAGTTGTTTGCTATGGGGTTCTCAGCTCCTTTTCTGTCAGTGATATGCAAATCAAATTCTTGTAGCAAGAGAACCCATCTAATAAGTCTAGGTTTAGCATCTTTCTTTTCCATAAGATATTTAATAGAAGCATGATCAGTGTGAACAGTTACTTTAGAATCAACAATATACGGTCTGAATTTATCACAAGCAAATACAACTGCTAATTTTTTTCTTAGTTGTAGCATAATTCCTTTGAGCATTGTCTAGAGTTTTACTAGCATATTTGTCGTGGAATTGTCACGACATATGTCCTAGGGTAAGGACTTAGTCGTGAGGCTGCGCATCTATGTAGTAGCTTGAGAGGGGTTGAGCGGAATCGAGAGACGCAACGCAAGACAAGAATTTAGACAGCTTCGGGCCCCGGGAAACATCATCCGGTAATAGCCCTACATGTTGTTTGAGGCTAGCTCTCATTATGATCCTCGTGGTGTCGCCGGTAAACCGGCTCTTTGTGTCTAGCCCTAGAAACTTGTCGCCTCTAACTTGTGAGAACTTGTCCCTCTTTGGGGAGCCCTGCCCCTCCTTATATGTTGAAGGGGCGGGTTACATGACTAGTCCTAGTAGGATTAGGATTGCTTTATTACAAGGAGTCCTAGTCTTGCTTCCTTTGTAAGAGAATATTCCTTGTGCTTTCTTCATAAACCGGCCCATCATAACATGAACCGGCCTTCTGGGCCTTTGGCCTTGTCATCCGTGATCCGCCCGCCGGGTTACCACTGAATTGCCAAGTGTAAACCGTCTCAAGTAAACCGCCAAGTCCGGTCGGGTTATACTTCCGGCCGGGTTACGCCGTGGGGTATATCCTCGACAGTTGTCGTATGTGTACCGTGAATTCTTCCTTGTCCGAGAGACTTGCATGGACTTGGCAGCATACTGAATGAATTAATAGCTGATTCTCGAGGCATACATCTGACCGATTTTTATTTTGGACCAACTGTTGCAGATCTGCCACTTGGAAAACACTGCCATATGCTAACAGTTCCAAATTTAATGTCTTGTATTGTGCCTGCAGAAGAATACTGGGCGGCTTGCGTTCGGAAACCACCGGGGTGTCGTGTTGAGGAAGACTGAGTGGCTTATGCTTGAAGCCTTTGATGGATATCTTCTTGAGGAAAAACGGGGTACCGTACCTCATAAGCTTCCCCGCTTAAAGACGTTGCTAGGGAAGACTCGGTACCTTATGCTAAAAGCTTTTGCAGTATGGGAATCTATTCATTCCCTACGGATGCAGACTGGGGACCTTATCTTTGTACACTTCGCCAATAAATTTTTGAGATAGATGGAACTGATTTTCTTGGTGACTGGACTGGCAGATTCAATAATCACGTATGGATCATACCTTTGACTGGGAATGGACTGTTGATCCATCTTCATTCTCTTGCTGATTTAATCATCGTTGCGATAAAGGGTATCTCTGACAGGTACTTGTTGCAGAAAGTCTGAGCAGAATATACTTGTATTCAGACCGGATGTAATACAATGTTGTCGGTTGAAAACTTGAATTCCTTGGTGTATATTTGTACTACTCACGGCTTCTTCTGATCCGGTGTCTGTCGAGGAATAATTGCCATAAGGGGGTAACACCGAGGATTTAAAACAAAGAAGCACGAGAAAATGATTTATTGCAACAAATCATATAGCAAACAAGCTACAAAGCTGCTCCACACAGGCACACACAAGCATGATGCTACAACAGATGCACAAACACTACATGAAGGATTACGTCCTACGCTTGAGCAAACGCTCACGAACTGACGTGGAAGCTAAGGGAGTAGCGAGTGCAACTACTGACTCTGAAACTCCGGATGGACGACGCGGAGGAGTTGGAGAAGCTGGCGGAGACTAAGGTAAAGCAACACCAAGCAATCTCCTGTCCCGAATGGCGTGTCGGACTAACTCAGAAATAAGAAGACACTAGACCGTCATGTAACGAGACATGGCGAGGATAGCCGGGTCATCTTGAGAGTTGACGGAGGGAAATTGGATTCGCCTAGGATTCTCGACGATGGTTGCATAATATTGATAAGCACGGTTCTCTTGCACCATGCTCTCTTGATGACGAAGACCGGTGACTCCTGCCATTGCGGCAAGCTGAACGACATGCTCAGGAGTAGCGCTATAACCACCGTGGAAACTGTAGGTGCGCTTACCGACAGGAATCGGGGCTGACATATGAACATGAGCAACATATGCTCGAATCCTTCCTTTAGCAGAAAATTGGAATACTTGATAATGAGGTGGATCTCCGAGGGGGTAAATATTACGCCACATGTCGTCAAGGAGGGTGGCAATGCTGAAAGGTGCAGGAGTGGGACTGAACTCAATGGGAACAACACCGGGAGCTAAGGGAAGGGCACTGAAATCATGGAAATTGACCGCCATCTACGCATGAAAACATGGGTTAATGGTAACCGCAATAAGACTACATGCAGCAAACAAATGCAACAATCAAATGCAGCAATCAAGGACAACAACCAGACCCTATACTACCGTTTTCTAACGTTCTAGCGGACTAGGATGCTCTACAGCCAGACCTGCTCTGATACCAAGCCTGTGGCACCCCGGCTCAAACAAAACCGGAATGCCCCGTATTCCAGCCCAGAGATCGAGATGAAGTCTTCTCGAATACGACACTGCTTAGTATAGAACAAACCAGCTCTCTATTACAACATGAATATGATTACAAGGGTACCGATATTACAATGAATAACATCGGCACGGCGACACTACGCCAACACGGTTGCTCTATACAAGCAGCATAACAACTTAAAGCAGCGGAACAACTACTCGCAGCGGTACAACGAACGGCGATGATGGACTCCAATCCGCAGGGACTCTGGCTGGAACGTTTATCCTAGCTCGCGAATACGGGAACAACACCAAACAAGCAAGCAATCCAGGCACGACTTGCAAGCTGGCATGACACGCCAGGTCAGTACATTGAATGTACTTGCAAGCTCACAATAACCAGAAGCATTGAAGACAAACAACAGCATGGCAATTACAGGTTAATCAGGAATTATCAGGATAATATAGCGTGAACAACATGAACATGATACAACTAGACAATATGAGCATGGCATGAACATATAAATCTGATGAGACTAGCATGCAACATGATGACACTACATGCACCATTTATTCTGTTCGGGTTACCTTGTAACCATCACATGCATCACTTACCAACCTCGGACATTATACGGTCATCTCAGGATCAAATCAAGCTTGGTATAAACAATACCGTAGTAATCATCAAATGACCACAAGGAGCTTGATCTTTACCCACGATTCTCGCACAACATCACAAATATCCAACAACTCGGTATCCTCGATACCACAGTGATCATTCCGGCGATCACAGCCACGACCAACACTTGGTCTCAAATGGTGATCTTTCCAGCGATCACAACCAACTTATCTCATCATCGAACTGGGGTTGTTATTAATCACATAATTATTATTACTGTTGACTCATATTGTGACCAACTATGAACTGGGCCCTTATCCGCGGGCGAGGCTATCGATAGATTTAATATACACTATGAAGAGGTAGCGCAATGTACCCACACTACGGAACCCATGGCCTCGTTCTCCCATTCGGGTGGACCAACGGCGTTTCGACAAAACCGATCTACTATCATGACACTCTCCCGGCCACTCGGACTCACACCTGATGACCCACAACCGTAAGGGATCTATTGCAGCGTTTTCGATAAGTAAGAGTGTCGAACCCAACGAGGAGCAGAAGGTATTGATAAATGATTCTGAGCAAGGAATAACTGCAAGCACTGAAAGATAACTTTTAGGGGTTTTCTTGATATAAGCAACAGGAAAGTAAAAGCGAGCAAAGTAAAAGGCACTGGAGAGTAACAAGTGGCCCAATCCTTTCTGAGGAAAGGAGAGGCCTAGCATCTGAACTTATAAAGGCTAAAGTGTTCTTGAGGACACACGAGAGAGGTAGTCATGTGCTTTCGCCATATTCCGTATCGGTACTATGTTATGTGTTGATAAGTGTTGAAT
This sequence comes from Secale cereale, assembly GCA_902687465.1. NCBI lineage: Eukaryota > Viridiplantae > Streptophyta > Magnoliopsida > Poales > Poaceae > Secale > Secale cereale. Next base: position 799,047,514 of record LR738715.1, read on the forward strand.
GGGTGGATCTATGCTAGTACACTCTCTAGACTAAGATGAGTGCACTCTTATGATTAAACACCTTGCAAGCATCCGCAAATACAAGATAGTATTTAAGGCAAAAGCCTAACCATAGCAATACGATCGATGATCCATTGTTCCCTTGTGCAAAAGCGTGCGAACTGGGGTTCAGGTTTCTGTCACTCCGGCAACCCACCGTAAGCATTCTTTGTACACAATGTATTCCCCTAGGTCCTTAATAAGGCGAAGTGTTGAGTGTTCGACTCACACAACACCACTAGGAAAATAACAACACAACTTAAGTATCAAACAACACATATTACTTCAACATCATATGACTACTAACAACAAGACTTTTCCCATGTCCTCAAGAACTAAAGTAACTACTCACAAGACATAAAAGAGAACATGATCAGTGGAGATAGGAGGATGATAAACAATCTGGACATAATGATATTTCTCCAACAAAACTCAATAGCATTCACCACAAAGTAGTAATCAACACCGATAGAGTAGAGAGGATAGATAGTACGGATTACAACACAAGTTGCTATGGTGAGATGAGACTGGATGAAGATGGAGATGGTGCTGATGTTGGGGATGATGTTGATGATGATCTCGATGATGCCCGTGACGATGGTGATGACGATGGCGATGATCTCCCCTTCCGGGAGGTGATCTCCCCGGCGGAATCTGCCCGCCGGAGCTGGCTTTTTCTTCTCTATAGGTTTCCGCCACAGAGCGGCGGCGGAACTCTGTCAAAACTCTCTTTTTTTAGGGTTTTCGGATGACGAGGGGTATATATGCCAAAGGGGGCAGCCGGGAGTGGGCCAGGGGCTCCAGGCGCCCCCCCGGCGCGGCCAGGGTGGGGGCCGTGCCAGGTGGCCGCCTGGGCGCCCTGTGGCCCCCCTCTGGTTTCCCTTTTGCGTGTCTTCGTGATCCTTCTAGAAAATACCCTCCGTCGATTTTCAGGTAATTTGGAGGTATTCTTCTTGAGCAACTCAGCGTCCACTTTTTACCGCTGAATCCTGCGTCTGCTGCTTCGGCACCGGAAAGTTGCAAACTGTGTAAAATAGGCCAAAACAACATAAGAACATCATCGTAATGTGAAATATATCAATTAATAAGGATGAATTATGATATAAAATAGTGATGCATTTTGGACGTATCAACACCCCCAAGCTTAGACCTCGCTTGTCCCCAAGCGAATACTGAGCTCGGTAAACCTGTCCACAATTTTAGAGAGTGAAGTGTCGATAAATAGATTACGGACAAGAAGCATCATAGTCTCTTCACCAAACTCAAATATCCTCAACAGCAATCTTCAACTCATAAGGCCCTTATAAAAGAGTGGTAACACTTATAATCGAAAGTAGGGCTAAGAAAACTCATCAAATCATGGCAAACATGTCCTCTGGTCAAAGAACAACTAATAGCTTTTACTTTTGCTCTTTCTCTTTATGTTTTGATGAGATTAATTGAAGCTTTTGAAAGAACATGTTATTAGGCAAGAAGTGAAAGTGTTAACACAAAGGAAGATGTTTGCTTTAGCTGGGCTTGACAAACAACTTACTTATCAAATGATAATGTCAACAAGAGTATGATATGGCAAATCTTAATGCAACTTTATATGAATGAATCCTCGTCAACATCAAATGTCTGCTTTCTTTAGGAATAGAAGGAAGTAGGAATGACTAACTCAACCTAAAACTAAGAGATAGGCCCTGCTCTAGGGAAGTAGGGAAAACTCATGTGCTATCCTTAAATCAAACAGAATGAAAACAAGTTTTGAGAGGTGCATGATTTGTCAACGAATGCTAATAGATAACTCAATCACTTCTCGAGCTGGACAAGTTTCGAGGAACGGCTCCCGCACGGGGACGATCACATCCCCTTAATCTCCTTTGTTTATTGCTGCCAAAGTTTTCTGATTTCTCATGAACAAAGCGTGAATGAGGGTTTGTTTGTTGTATTATCTTTTATGAGCCGGGCGCATTCATGCCAGTTGCTTCTCGTATTAGGGGTTTGCAGATTAGACATGCAATCCCGGGGTAAAACTTGTCCAACTTAAAAAGATAATGAATTAACTACTACTTCCTCATGAGCTAAAATAGGGGCACAAAATAGAAGATTTTGAACATTTAAGGATAACACACAAATTCTATACTTTAGGAGGTGGTAGTGGAATACCACGAATAGGAAGGTATGGTGGACTCATATGGAAGGTATTGGTTTAAGGGTATGGATGCACAAGCAGAATTCCGCTTAGTACAGAGTTTAGGCTAGCAAAGGCTTTGAGAGAACAGACAATTGATGATGACTAAGATGCAAAGCAATATAAAGCATAAACACTAAAATAAGCATAACACATCAAGTTGTCTTCCTTGTCAGCATAACACTTCAAGCATAATAACATAAAGGTTTTGGCTATGACGCTACTTTAAGAAAATCATGCTTGTTGTTATGACCAAAGCTATGTTTGCCAAGATTAAATAAAGTTTTCAAAGCCATACCTGATATAAGGTCAATACTCCCCATAAGAATCATCATATAAGGTCGATTGCGTGAAGAGAATACCGAGTGCAGCAAGGGGACCAATAGACTTCTCATTAATATTCCATCATAGACGACTCCACACTCACGGATACAGTCTCTCCACAGAAGGAGTGATAGACCTCAATGCACACACCTATTTCATATAATAACCTCCCTAGACATGATACGACTCTACTTGACTCTAAAAGACAAAAGATAAACATAAAGATACCGGGCACTCCCCCAAGCTTGGAACAAGCCAAGGGAATGCCATTACCCAAGGAGATTTCACTCCTCATTCTTGTTGACGTTGATCACGTAGTCCTCGGCGAAGCGCTTCCATGGAAGGGGTTCTCCAGTCTCATATGAGAGGTTTGTCTCCTGAATCCTGCATGCGGCACCCAAACCCATGCGCATAAACCTTAGTTCATACTCATAGTTCTGGTGATGTAAATCATAAATTTGCCCTTGGAGCTCTTCAATTCTTTCTTCAGATGCGGTGAGGCTTTTCCACATCTCCTTCATCTCCTTCAGGAAGTAGGTCTTCAGCTCGTCGATGATGTTAAAGTTAGCTTCAACACCACGCTCGATCATCTTTTTGTACTTGAAGACTTCTTGCTCCACTTCTTCTAGCCTGGCCTGGATACTCCCCTCCTTGATAGGTCCCTTTAGATCTTCTTGATGGAGGACACCGTCCTCCATCCGAACAACCTGAGGGTGCTTCTTCACCTCAGCGAGGTAAGGGTTGATGACGTTGACGACGAACTTGTCCTTGGGGGAACTTGGAGAAGCCATGGCACCTAGGTCCAGCTAAAAGATTTCCTGGCAGAAACAGATCGAAAAGAAAACACACGAAATCGCGAGATACGTTGCCGGAACAATCCGGGCAAATATATAGCAAAAATTTATGCACAGAAAGGAAGGTAACAAGATAAAGCGGGGTCGGAGGCGGACTCCTGGGTGCCCAGGCGGCCTCCCGCCGCGGCAAGGAGGTAGGTCGCGCCAGGGGGGCGCCTAGGCCCCCTGGAGCTTGTCTCCGGCTCCACTTAGGCTTAGAATTTTCCTAATTTTGTAAAAACTCATAATATGGAACTTTTATGGCGGTTCACGATGTTTCCTTACCGTAATACATACCGTTTCTTATTCTGCTTCTGCTGGTGTATGAAACAGGGCTGCAACATGTTCTTCGTGAGTTGTTGTGTATATCATATTCACATCAACATTGACAGGGTCTCCTGCTATGTAATGCTTAAGTCTTTGCCCATTCACAACTTGAGGTTTGGTGCCTTCAAAATTGTTAATCTTGATTGCACCAGACCGATAGACTTCTTCAATATGAAATGGCCCTCCCCACCTGGAAAGTAGTTTGCCTGGAGAAAACCTGAAACGGGATCTAAACAACAAAACTTTATCACCAACATTAAATTCACGTTTCAGAATCCTCCTATCATGCCACTTCTTTACCTTTTCTTTGAAAATTTTAGCGCTCTCGTAAGCTTCACTTCTCCACTCATTTAGAGAAGTCAAGTTCATGAGACGCTTCTCACCAGCTAACTTTGGGTCGGCATTAAGCTCTCTAACAGCCCAGAAAGCTTTGTGCTCTAATTCTAATGGCAAATGGCAAGCCTTGCCATAAACCATCTTATAGGGGGACATGCCCATGGGGTTTTTGTAAGCAGTTCTATACGCCCACAAAGCATCTCCTAACTTATTTGACCAGTCCTTTCTATTTCTATTTACTGTCTTCTGCAAGATCAACTTGATCTCTCTATTGGTGAGCTCAACTTGCATGAAGTGTGATCCTCCATCAGTCATGAGATACCTAGGTACACCAAACCTAGGGAAAATCACATCTTTGAGCATTTTCAAAGATGTCTTGTGATCAGCACTTTCAGTGGGGATTGCTTCAACCCACTTGGTCACATAATCAACAGCTACTAAAATGTGAGTGTACGTGTGCGAAGAAGGAAAAGGACCCATAAAATCAAAACCCCAGCAATCAAAAGGTTCAATCACTAATGAGTAATTCATAGGCATCTCATTCCTTCTACTAATGTTACCAACTCTCTGACATTTATCACAGGCTAAAACATAATTTCTAGCATCCTTAAAGAGAGTAGGCTAATAAAAACCTGATTGAAGAACCTTATGTGCGGTCCTCTCACCGGCATGATGTCCTCCATAGGGACTATCATGACATTGTCTGAGAATGTCCTTCTGCTCATGTTCCGGTATGCATCTTCTCACGATCCCGTCTGGGCCTTCTTTGAAAAGATGTGGGTCATCCCAAAAGTAGTGCCTCTAATCATGAAAGAACTTCTTCCTTTGCTGAAATGTTAAACTTGGAGGCAAATACTTCGCAACGATAAAATTAGCATAATCTGCAAACCAAGGATCGGAAAGAGATTGTACTTTTACAATGGCAAGTTGCTCGTCTGGAAAACTGTCGTTGATTGGGATGGGATCATGCGGTATATCTTCCATCCTTGAAAGATTGTCCGCCACCAGATTGTCTTCTCCTTTCCTATCAACAATCTGCAAATCAAATTCTTGAAGAAGGAGTACCCATCTGATAAGCCTTGGCTTGGCATCCTTCTTTGTCATAAGGTACTTAATGGCAGCATGGTCAGTATGAATAATAACTTTGGATTCAACAATATACTGCCTAAACTTATCACAAGCAAACACTACAGCTAAGAATTCCTTCTCGGTAGTAGCATAATTCTTTTGAGCACTATCAAGGGTTTTACTAGCATAATGTATAACATTCAATTTCTTATCAACTCTTTGCCCTAAAACAGCTCCAACAGCAAAATCACTAGCATCACACATAATCTCAAAAGGTAAATTCCAGTCAGGTGGTATTGTACTATAGGAGCGGTTATTAAAGCTTTCTTGAGAACTTCAAAAGCCTCCTTACAATCAAATACAAAAGGAACATCCTTCTGGAGATGATTAGTGAAGGGTCTTGAAGTCTTAGAAAAGTCTTTAATAAATCTTCTATAGAAACCAGCATGACCGAGAAAACTGCGAATACCTTTGATGTCCCTTGGATAGGGCATCCTCTTAATTACTTCGATCTTGGCCTTGTCCACCTCAATTCCCCTTTCGGAAGATGGAGATGGTGATGATGTTGGGGATGATGTTGATGATGATCTCGATGATGCCCGTGACGATGGTGATGACGATGGCGATGATCTCCCCTTCCGGGAGGTGATCTCCCCGGCGGAATCTGCCCGCCGGAGATGCCTTTTTCTTCTCTGTAGGTTTCCGCCACGGAGCGGCGGTGGAACTCCGTCAAAACTCTCTTTTTTAGGGTTGTTGGATGACGAGGAGTATATATGCCAAAGGGGTCAGCCGGGAGTGGGCCAGGGGCTCCAGGCGCCCCCCCCGGCGCGGCTAGGGTGGGGGCCGCGCCTGGTGGCCGCCTGGGCGCCCTGTGGCCCCCCTCTGGTTGCCCTTTTGCGTGTCTTCGTGATCCTTCTGGAAAATACCCTCCGTCGATTTTCAGGTAATTTGGAGGTATTCTTCTTCAGCAACTCAGCGTCCACTTTTTACCGCTGAATCCTGCGTCTGCTGCTTCGGCACCGGAAAGTTGCAAACTGTGTAAAATAGGCCAAAACAACATAAGAACATCTTCGTAATGTGAAATATATCAATGAATAAGGATGAATTACGATATAAAATAGTTATGCATTTTGGACGTATCAACACCCCACTGGGCTAGTCCTGGGTGGCCCCGTGTCTACCAAAGACACAGCGACCACCGTCGTGGCCAAACATAAACGGTCCCAAACGGGGACCCGGATCCAATCAACAACAACGAGCACACAAGGTTATGTCTGCTTATCGGGCCAAGGTACCGCACGCCCATAACCTTCCCTCGTTAGAGGCACCGGCGAGAGGCACGACAATAGACCCAGTTAGGACCTTCCCATAAAGGTAAACGTGGTTTCACTGGTCAGTTTGATATGGTGGCACCATGACTCAGCCAACAGTTGTTCAAGTTCAATTTAATCCGGTTAAACTTGAATGCAAATATGCTGAGCCATGATAAAATACATTATTGAAAGTGCAGTATATCGACTAGAGGGGGGGTGAATAGGCGATTTTTATGAAATGCTTCAAAACATGGAAGTTTCGAAGACAAAGGATAAAACCAATCCTATTTATATGCAGCGGAAAGTAGACTACACTAGACAGGCCATAGTCAGGTATTCAATGAAGTGAAAGCACGAAGACTAATAGCAGCTAGGTAGTAAGGATCAAGATGGAAGAAGGAATGAAGCCAATCAGAACAAGTAGTTACACAGTGAAGTCAATCAGATAAGGCAGGCAGGCAATGACTTCACAGCATAAGACAGTAAGCAAAGGGAAGGAAGGATAGAACCAGTAGCTCGGGGAAGACAGTGATTTGTTAGACCAGTTCCAGTTGCTGTGACAACTGTACGTCTGGTTAGGGAGGCTGAGATTTAACTCAGAAGACCGCGTCTTCACCTTATTCCCCTTGAGCTAAGAACACCTAGTCCTCTCCCAATAACTCTGGTAAGCCTTCAAGGCAGACTTCCAAACCTTCACAGACTCCGTTCACCGGCGATCCACAATGACTCTTGATTGCTCAGAACGCGACGCCTAACCGGCTGGAGGAAACACAGTCCTCAAGTGTAATAAAGACTTCAGTGATGCCTAACACTTTTTGGCTCTGGGAGTTTTGGCTTTGTCGTCGCAAGGATCTCTCTCTCAAATGCTTCGGAGGTGGGTTGCTCTCAAACGACAAAAGTCGTGCAATAACTCTGAGCAGCCACCAATTTATGGTGTAGGGGGTAGGCTGTTTATAGCCACTTGGCAACCCGACCTGATTTGTCCGAAGTGACCCTGGGTTACTAAGGAACTGACACGTGTTCCAATGGTCAGATTTCAAACACTCACACGACAACTTTACTCGGGCTACAAGTAAATCTGACTCATCCAGCTCTGGATGAGATTTGCTCTCATTGTCTTCGCTCTAAGACATAGGATTTGGTTGAGCATCACTTCAGTCACTCTGACTTAGTTCACTTGGACCCCACTTAACAGTACGGTGGTTCCTATGACTCAACAAAGAAGAAAAGGAAACAACGAAACATCTAAGTCTTCGCGCTCCATAGTCTTCCCACAATGTCTTCTCTTGTCATAGTCTTCAATAAGATTATCTTCATGTACCACCACTGTCGTCAATGTCTTCATACATTTTAGGGGTCATCTCCGGTAGGTAAACTGAATCAATGAGGGACTACTACCTGTGTTATCATGCAATTCTCACGAACACATTAGTCCCCCAACCAGGTTTGTCGTCAATACTCCAAAACCAACTAGGGGTGGCACTAGATGCACTTACAATCTCCCCCTTTTTGGTGATTGATGACAAACTGGTTGAAGTTTTCAACAGGGATAAAAGTATGTGAAATTGTAAAGGATAAAGGTATTGTCTTCGTAAGTAGCAAAAGACTCCCCCTGAAGATGTCCATATAGTTGATTTGCCTTTGAATGCAAATGCACATAGCAGGTTGTACTTGTGGAGATCCTCTTTAACTTATGAAGACAATTCATCATGCACAATTGATATGTCGAATATAATGATATGCATAATGAGAAATGGACGTCTGCAAAATTGACTAAGTGCGGAATATAACGTAGGACATGCGGAATTTATCATCGCATTACAGAGTAGCAGAAAACGTAGCAGACGACCATCAGTTTAAGTGTTACAACTCAAAGAACCAAATGTAGCAAAAACGAGACTTGTAAACACTAGGCAAAATAAAAAGCACCCGCCCATATGGACCCGCTTGAAGACTATCAACTCATATGCTTCTCCCCCTTTTGTCAGTAAGGACCAAAAAGGTTTGAATACATAGAGCCTCCACTACTAGGAAAAGGCCTATTAATGGCGCACCTAATTTGGCCATTAATGGCGCATTAGTGGTGCGCCATTACTAGCACGCCATTAGTATTTGATACTAATGGCGCACCACTGGTGCGCCATTAGTATCTGGTATACTAATAGCGCACCTGGGATGCTCCATTAGTGTGCACCTTAGTGCACCATTAGTATGCCTCCCAGGGGCCAGGTGCTATGGCATACTAATGGCGCACTAAGTATGATGCGCCATTAGTAGTATCCGCACAGTAATGGCGCACTGCGTGTTAATGCGCCATTACTATGCTTTGGCATACTAATGGTGCACTGCCTGTTAATGCGCCATTACTATGCTTTGGCATACTAATGGCGCACTTTTCTCTTATGCGCCATTAGTATGAATATTAGGTTTTTTTAATATTATTTTTATGTTTTTTTTGCACAGATTACAAAATGTATAATTGCACAGAATATAGACAGCACACATCAACAACACATTCATCGAATACAATAGAAGATTAATCTCTGAATACAATTCATCATATTAGTCTCCGAATACAATTCATCGATCATATTAGTCTCCGAATTGAAAAGACCGAACAAAGATAGAACAATATATTACAAGTCTCGAGATCGCGAGTAGCGAGTTTGTCTTCGCATTACAAGTCGATATCGATCATCTAAACTACCATCACATAGAAGAGAGTTGTGGTCGTCACGATGAGCATCATCACGATGAAACTCGTTTTCATCCGGTTCCTCCAACGCTCCCTCCCCTCTCCCGCTAGATAGCGGGCGTATCTAGATTCGGCCACGGCCCTAGTGGTGTACCCTTTGTAACTGTTACCGCTGAATCGGTGAACCTGTCTCCGACACTCCTCCCAGTCGTCGTAGACTCCGGGAACCTTACCCTTGTACACGACATACGACGGCATCGCTATATATATGCACTAGCCAAACGAAACGTTAGTATCAATTCACAGACAATTCATAAGCAATATATAAGTATGCAACAGAACGATCGAAAGAGAAAAGCAAGACATTAATAGCATCGATTACATCTAAGTTGAACGACTCTCGAAACCAAAGAGACATACAAGTTCATTAAAGTTTAATTACAACAAGAGCCAATCGATGTTTCAGAACTAGACACAGCATCACTGCTTTCGACTCGACTCAATGCACCGGAGCGTGGATGAAGCCGCCGTCTATCGTGGGAGTCATGAAATCACGGGCGTTGTCAGCCTGCATTTGTAGCATTGTGTCGATGTCACTGTTCGACGGTTGATTCCTGAGGTAGAACAGCCTCGAGGTACGAAGGACATCTTGATGGATGATTTCCGCAAACTCCGACTGGATGCAAAAGAAATCTTGTCTGATGTCCGCGTCCTGGATTGCCGACACGCGCGCGGCCCAATCTTTGAGCTTACTCGGTAGCAGAAGTTGATGATGGTCCCGTACGATCGCCCGCATGTGATGGATGGCGTAGTAGGCACCCTTCTGACCGCCAGGCGGCTGCTTGACGCAGCAGAACGTCGTGTTGTGGGAGAACACGTGCTTGCCGTACTTACGAGTTGTCCTGGTGAAGGTGCCTCCAGATTTGGCGTAGCCGGCGAGAACATCATCAAGAACCTTCTTGACATTTGTGTAGTCTACAGCCGACTTACGGTCCGGGTCGAAATACGTGGCCATGGAATATTTGGGGCTTAGTAGGATGAGCGTGCACTGTGTGTCACTGCAGAAAACACGGAATGTTAAAAGAAGAACGATCGAAATCTATGAATTCATATGTTACGGGGCGGTTGAGGCGGAGGACTTACTCGGGAAAGTAAGGCACGAGGAAGTTATCCTTATCTCGGTTTGCCAGAATGACGCCTCCGAGGTAAGAACTCGCGACTTGCCGGTCCCCAGCGCTGCCCAAGATCTTGGCACGCATGTAGAAGGGGTCGACTATCACGATGTCCGGGGTCTTGTCGCGAATGATCCGCATCTCCATACTCAGCGAAAATAGCCGAACGAAGGTGTAGTGCAGCGGATGAAGGTTCAACATAGCGTGGATGTCATCAAACCGCAGCACGATCGTACCCCCGATGGAGTTATCCACAAAGCCCTTGCCCTCCGGCACCTTGGCCGCGAAAACCGGGTACGCCACATCCTTCTGTGTGAGACGCCGCTTCTCCAAAGAAAGAACACTGTCATGCAGACTCCGCATGGCACCGGTTGCAGCACCGAGCATATTTGTCGGTAGCATCGGCCTACCCGCCACATGCACCCTCCTCATTACATCCTCAGGTGAAGGTGGCCCGTCCTGAGCACGGATCGTACTCGGTGCCGGCTGGCTCGCACCCTTGTTAGTTTTTCTTTTGCGTGCCTTCTTCTTGATCTCCTGAATTGGGACCGAGTTCTGCTCAGAGACCGCCTTCTTTAGTGTGTTGGGGCTGATCATATTTCGCACCTCGCCTATCTGAGGCTCGGTGAAATCGGCAGCTGGAGGCGTCTCCTGAGAGCTGAACGGCAGACGACGCCTGTTGCAACTTGGCTTCTCCGCGGTACCGGCTTGATCGCGCACGTCTTTTGTTGGGTTGGGTTCTTGAGAAGGAGCCCCCATGAAGTCGTCACCGTACCCATGATCGGCAAAGTAATGATCGACGTTGGCAAATGTATCGCCGTCGTCGTCGTTCTGATCCTGTGCCATATGCATGTTTGGATCCAGTGGCATAGGGATGTCCGGCACCGTTGCGGCGGACTTGCCATGGGGACGACTTGGCGCTGGCACGACTGGCGGTGTTGTCTTTGGTGTAGTTTCCCCCGCCCCCAAACGAATCTGGCTCTTCGGCCAAAGCAGGGGCCAGCTCAGGCAGGCGCTGAGGGTCATGACGTCATCATCGTCGGCCCCGACGGGTCGAATCGGAGGTAACACGTCGTCGCAGCCTGGCAGCACCCGAACCAGTTGAACCCTAAACAAGTTGGGTGGCATCTGGGTACCGTGGAACAAGGGCTGGCCCGGTTGAACGATTTTGCCCTTGGCGACATCGACCAGCTCGTTGTTCACGAAGTGCAGTAGAGTGCACGGAACGTCGGCGGCGCCCTGCGAAAACATGTAGGGCGTCAGGGATGCCCAGTCAAAGGCAAGGAGATGAAGTCCTCGGCCGAGAGAGACTTAATTAGTTACCGTGATGATGGCGTCGAGCTCGGCTAATGTCGAGGCACCGCCAACGGCGGGCGTGCAGTTGACGGAGGGGCCGCTTGCTGCAGAGGTGCCGGCCGGCGTACACACGGGTGCATTAAGCTCCCGTGCCAGCGTCGGAGACACCAATGCCGCCTCCGCCGAAGACACCAATGGCCCCGCCATCTCGTTCTGCGAGTTGCTGGCCGTGAAGCTGGGAATCGGGGGCGGCCCCTGTTGGCCGGAAGCAATCCACGCACTCAACCCCTCGATCAAGCTAGGCACAATGGCGGTGATCGTCGCTCCGAGCTGGTGTTGCACTTGCTCTTGGACAATCTCCAGAATCCGCGCCACCTGTGCCTTGAGTTCTTGAACCTCGCGCGCCTGGCTTTCCGAGCTGGTCTTTTTCTCCTTTCGCCCACCAGCGTTATAGTATGACGACCATTTTGTCGACAAGCCTTTGCCGGCCACACGACCAGCTGACGTCGGCTTCTCGAGCTTATCCTTGTTCTTCATTACATTCAACGCCCTATTTAGAGTCGTGTCCCAAGGGCCGCTCTTAGTCGACCCCGCGCTACTGCTTTCAGTCGCCTGCGGAAGGAATGTGAATCATTTAGAAATTTGGCTTCATTAATTAGAATGCAACCATATGGAGCTAATTACGCGGGGGTGTATTCCTTACCAGAACAAGCTCAAGCGCCCTGGTCTTCGGATCCGTGGTCAGCTCCTTTGTTTTCGGGTCCTTCTTGTACCGGGCCCTGATAAAGTTCCTGGTCTGCTTGTCACCGTATTTATCGAAGAGGGGCGGTAGGCCTTGCTCGGCACGGTCCGCCTCCTCCTTGTCCCATATAGGCTCCGCCACTCTGTAACCGCCGGGACCGAGTGTGTGTTCCCCTAAGTTGAGCTCCCGCATTTCTTTCCCCCACTGACTTGATTCGGAGTGTGAGGCGCTCGAGCAAGTGATCTTGAATTCGTTGTAGTCATCTTCGGTGATCGAAGGATGTTTCTGCTTGATCGTCTCATAACTCTCACCTTTCTTGATAATTATCTTCACATTGGTTTTCCAAGTAGACAGGGCCTTGCTCATCTTCGTGAGGGCAGCATTGTTCACTTTATTCCCTTTGAGGCTTGTGTTATCAAATTGAGCGGGGAACTTGTATCGTTCGTGCAGCTTCGAGAAGAGGAGGTTGCGGTAATTCGCGTTGTCAGGATGCCTCAGGTTCTCGCTGTTGATCGAGACGGTGCTCCGGAGAATGCACCCGAGCTGAAGCGAGTACCCCTTGACTATTCGTTCGGGCGCCGTTGGATTCCCGTCGGGGTCCACTTCAGTAACTTCCTCCTTGAGTGTGCGGAGCAAGGTCGGGTGCCGGTCCTTCCGTTGCCTCTTCGGTTGGCTGCCATTTGTGCGTGCGCCGCCATCATCAGTGGTGGCATTCTCGGCGGCACCATCAGTGGTGGCATCAGTGGGGTCATCCTCCGCGGTACCATCAGTGGTCTCAGGATCGGTGTGGAAGGCGGCGTCCTCATACAAGTGAGGTTGTTCCTCCATCTCCTGGGACAGCTCCCAGAATGCCTTCCCGGCCGAACCGCCGGCCTCATCGTTGTTAGCCATGTTTCTCTCTAAATAGGATCAAAGTTTGGTCAAAAAGTTGGTTATTGTCAAGGAACAAGATCATGGTCTCATCATTTAGGGTTTGTCGACACCGAGGCATCCTAAAAGCTAAGCTTTTATAATTGAGGGTTTTTCGACGCCCAGGCACCCTAAAAGCCTAAGCTTTCATCATTTCGGTTTTTATCGACACCGAGGGACCCTAAAAGCCAAGGTTTCATAATTTATGGTTTGTCGACACCGAGGCATCCTAAAAGCTAAGCTAGGAAGGAGAATTGTAAGTTGGTCCTAATCACTTGGCTCTAATCACTTGATCCTACCTAATTAACCACTAAGATACCCCGGCCCATGCATTAGTCACAAGTACCCTATATGTCCTATTTTTAGCAAAGTCATGCTAAAATTCACGGAAAATTTCAGCATGACCTTTGCTGAAAATAGGACATATGGAGTACCCGAATTTGCCGGAACGGAAGTTAATCAACATTCCAGCAAACTCAAGGGCCTCTCGGGGTACCTGCAAAATCATTATCCCCGCCTAATGAAGTCGCCAATGGGTCATTTCAGAAGATCACAAGTAGCATCATCACAAGTACAACATCATGACAAGTACAGTAGCAACAGCAGTGAATTCATAACAGCAGCATGAACAGTTAAGAAAAAGTTGCAGAAGCTTGTAAAACAATAGTTTGAAGTTCAAATATTTACAACAAGGAACCAAATACATGACCACCATATTCCTTTCCACAC
>LR738715.1:799066150-799078480 GCA_902687465.1 Secale cereale
TGGTCGGCGGCGGCGGTTGAGTAGGGGGAGGGGTGCGGGGGTGGTCGGCGGCGGCGGTTGAGTAGGGGAGGGGTACGGGGTGTCGGCGGCGGCGGTTGAGTAGGGGTCGGCGGCCGGTGGACCGGGGGTGCTCTCGGCGACGAGGGGGATCGAGATCGAGTGTCCATGAAATTTAAAAATATTCATGATAGTTCAAAAAGTGCCCATGAAATACAATCGAGAAATGAAGGCTACGATTTAAATACAAACGATCTTAGCTAGCTAGCTATCTGTTCACAATCTTCTTGCCCTTCTTTTTCGCAAATGGAGTTCTTCTTGTTGGGGAACGTTGCATGGAAAACAAAAAATTTTCTCTACGTTCACCAAGATCAATCTAGTAGATGCAACTACGAGGGGAGAGTAGGATCCACATACCCTTGTAGATCGCTAACCGGAAGCGTTATGAACGCGGATGATGGAGTCGTACTCGTCGCGATTCAGATCGCCGAAGACCTAGCACCGAAGCAACGGTGCCTCCGCGTTCTTCACACGTACGGCTCGGGGACGTCTCCTCCTTCTTGATCCAGCAAGGGGTGGAGGAGAGGTTGATGGAGAACCGGCAGCACGACGGCGTGGTGGTGATGGTGGAGGAGAATTCCAGCAGAGCTTCGCCTAAGCACCGCGGGAGAAGAGGATGTTGTGGGAGAGGGAGGGCAGCACCGAGGCACAAACTGTGTTGGCTGCCCTCCCTTTGCCCCACTATATATAGGGGGGGTGGAGAGGTGAGGGCGCCCTAGGGTTTCCCCCCTAGGGGGCCGGCGGCCAGGGCAAGGGGGGGCGGCGGCCAAGGCAGGGGGGGGCGGCGGCCAGGGCCAGGCCCTAGGGTTTCCCCCCCTAGGTGCCTTGCCCCCCAAGGCTAGGGGGTGCGGCCACCCTAGAGGGGTCCACCCCCCTTGGCGCACAAGGAGAGGGCCCAGGGGGGGCGCACAGCCCCTTGAGGGCTGTGGTGTTCCCCCTTGTGGCCCATTAGGCCCAGAACTGCTTCCGGAACCCCCGAAACCCCTTTTCGGTATTCCGCCGATTTCCCGATGCTCTCCGGAACACTTCCGGACTCCGAAACCTTTCATCCTATATATCAATCTTCGTCTCCGGACCATTCCGGAGACCCTCGTCATGTCCGGGATCTCATCCGGGACTCCGAACAACCTTCGGTAACCATACACTTTTCTCACTAACAACCCTAGCGTCACCGAACGTTAAGTGTGTAGACCCTGCGGGTTCGGAAACCATGTAGACATGACCGAGACACTCCCAGGTCAATAACCAATAGCGGGATCTGGATACCCATATTGGTTCCCACATGTTTCTCGATGATCTCATCGGATGAACCACGATGTCAAGGATTCAGGCAATCCCGTATACAGTTCCCTTTGTCTCGTCGGTATGTTACTTGCCCGAGATTCGATCGTCGGTATCTCTATACCTAGTTCAATCTCGTTACCGGCAAGTCTCTTTACTCGTTACCGTAATACATAATCTCGTGACCAACTACTTAGTCACTTTGAGCTCATTGAGATGACGTATTACCGAGTGGGCCCGGAGATACCTCTCCGTCACACGGAGTGACAAAACCCAGTCTCGATCCATGTCAACCCAACAGACACCCTCGGAGATGCCTGTAGAGTACCTTTATAGTCACCCAGTTACGTTGCGACGTTTGGCACACACAAAGCACTCCTACGGTGTCAGTGAGTTACATGACCTCATGGTCATAGGAACTTATACTTGACATGCAGAAAACTATAGCGATAACTGACACGATCAAAAGCTATGTTAACGTTTGGGTCTCGTCCATCACATCATTCTCCTAATGATGTGATCCCGTTATCAAATGACAACTCATGTCTATGACCTAGAAACCGCGGTCATCTTTGATCAACGAGCTAGTCCTGTAGAGGCTCACTAGGGACACAAAGTCTGTCTATTCATCCACACATGTATTTGAGTTTCCAATCAATACAATTATAGCATGGATAATAAACGATTATCATGAACAAGGAAATATAATAATAACTCTTTTATTATTGCCTCTAGGGCATATTTCCAACAGTCTCCCACTTGCACTAGAGTCAATAATCTAGCATTACAAGGTAATGAATCTAACACCCATAGAGTCTTGGTGTTGATCGTGCTTAGCCCGTGGAAGAGGCTTAGTCAACGGATCTGCAACATTCAAATCCATGTGTACTTTGCAAATGTTTATGTCCTCCTCCTTGACCGAATCGCGGATGGAATTGAAGCGTCGCTTTATGTGTCTGGTCCTCTTGTGAAACCTTGGTTCCTTGGCTAGAGCAATGGCACCAGTGTTGTCACAGAACAGAGTCATTGGGTTCAGTGCACTAGGCACAACTCCAAGATCTGTCATGAACTCCTTCATCCAGACACCTTCCTTTGCCGCCTCCGAGGCAGCTATATACTCCGCTTCACATGTAGAATCAGCTACCACGCTCTGCTTGGAACTGCACCAGCTTACCGCTCCCCGTTGAGAATATATACGTATCCGGTTTGTGACTTAGAGTCATCCGGATCTGTGTCAAAGCTTGCATCGACGTAACCCTTTACGACGAGCTCTTGATCACCTCCATAAACGAGAAACATATCCTTAGTCCTTTTCAGGTACTTTAGGATATTCTTGACCGCTGTCCAGTGATCCATACCAGGATTACTCTGAAACCTTCCGGCCATACTTATGGCAAGGCTGACATCTGGTCTTGTGCACAGCATTGCATACATGATAGAGCCTATGGCTGAAGCATAGGGGACGACACTCATCTTTTCTCTATCATCCGCAGTCACTGGGCATTGAGTCTTACTCAACTTCGTACCTTGCAATACCGGCAAGAACCCCTTCTTGGATTGATCCATTTTGAACTTCTTCAAAACTTTATCAAGGTATGTGCTTTGTGAAAGTCCTATCAAGCGTCTTGATCTATCTCTATAGATCTTGATGCCCAATATGAAAGCAGCTTCACCGAGATCTTTCATCGAAAAACTCTTGTTCAAATACCCCTTCACGCTATCCAAAAATTATATATTGTTTCCAATCAGCAATATGTCATCCACATACAATATTAGAAACGCTATAGAGCTCCCACTCACTTTCTTGTAAATACAAGCTTCATTGTAAACTTGTATGAACCCAAACGCTTTGATCACCTCATCAAAGCGAAGATTCCAACTCCGAGATGCTTGCACCAGCCCATAAATGGAACGCTGGAGCTTGCATACTTTGTCAGCATTCTCTGGATCGACAAAACCTTCTGGTTGCATCATATACAACTCTTCCTTAAGAAATCCGTTAAGGAATGCTGTTTTGACATCCATCTGCCAAATTTCATAATCGAAATATGCAGCTATTGCTAACATGATTCGGACGGATTTAAGCATCGCTACGGGTGAGAAAGTCTCATCGTAGTCAATCCCTTGAACTTGTGAAAAACCCTTTGCCACAAGTCGAGCTTTATACACGGTGACATTACCGTCAGCGTCCGTCTTCCTCTTAAAAATCCATTTATTCTGAATGGCCTTCCGCCCTTCAGGTAATACTTCCAAAGTCCATACTTTGTTTTCATACATGGATCCCATCTCGGATTTCATGGCCTCTAACCATTTGTCGGAATCTGGGCCCACCATCGCTTCTCCATAGCTCGTAGGTTCACCGTTGTCTAACAACATGACCTCCAAGACAGGGTTACCAAACCACTCAGGTGCAGTGCGTACCCTTGTCGACCTACGAGGTTCGGTAGTGACTTGATCAGAAGCTTCTTGATCATCATCATTGGCTTCCTCTTCAACCTCTGCAGGCTCCACAAAAACATCTTTCTGTGCTGCGCTACTTTCTGGTTGAAGCAGAGGTTCAATAACCTCATCAAGTTCTACCTTCCTCCCACTCAATTCTTTCGAGAGAAACTCTTTCTCGAGAAAGGATCCGTTCTTAGCAACAAACACTTTGCCCTCGGATCTGAGATAGAAGGTGTACCCAACTGTTTCTTTTGGGTATCCTATGAAGACACATTTGTCCGCTTTGGGTTCGAGCTTTTCTGGCTGAAGCCTTTTGACATAAGCATCGCAACCCCAAACCTTGAGAAAAGACAACTTCGGTTTCTTACTAAACCATAGTTCATACGGTGTTGTCTCAACGGACTTAGATGGAGCCCTATTTAAAGTGAATGCAGCTGTCTCTAACGCATATCCCCAAAACGATAGTGGCAAATCGGCAAGAGACATCATAGAACGCACCATATCTAATAGGGTTCGATTACGACGTTCGGACACACCATTACGCTGTGGTGTTCCAGGTGGTGTCAACTGTGAAACAATTCCACATTTTCTTAAGTGATCACCAAACTCATAACTCAGATATTCTCCCCCTCGATCAGATCGTAGGAACTTGATCTTCTTGTTACGATGATTTTCAACTTCACTCTGAAATTGCTTGAACTTTTCAAAAGTTTCAGACTTATGCTTCATCAAGTAAATATACCCATATCTACTTAAGTCGTCAGTGAAGGTGAGAAAATAACGATATCCACCGCGCGCCGTTACACTCATCGGACCGCACACATCAGTATGTATGATTTCCAATAAGTCACTTGCCCGTTCCATTGTCCCTGAAAACGGGGTCCTTGTCATCTTGCCCATGAGGCACGGCTCGCATGTGTCAAGTGATTCAAAATCAAGAGACTCCAGAAGTCCATCAGCATGAAGCTTCCTCATGCGTTTTACGCCGATATGACCGAGACGGCAGTGCCACAAGAAAGTGGTATTATCATTATCTACTCTACATCTTTTGGCATCAATGTTATGAACATGTGTATCATCACTATCGAGATTCAATAAGAATAAACCCCTAACTTCGGGTGCATGACCATAAAAGATATTACTCATATAAATAGAACAACCATTATTCTCTGACTTAAATGAGTAACCGTCTCGCAATAAACAAGATCCAGATATAATGTTCATGCTTAACGCAGGCACTAAATAACAATTATTCAGGTTCATAACTAATCCCGATGGTAATCGAAGAGCGAGCGTGCCGACGGCGATCACATCAACCTTGGAACCGTTTCCCACGCGCATCGTCACTTCGTCCTTCGCCAGCCTCCGTTTATTCCGCAGTTCCTGTTTAGAGTTGCAAATGTGAGCAACCGAACCGATATCAAATACCCAGGCACTACAACGAGAGTTGGTAAGGTACACATCAATAACATGTATATCACATATACCTTTGTTGTTGTTGGCCCCCTTCTTGTCCGCCAGATACTTGGGGCAGCTCCGCTTCCAGTGGCCGTTCCCCTTGCAATAGAAACACTCAGTCTCTGGCTTGGGCCCAGCCTTGGGTTTCTTCACTGGATTAGCAACTGCTTTGCCACCCTTCTTAGAGTTACCCTTCTTGCCCTTGCCATTCTTCTTGAAACTGGTGGTCTTATTGACCATCAACACTTGATACTCCTTCTGGATGTCTGCCTCAGCGACTTTCAGCATCGAAAACAGCTCGTCGATGGTCTTGTTCATCCCTTGCATGTTATACTGCTGCACGAAGCTCTTGTAGCTTGGAGGGAGTGACTGGAGAATTCTGTCAATGATAGCCTCATCCGGGAACACAAGTCCCAGATCAGCTATGCGGGTATAGTACCCAGACATCTTCAGTAAGTGCTCACTGACAGACGAATTCTCCTCCATCTTGCAAGCGAAGAATTTATCGGTGGTCTCATACCTCTCGATCTTAGCATTCTTCTCAAAGATGAACTTCAACTCCGTGTACATCTCATATGCACCATGACGTTCAAAACGTCTTTGAAGTCCTCCTTCCAAGCCGTACAACATGGCACACTGCACTATCGAATAGTCATCCGAACGCGTCTGCCAGACGTTCATAACGTCCGCAGAGGCTCCAGGAGCGGGGGGGTCACCTAGCGGTGCATTTAGGACATAAACCTTTTGGGCAGCTGTGAGGATGATCCTCAGATGGCGGAGCCAGTCCACAAAGTTGCTCCCGTCATCTTTCAGTTTAGCTTTCTCTAGGAACGCATTAAAATTCAGGGGAGCTACTGCGCGAGCCATCTACAACCAAAATTTGCAAAGACATTTTAGACTATTGTTCATGATAAGTGAGTTATTACCTAATCAAATTAATTATAACTCCCACTCAAATTGACATCCCTCCGGTCATTCGAGCGTGACATGATCCAAATTCACCAACCCAAGTCCGATCATCACGTGAGATGGGGTGGTGTCAATGGTGAACATCAACATGTTGATCATATCTACTATATGACTCATGCTCGACCTTTCGGTCCTCCGTGTTCCGAGGCCATGTCTGTACATGCTAGGCTCGTCAAGTCTAACCCGAGTGTTCTGCACGTGCAAAACTGGCTTGCACCCGTTGTATGCGAACGTAGAGTCTATCACACCCGATCATCACGTGGTGCTTCGAAACGACGAACCTTCGCAACGGCGCACACTCGGGGGGAACACAATTTTATCTTGAAATTTTAGTGAAGGATCATCTTATAATGCTACCGTCGTCCTAAGCAAAATAAGATGCATAAAAGGATTAACATCACATGCAAATCATAAGTGACATGATATGGCCATCAACTCGTGCTTTTGATCTCCATCTCCAAAGCACCGGCATGATCTCCATCGTCACCGGCGCCCCACCATGATCTCCATCATCATGATCTCCATCATCGTGTCGCCATCGGGGTTGTCGGCGCCCACCATGCTCTTACTACTATTGCTACCGTTTAGCGATAAAGTAAAGCATTACAAAGCGCTTAATGATTGACACGCAGGTCATACAAAAATTAAAGACAACCCTATGGCTCCTGCCGGTTGCCGTATGCATCGACATGCAAGTCGATATTAACTATT
The DNA here is from genome assembly GCA_902687465.1 of Secale cereale. Taxonomy (NCBI): domain Eukaryota; kingdom Viridiplantae; phylum Streptophyta; class Magnoliopsida; order Poales; family Poaceae; genus Secale; species Secale cereale. The sequence continues at coordinate 799,073,069 of LR738715.1, forward strand.
ACAACATGATCATCTCATACATCAAATATAATTCATCATGTCATTGGCCATATCATATCACATGCATACCCTGCAAAAACAAGTTAGACGTCCTCTAATTTGTTGTTGCATGTTTTACGTGGCTGCTATGGGTATCTAGCAAGAACGTTTCTTACCTACGCAAAACCACAACGGTGATATTCAAGTTGCTATTTAACCTTCTACAAGGACCGCCTTGTTCTATTCCGATTCAACTAAGATAGGAGAGACAGACACCCGCCAGCCATCTTATGCAACGAAAGTCACATGTCTGTCGATGGAACCGGTCTCATGTACGTGGACATGTAAAGTTGGTCCGGGCCGCTTCATCCTATAATACCGCTGAATCAAGAAAGACTAAGGAGGGCAGCAATTTAAACATCAACGCCACAAACCCTTTTGTGTTCTACTCGAGAAAGCATCTACGCAAGATCCTAGCTCATGATGCCACTGTTGGGGAACGTTGCATGGAAAACAAAATTTTTTCTCTACGTTCACCAAGATCAATCTAGTAGATGCAACTACGAGGGGAGTGTAGGATCCACATACCCTTGTAGATCGCTAAGCGGAAGCGTTATGAACGCGGATGATGGAGTCGTACTCGTCGCGATTCAGATCGCCGAAGACCTAGCACCGAAGCAACGGTGCCTCCGCGTTCTTCACACGTACGGCTCGGGGACGTCTCCTCCTTCTTGATCCAGCAAGGGGTGGAGGAGAGGTTGATGGAGAACCGACAGCACGACGGCGTGGTGGTGATGGTGGAGGAGAATTCCAGCAGAGCTTCGCCTAAGCACCGCGGGAGAAGAGGATGTTGTGGGAGAGGGAGGGCAGCACCGAGGCACAAACTGTGTTGGCTGCCCTCCCTTTGCCCCACTATATATAGGGGGGGTGGAGAGGTGAGGGCGCCCTAGGGTTTCCCCCCTAGGGGGCCGGCGGCCAGGGCAAGGGGGGGCGGCGGCCAAGGCAGGGGGGGGCGGCGGCCAGGGCCAGGCCCTAGGGTTTCCCCCCCTAGGTGCCTTGCCCCCCAAGGCTAGGGGGTGCGGCCACCCTAGAGGGGTCCACCCCCCTTGGCGCACAAGGAGAGGGCCCAGGGGGGGCGCACAGCCCCCTGAGGGCTGTGGTGTTCCCCCTTGTGGCCCATTAGGCCCAGAACTGCTTCCGGACCCCCCGAAACCCCTTTCCGGTACTCCGCCGATTTCCCGATGCTCCCCGGAACACTTCCGGACTCCGAAACCTTTCATCCTATATATTAATCTTCGTCTCCGGACTATTCCGGAGACCCTCGTCACGTCCAGGATCTCATCCGGGACTCCGAACAACCTTTGGTAACCATACACTTTTCTCACTAACAACCCTAGCGTCACCGAACGTTAAGTGTGTAGACCCTGCGGGTTCGGAAACCATGTAGACATGACCGAGACACTCCCAGGTCAATAACCAATAGTGGGATCTGGATACCCATATTGGTTCCCACATGTTTCTCGATGATCTCATCGGATGAACCACGATGTCAAGGATTCAGGCAATCCCGTATACAGTTCCCTTTGTCTCGTCGGTATGTTACTTGCCCGAGATTCGATCGCTGGTATCTCTATACCTAGTTCAATCTCGTTACCGGCAAGTCTCTTTACTCGTTACCGTAATACATAATCCCGTGACCAACTACTTAGTCACTTTGAGCTCATTGAGATGACGTATTACCGAGTGGGCTCGGAGATACCTCTCCGTCACACGGAGTGACAAATCCCAGTCTTGATCCATGTCAACTCAACAGACACCCTCGGAGATACCTGTAGAGTACCTTTATAGTCACCCAGTTACGTTGTGACGTTTGGTACACACAAAGCACTCCTACGGTGTCAGTGAGTTACATGATCTCATGGTCATAGGAACTTATACTTGACATGCAGAAAACTATAGCGATAACTGACACGATCAAAAAGCTATGTTAACGTTTGGGTCTCGTCCATCACATCATTCTCCTAATGATGTGATCCCGTTATCAAATGACAACTCATGTCTATGACCTGGAAACCGCGGTCATCTTTGATCAACGAGCTAGTCCTGTAGAGGCTCACTAGGGACACAAAGTCTGTCTATTTATCCACACATGTATTTGAGTTTCCAATCAATACAATTATAGCATGGATAATAAACGATTATCATGAACAAGGAAATATAATAATAACTCTTTTATTATTGCCTCTAGGGCATATTTCCAACACTTCTGTGGAATGGACGTCGTTTAGGTAGGGTGGTCCTGCTTCTTCTTGTGGTGTATGCTGCTACTTCATCATCGTCGTCATGTTCGATCCTCGGGTCGCCGTACTTGTCGAAGTCTTGCTCATTGGCTACTCCATCCATTCCGATGATCTTCCTTTTGCCTCTCCTCACGACAACACGACTGGGCTTTGACGGGTCGGTAATGAAGAAGCATTGGTCAACTTGGGAAGCCAGTACCCATGGCTCATTTTTCGCGGTGACGTTTGCGCCCGCGGTCTTGGATTTGGCTTCGGGTATAACCATGGTGGTGAAATACCGGTCTTCTTTTAGGACGCTCTTGGCCCATCTGACACGGAACATCGGGACCTTCTCTCCAGCGTAGCTCAGCTCCCAGATCTCCTCGATCCTTCCGTAGTATCTGTCCTTGTCATTACCGGTGTAGGATTCCATCGTTACCCCGAAGTTCTGATAACCATCGCTCTTCATGTCCTTGGCCTCGGTGTAGAATGTGTAGCCGTTGATATCGTACGCCTCATAGGTCATCAGGTTGTGCTCGGCGCCCTGTGACAAGGCGAATATGAGTTGTTCTTCCGCGGAAGAATCATCATGTAAAGGGTACGACAGAAGCTTCTGCTTGAACCAACGCGTGAAACATGAGTTGTGCTCTTTGATTATATCTCCGTCCGTCCTCTGTTGGCCTCGGTCATTGTATGTCTTCTCAATAAAGGTTTTGTGCTGAACCACCCAAGGATCGACCACGTCTATGTGTTGTAGCGCGACTAGGTTTGCTCTTTCAAAGTCGGCGAGTCGACCCTCGAAGTCGACATGCATTTCGCGGCGACCCTCACGGTGACCCGATCCAGCGATCCTACCGAGGTGCCTGTTGACGGGCAGACCAACGGGGTTCTCGATGCCTAGATAATTCGTGCAGTACGAGATGCACTCTTCGGTCAGAAAGCCCCTGGCTATGCTTCCCTCTGGACGTGACATGTTGCGAACGTATCCTTTGATGACACCATTCATCCTTTCGAACGGCATCATGCTGTGCAGGAACGTCGGCCCGAGTTGGATGATATCATCCACGATATGGACCAGTAGATGCACCATAACGTCGAAGAATGCGGGCGGGAAGTACATCTCAAGCTCGCATAGTATCACCACGATCTCTTCCTGTAGCCTTCTGAGTTGCCTCACGCCAACAGACTTCCGAGAGATGACGTCGAAAAAGTTGCATAGGCCAAATAGGGTTTCACGGACGTGCGCGTCCATGATACCACGGATTGCAACTGGAAGTATCTGCGTCATCAGCACGTGACAGTCGTGAGACTTCATCCCGCTGAACTTCAGCTTCGCCCGGTCTAGGTATCTGCTTATCTTCCCCGCGTAACCGTAAGGAAGTTGTACTCCTACGAGGCAGGTGAAAAACTGCTCAATCTCCTCCTGACTTAGAGTGAAGCACGCGGGAGGGTAGTCATTTCCGGTCTTCTTGGCCTTTTTGCATTTGCGACGACTTTCCGTGTCCTGCTTCGCCTCATCATCATCATCATCATCATCATCATCATATATAGCGTGAAGCTCCTGCCTGATGCCCATTGATTTCAAGTCTGCCCTTGCTTTCGGCCCATCTTTGGTCCTCTCTGGCATGTTGAGCAGGGTACCAAGCAGACTCTCGCACACGTTCTTCGTGATATGCATTACATCAAGGCTGTGAGGCACACGGTGGATCTTCCAATACGGCAAGTCCCAGAAAACAGACCTCGTTTTCCATACCTTCAGCAGCGGCTCTGGCGCCTTTCGCTTCTTTCCCGGCTCTGGCGCCTTTTGCTTCTTTCCCGGCAGTGGGCAATCTTTCCAATTTTTCAATAGCTCGTCTATTTCCTCGCCACTCCTCGTACGCGGGCGTCCTCGGGGTTCGGTTTCACCATCGAACAGATCCTTGCGTTTTCTCCACAGGTCATCGTCGCGAAGCCACCTTCGATGTCCCATGAACACGGTTTTCGAAGACCCGGGATCTCTATCTAGCTGGCGATACGTTGTGTCATCCATGCACCTGACGCATCCAGAAAATCCGTGGACCACCTGCCCCGCGACATATCCGTAACCGAGATAGTCGTGCACCGTCGTGAGCAGCGCGGCTTTCATAGGGAAATATTCTTTCTTTGCGGCGTCCCACGTATTGGCTCGCGTTTTCCACAGCGTGTCTAGCTCCTCTTTCAGCAGCCCCAGATACAGATTGATGTCGTTCCCTGGTTGTTTCGGTCCTTCAATTAGCATACTCATGTGAATGTACTTCCTCTTCATGCACAACCAGGGGGGAAGGTTGTACATCCACACAAACACAGGCCAGGTGCTATGTGTGCTTCTCTGGCTGCCAAACGGGTTGACTCCATCGGTGCTCGCGCCCAGCACGATGTTCCTTGGATCGTTCCCAAATTCTAGGTCTTCGAAGTTCAAAGCTTGCCACTGGCTCGCATCCTTAGGGTGACTCAGCATCTTGTCTTTTTTATCTATCTCCGGATCATTTGCGTCATCTTCTCGCTTCTTCTCCTCCCTATCCGCGTGCCAACGCAGAAGCTTTGCTACCTTAGGGTCCGCGAAATACCGCTGCAGACGAAGAGTGATCGGAAAGTACCACACCACTTTTCGAGGAGCTTTCTTCCTCTTCTTGTATCGAGTTACGCCGCACACCGGACATATGGTAGACTCCGCGTGCTCGTCCCGATAAATGATGCAATTGTTCATGCACACATGGTATTTCACGTGCGGTAAATCCAGAGGACACACGATTTTCTTCGCCTCCTCCAAACTGGTGGGGCACTTGTTCCCCTTGGGAAGACGTTCGTGCCAGAATGACATGTTCTCGTCGAAGCATGCGTCGGTCATTTTGTGTTTTACCTTCATCTCCAGAGCCATGAGCGTTACTTTCAGGCGGGTATCCTCGGGCCTGCATCCTTCATACAATGGAGTAACCGCGTCTAACTCAAGTTGATCCATCTTGGCTTTCTCTCGGACGGCAGCTCTTGCGTTATCGGTCTGCTTGAGAAGCAGCTCTTGAATATGAGGGTCCTGCACCCAGCCCATCGATGGTTCAGCGTCGTCTGCTCCGCCGGCATCATCATCTTCATGATCATGCCCGTCGTCTGCTCCGGCATCTTCCTCATCATCATGTCC
>LR738715.1:799078718-799120126 GCA_902687465.1 Secale cereale
AGTGTGGTAGAGAGGCTGTCCAAAATATCTTGTTGCTGCCCGTATACTAATGGCGCACCAGCTACAAATGCGCCATTAGTAATCAAGGTTACTAATGGCGCATTTATAGTTGATGCGCCATTACAAGTTTTGCAAAAAAAAAACATACTAATGGCGCACTGACACAAAGTGCGCCATTACTAGTTCAAACTAGTAATGGCGCACTGTGGGACAGTGTGCCATTAGTAGTTTTGTAAAAAACAGAATAAAAAATATCATACAAAAAAGAGCATTAATGGCGCACATGACTGCAGGTGCGCCATTACTATTTACAACTAGTAATGGCACACTGTTCACGGATGCGCCATTAGTATGTTTGGACAGGCGCGCTAGTTAAAAAAAAACTTCTTGATACTAATGGCGCACTCCGGGCATGGTGCGCCATTAGTACTTCGAACTCTAATGGCGTATCTGTTGCTGGTGCGCCATTACTATATACTAATGGCGCACCTCCTGTCTGGTGCGCCATTATTATCAATTTCATCTATAGCCCTTTTCCTAGTAGTGCTCTACTCGTTCCCAGTTGGAGCAGGAGAGGATGCAGGGTCGGCATTGGTGTTTGGCGGTGCAGAAGTAGTTGGTGCAGTGCCGACACGCGTTGAAGTAGGAGGTGGTGAGGTAGCATCATCTTGATCATCTATCACCCTGGCGTCAACCCTTGCAGCGGAGGAGGAGTAGTCAGAGTCTTCAAGAGATGGAGTTCGACGCAGAACGTCATTCCGTGGAGGAGTGTGGTCAAACTTGAATCTTTCTCTGAAGCCATCGTCTTGAAGATCTGCTTCAGCACTCAGCAAAGTTAAACTCTTCCATGACCTCCGACAGGTTTCATGAGCAACAGAGGCATTCTTGGTGGCAAGATTGCGAATGCGATTGACGTCCACCAAGAGACTTTGCATCTGACACTTCAGCCAGTAGTGTTGCTTATCCTGTTTCTAATGGAGGGCAACCAGAAGCTCTCGGTTATTGAGAACACGAGAACGCTTCTCAGGCTGTTGGGCAATGGTGCTCTTAGTGGCTTCAGTTTCAGCATGTCGAGGTAGACGAGTGCGGCCAGCCAGAGGATAAACGCGAGAGACTACTGGAACTCCTTCAATTTGCTGAGTAAAGCTCTAGTGATCAGCGTTGTGAAGACTAACAGGCTCTTTGGCAGGCTCTTGGTATATGGCTTCAGCTGACATATCAACCTCTGGCAAGAATATATGATGGTTGCGAGCAGAGGGCTGATAGGTGATAGCTGAATGAAGCTTGATGAGGCGCATAATCCGTGGAGCATAGAACTTGAGACCAAACAGATCAGAGCCATACACAGCCAACTGCCGAATAAAGAAATCTTGATCATTGAAGCTAATGCCATTGAAGATATAGAAGACCAATGTCTTCATTGTGCCTTCAAGCTTGGCTGATGAAGAATGCCCTTTGATAGGCCATAGAGTACTCCTGATGATATGATAGATGGTTCGTGGCAGATACTCTAGGTCTTCAACAAAGAATTCCTTAGTATATTCAGCATCGATGGGCAAAGGCTTCATCATGCTCAGCATTTGGCTCATGTAGGGCTTGCGCTTCTGAAAGATGCTCTCCAAAGCTTCATTGTGCAGTTGACAGCCAGGTTCATACAATTCTCCTGGAGTGGGCAGGCCAGTAAGCTCAATGAGATCAAAGGCTTTGGCTTCATGATGGACATTGCGTGTCATCCACTCAAGGACCCATGTCTTCGGATCCCTGCTGTAGCCTCGAATTTGGAGGGTTGCATAGAATTGCAGAAGCAGATCTTCATTCCAATGCTCCTTGTCAGTCACAAAGTTGAGCAGGCCAGCATCACGGAGGCAATCAAGAGCTTCCTCAAGATAGGGCAATCCAGCAATAGCTTCAGTGTCAAGACGCATATGAGGGAAAATGCGCCCTTGATCATAGAGTACTCTTGAGTAATAACTGCGCTGCTGATGGCTCCAGAACGTATCAGATGATATTCTTGGCTTGGAATAGGGGTTCTTGGCGCTTCCAAAGAATGTGTTGTGCACGGTGAAGCTATTGGCATTGAAGGACCCTTAAGAGGTGGAAATACCTGGAAACCTTGGCAGTCTTGGCTTAGGCTTCTGAACCTGAGGCCTGTGCTCAACATGATGGTCAAACTGAGGACCAGCAGCATGTGGTCCAACAGTAGGTGGTGGAGTCAGAATGGTCCATAGGACAGTGATGAGCTGATCATCTTGGTTGTAATCTTGCTCAATTGTATGGGGCCTTGGAGGCGGAATAGGAGCAGAGGCAGTGGCTTCAGGCTGATGATTTGCTTCAGGTGCAGCACTTGCTTCAGGCGCCATCACTTCAGGCACCACTATGACTTCAGGTACCACATTGGCTTCAGCCATGACCACGTCATTGGCTTCAGTGTTGGTGGTGGCAGCCTCTGAATTTATAACCTCCACTTCAGGAGCTGGAGGGTCGGACACGTTCTCCTCGAGAACAGGGGGTGTGGGAGCACGTGCTTCTTCTTCTTCGGGTTGTTCTTCTTCTTGGGTGGTTCTTCTTCGGCTGATGCAACCGGAATATCTTCAGCCGCTTTGGCTTCAGATTATAAGAGGTTCACAGTGGGAGCAGCTTCAGGAACAGATTGTTGCTCTTCTCCTTCGGGAACACTTGGGGTGACGACTTGAGGCCTTGGTCCTTTGCGAAGCCTGCGAAATGCTGGCGACGCCTGAGGGGATGGAGTTTGTTGGGCCTCAAAATCTTCATCTTCAAGCACCGAACTAGTGACTTGACTTGGTTGGGGAGTTGCTGGTGTATCTTGTGGGTGATCAGCCCATGAGTCATCCTGTGCAATTGGCGTCAATGGACAACCAATGCTGATGCGTTCGCTGTTCGTAAGAACAGGCGAAGATTTCATGTTGTACTCGATCTGAGGAAGGACTACATCATCTTCAACATTGTCATGAGGACCAATGTCTTCAGCTGCGGTGGGGTCAACAGCTGGAATGTCTTCAGCCTCTGTGGGAATAGGCTCATGGACTGTCATGCGACATTCTCGGTGTGTAGATGCAGGGCGAGCAACTGATATGGGCTCATCAAAGATGGGCTCTGTGGAAGCAGCCTTGTCCTTCTTTGTCTTGTGCTTCTTGGTGGGTGTAGCTTCATCAGTAGTTTGCTTGCGCTTGCGAGCTTCAGCTTCAGCCACCTTTGTCTTCTTGAGTTCTGAAGCAGCTGGGGTGACCTTAGGCTTCGTGCCAGTCATGCTGGCAGGAAAGACAATGCTAGGCATTTCCTGCCTGGATTCTTCAGCATCGGGCACATGTTGCTTCTTCTTCTTCTTGGCAGCCATCCTAGGGTCAATACCAGGACGCCCAAGAGCCTTGCGCTTTTCAGCTTCATTATATGCTTGAACGCATTTGGCAGCCAAGGCCTTGATTCGCTCACGAGAACCTTTGGCTTCATCACGCCTCTTGCCAAAGGCTTCCTTGAGCTCATGCATCATGACCTTGAAGTTCTGAATCTCTTGGACGCTGAGCTTGTCCACATGCTTCTTGAACTGAGCCTTTTCATAATCAATATTTTGCTTCAGCTAAACAATCCTCTGAGCAAGAGCTAGCTCAAAAGCAATGGCGCCGTGGAAGGAGACGCTGAGGCCAACTGGAAGCTGCAGATTGTCGAAGCTGAGGTTGGGGGTGTCAAACCATTCATCAATGAAATTGTTGAGCACTTCCACGTCGAAGAGCAGCAAATCATTGAAGATTTATGCATCTTGCTTGCTCTTGAACAATTGCTCCAGAGCATCGTCACCTAGATCTTCATCGCTCGAGAGATCAAAGGCTTCATTGGCAGTCTTCAGAACAGCGTCAGGAGTGAGAGCTGGACTGGGGTTGTGCGAGGGCTTCTTCCTTAGTTGTCTGCTCTTGGAGATGCGAGAGTGCTCCTCAGACTGCACACTTGGTGCTGGTGGAGCAGTGGCCAAAGGCTTCACTCTCGAAGCAATTGGTGGAGTGGTCTTCGAAGCCTTGGATTTCTTCTTCTTCTTGGGCTTCGGGGTTGCAGGCACTTCATCAGAATCAGCGTCATCTGCTGGTTGATCCACATCCGCCCCTTGAACCCTGATGTGACTGATGAGGCCTTCTAGGTTGTATAAAGGCCCAACCAGGTTTGGTTCAGCTTCGCGCGTGCCATCAGCACGGGGCGCAGAGGGGCCAGGATTGAAGTCCAATCCCCAGTTCTTCTTGTTCTCTTTGGCTGAGTTCTTGGCATATTGAAGATTTTGCTTGAACAAATTGTTGTCGCGACACCAGAGCAGAGAAGAAGGATCGGCACCAGTAGGTTGAGGCCCTCTAATCATGCAAGGGTAGAAGCCTTGAGCAATGGCTTCAGCTTCAGTCTTGGGTGGAAGATTTTTATAGGTAATATCTCCCCAAGGACCCTTGATGGCATTCTTTTCAGCATACTCTTGGGTCACGAACCTGTACTTGAACCACTGTTCAGCCCAATATCTTCGAATCCATTGGATTCGTGTCTTCCTCTGATTGTAATCCTCCTCTGGATCAGTCTTGTACATCTCACTTAGATCAGGAGGCAAATCTTTGGAGGTATTGCCACGGCACTGTCTGCCACCCTTCCTAACTGACTTGTTGGTTGCCATTGGTTTCAATCTGAAAGGCTTCAAACTGAATGGCTTCAACACAGGAAAATGCTCCGGTCTGCTGGTCAGACAGGAACTGGCTTCAGGAGAGTGAATATGACGCTGCAAAAATTCTGCAAATGAATGCAGACTATGAGAACCAAGGGATTCTCCCACAGACATGTACCTGTGACAGCATTAGAGATGCAAGGGAAGGGGAAGAGGTCATATGCATTCTCAGAAGTTTTGTAAGATTAATCAGTTTAGAAGACTTTGACCTCATAGCGCGAAGACATTCACTTATATGATGAGAGTTGATCCCAGATTTGTACTAATCCATGAATAGGTACAAGTGAGGAATCTAACTATGTTTGAAGCATATGTGAATGTTCTAGGCAAGATATGAGATGCAGACATGTGACGCCCGAAGACCGACGTCCCAGAAGATTCCAGAAGATTCCAGATGTTCCGGGTTCTCCCGTGTGTTTCATTTGTGCTTGTGTTATTTATTTTTTGCATTGCATCATGTCATCACGCCATCGTGACTTTAATCTTTGCATCTCAACTTAAATAAATTGTGTGGACCTTCGGTCCATTTAAATCGAGGGAAGGATGACTTCTCTTTATAACATATCCTCTTGGTCTTATGGAGCTATGATAAATAAATATTCCATTGTTTGGAATTAACCCAACACACTTGCATACTTTTTCCCCATGCCTTCTCTTTCGCAATTCCTTGCCTCAAACCTTGTCTATAATTCTTTTCCATTGTATCGAGGTTCCTCCAAAAACCTAAACATTTTTGGACTCTTCAAATACCCCATTCATATTCAAATCCATTTGGACCATATTCAAATGAATTTGAATTCATATCTTTCAATCTTGCCACTTATATTTTTCTTGGACGACGCTCATTTTTATGGGCCCGAGGAAAATATCCCATGTGCTAAATCTTCCACTAAGCCTCCTTTTCTTTTCCTCTTTCTTCTTTTTTCTGTTAAAGAAAAATCAGTAAGGAAGAGCAGAGGCCCAGCCGCAGCCAGGCCCGATCCGGCCCATCCCTCGAGGCCCAGCCTCCTTTTCCCTTGCAAACCCTAGCCCGACCGCAGACCCCATCGCTCTCCTCCCTCGCGCCGCCAGCATCGCTCGACCCCGTGCCCTCCTTCCTCGCTCGTTCTCTCCCCCGAGCCCCATCTCTCCCTCTGCCTCGATCGCGCTCCCTCTCCCCTCGAGTGCCACCCTACCTCGCCGCTCTCCCTCGCCAGGACGCAGCCGAGCCGCCCGAGTCCCGCGTCCAGCGCCTCGTCTCCCCGCACGGAGCCGCGCCCGTGCCCTCCGTCTCCAACGCGCCCGCGCCCCGTCCTCGAGACGACGGCGCCGCCTCAGCCCCGTTCACATGCTCCAGCGCCATGGATGGCCACCGTGGGAGCTTGCCCCTGCCGCGAGCCGACCGCCCCAAGCCGAAGCCCCGTGCTGCTCCCTCCGACCAGCGCCTTCGCCTCCTCGTCCCCAGCATCCTGCCTCGCCCTCGTCTGCAAGGGAGAAGAGGGACCGAAGCCCCGCGCTACCATGGGCCACCCGCAGCGCCCTCCATTGTCAAGCGCAGGCGGCCGTGGCCTTTTTCCTCCCTGGTGCTGCTACCTCCAGCACATCGGCCGCCTCTTCCCGACAGCGCCGGCGCCGCCCCGAGCACCTCCAGCACACCTCCCGCCCGTATCGATCTCCAGCGCCGCGGCCCACCTCTGCTTCGTCACTGCACTACTGGCCGCTCCTCCTCGCTGCTCCGAGACCGTGTCGTGTTTGTTTTGTTGCTGCTGTTATATTTTTCTGCAAAGTCCAAGTACCTCCGTCGCCGGTGCCTAGTACAACTACTTCCACGACGACCCGAAGACCAAGTTATGCCAAGATCGACACCGAAAGGGTTCGGATCCGTCAAGTTCGACTACAAGAAGAAACGCCAAGTTCCACTTCCGTCGCCAAGTCCCGAGACCGACAAGTTCCACGATGACCATTGCTTGCCAAGTTCAACTACCGTCACTGAGACCGCAAGTACCACTACGATCGGCGATGCGACAAGTACCTCGACACCGACCCCGAACAACTACGAACGAGTACAACTACCGCCTCGAGAACATCTACTACCACTACTTCCACTACGAACTCGAACCTCCCCGAAACGCTCGCTTCAAAGGTATAACCCCGAGACGATGTCCCGTGGACGAATGCTTGTGTTGTATGAAATGTTTTCCCTTGTGTGCTCCGCGCCCGTATCGTCTTTTGTCGTGCTCCTCGGTTGCCTCGTCGCCGACCCGTGGGAACCCGGTGACGGGATCACCCTACCTTTCATCTTGTTTCGCTCGCTCACGCCACCTTTTCTTTTGCACCGGTATCTCAACGAGTTACCGGAACCGAGATGTTGCCGTTGCATCATTTTCGGATCGTTGCCGTGGCACCCTTTCCTTCCACCACGGTGACAATACTTCATATCTCTTAATGTTCCGTTTTAATAAAAATTGCATAAACTTGATCATGTCATCCGCATCATGTTAACAACATTAAAATGTGTGAATTGTTGTTGCTTATAATTGCTAAACATGCACATGGGGATTTTCCGGAATTGTTGTTGTTTTTCCGGCCTCATTTAAAATGTCTAAATAGGTAGTTTGTTTTTGCTTCACCTCTTGCCATGTTAACAAACATTTAACCTTGTCTTGTAAATAAACGAGAGTCAATTAAATAATTAAAATGTGGTGTTTCGTCAATATGCAACTCGTTGCATATTGAACTCCACTTAACTTGTAGTACTTGTTTGTGCACTTTGCCATGACATGCATATTTAAACCGGACATGCATCCTGCTTGCTTGTGCATCATGACATGCTTATGATTGTGTGTTTAGCGTGTTGTTTGTTTGTTTCCGGTTGCTTCTCTTGTTAACTTCGATTTCGTTCCGGAGTTGTGAGGATTCGCTCGACTATGTTGCTCCGTCTACTTCATGGACTTGCTCTTCTTCCTTGCGGAATTCCAGGAAAGATGATCATACCCTTGGATACCTTTACTACCATTGCCATGCTTAGTTGTCTCGATGCTATCGTTACATGTCGCGCTACCCATCTTTTATTGTCAGCCCTCTCCTTGTTGCCATGAAACCTCTAACCTTTTGACACCTTCCTAGCAAAACCACTGTTTGGCTATGATACCCGCTTGCTCAGCCCCTCTTATAGTGTTGTTAGTTGCAGGTGAAGATGAAGATCGTTCCAGGTGGGAACTTGTTGTTGGAATATCACAATATCTACTATTATTATTAACACACCTATATACTGGGCATGGGTGGAAGGCTTGGCCTTTTGCTTGGTGTTTTGTTCCACTCATGCCACCTTAGGCACCGATAAACCGGCATTATGTTCCTTGATTTTGCGTTCCTTACACGATGGGTGGATGGGGACCCCTTGACAGTTCGACTTTGAATAAAACTCCTCCAGCAAGGCCCAACATTGGTTTTAATTTGCTCATAATAATAACTTAATTAATTAATTAAATTGCATAGGGCGTTAGCGCTACCCGAGGTTTCTTTCTACATAGCAGGGGGGCCAGTGCTGATGGTGTTGGTCCCAAACGGGCAACCTGCGGGGCCACCACGGGGAAACTCGAGGTTTGGTTTTACTCGTAGCTTGTCCCATCCGGACGTGTCCTGAGACGAGATACGCGCGGCTACTATCAGGGTGTCGGCACGCCGGGAGGTCTTGCTGGACTTGTTTTACCATTGTCGAAATGTCTTGTGCACCGGGATGCCGAGCCTGATCGGATTTCCCTAAGATAAGGGGTGATGATATTATATTTATCACTTCAGCTAATCGTGAGAGCTTGTGATGGGCTAAGTTGGGACACCCCTGCAGGGTTATGATCTTTCGAAAGCCATGCCCGCGGTTATGTGGCAGATTGGAATTTGTTAATGTCCGGTTGTAGAAAACTTGACAGAGGATCCGAAGTAAAACACACAACTGTGTGAGTAACCGTGACTGTCTCTTTTCACTTTGAGAAGAGAACATGGTGGGGTTATGTTTGCCTCGTATGTAGTTCAGGATCTTTAGCGATCACTACTAGTTGCGACTGTTTGCGTAGATGCTCATCTTATTCTTGTACTTGTAAGTTAGCCACCATATTATGCTTAGCCGCTTCTGCAACCTCACCACTTTACCTCCTCCTACCCATAAAGCTTTGCTAGTCTTGATACCCATGGTTATGGGATTGCTGAGTCCTCGTGGCTCATAGATACTACAACACCAGATGCAGGTTCAACCGAGAATGATGCAGGAGCTGGTTCAAGTACTTCACTGGGAGCTCGATGAAGAGAGTGGTCGTATGCTTGTGACGTTTTTCGACGATCAGTAGTGGTTTCTACTAGGGGCGATTCAGACCTGTGGCTTTATGTTTTGGTATCTTTCTTTTGGATCTTCGCCCGTAGTTGGGTTGTGATGTTTTGAATGATGTTTTGCTTATGTAATGTATTGTGTGAAGTGGCGAGTGTAAGACAAATATCTCCTTTTGCAATTTCATCCCTATTTTTACATGAGTCGTGCAAAGATACCAAACTTGAGATCATTCCAGAATGGGCTTATACCTTTAAGTCGTGCCTCGACACGTAGGAGGTATAGTCCCATCCTGGGCATTACAAGTTGGTATTCAGAGCCTTCTTCGACCTTGAAGCCCCCACTGATTGATCGAATCGTTGACGGTTGAGTCTAGGCACACACTTAAAAATGTTTTGAGTCCTATATATATATCGGAGAGTAGGATTTCTTTTGCTCCTCATCTCTTTTCACTCTGGTGAGGACTCCTGACGATTACTCTTGCCTCTTCTACTCTCAAAATTCACCAAATTTTTTTTAGGATCACGCGAGTATTGTTTGGATTGTTTCGATGTCTTTGTGACGAGAACATTGTTCTCGATGCCTCCTGTCATTAGGGGTTGTGGCAATGTCCCGGGGAGTTGAGTTCCGAGGTGTTGTCGTCACAAATATATCGCATCAGTTCTGGAATACTTAAGACGGCCGACATCGAAAACTCTCCTATGCGGTTAGTGGCAAGATAACCCCGACATCACCCAGTACTAGGGAGGTAGTTCGGGAGTATTGACATAGCTTGTATAGTAGATGCGTTTCGAAGGTCCGAGGTAAACGGTTTCCGAAAACAACTGGTTATGTGTTGAAGGATGGATACAGCTGGATGTAGGTTTAGAGTTGAGTGCGCGGTGCTTCCCCTGTATCCCCAACACCTGATTGCATAACTGGAAACTTTCGGAAATTAATAGGTGGGTTCATCTAGTAGTTCTAGGCATTCTTCCAACGAATGCATGATATGGAGTTCGGGGTTCTACATTGAGTGAAGTAGTTTTATGGGCTTGTTCCGATCGGGAGTTGCATCTTAAAGGGTCCTTGGCTATGCTGATCCGGGGATTGCAAAACCCTTTTGTAACACGTTCCATGAGCTTTCAGCACGAATATGTGGAACGAAACTTCTATCTTGTATTTGTTCTATCTGCTCCTTGTTGCTTTTTATTTCCTTTTGTTCTCCCTAGTGGCTTCTCAACAAGTTGATGTAACTGCGGAATTCATTCGTCCAATTCTCTGTTCGAATGATATTGTGAAGATTATGTTGCAACATATCTATCCTTTGTTTTGTTTTGATTCTGGTATTCGAGTTGCTTCGATGTCAAATGTTGATTCCATACCTTTCCTAATCGGTGTTCTCATATTTCTACGGGAGTGCTAATTCTTCTTAATCATCAAGATGGTCATGCTAAATTCTTTTCCAACCGGTGTGCCTTTTCTTCAAGTTTTTTCATACGGACGCCGTTGAGAATCCGACGATTTGTCTGTTCCATTCATCCCAAGTTGTCTTTGTTTTTCCCCACCCTCCCACCCTTCTTCTTATTGGAGCCAGAAATTCTCAAATCAAGTATCCATTTTATTCATGTGATATTTCTTCATTCATTTCCTTCAATGTTCTTATCCGATGATTCTCAGGAAGATGCTCAGGAAACTCCAAGCTCATCATTCTTTTGCTCTCAAATTCTGCCGGTGGATGTAATTCAAGATTTCGGTGTTGATCTTATCCATTTCCTCATTTCACAATGCCTTCTTATTCCGGTGCACCAATTAATCATTCTCCTCTTGCTATTCATATCTGGAGAGCTGAAGACATCTCGGAAGGTTCATAATTCCATTCTTAATCCGTTCAAACTATTCTGAGCTTCAAGCCATTTAATTCAACCGGTGCAATATCTCTTAAGCAATCCTTTCAACGGTGATTTCTTTTGAGTGGGCCCTAACCCACATGTCTTTTTCCAGGATCTTACCTAACTCTTCTAATTTTTCTGGAGTTATACTCAAATTCTTTCAAATTGTGACGTAAGTATGGATTCCATCAGTCATATGACTTCTCCAAGATCGCTTTCAAATTCTTTTCATCGTTGTTTCAACCTTTTTAATTCTTCATTCCGGAGTGCTCAACAATTCTTCATGGCATTTCTCGTCTTCAGTCTCGACATGTGAAGACCGGAGAAGTGTTTCTCTTAAATCTTGGCCCGTTCTCTTGATGAGTTGTGGTTCTAGCTTCATGCCATCCTCATTATTGTTCCGATTGTGAGGAATTCTTTTATACCCATCCGAAGCATTTCATGAATTCTTTTCTTTGTGATCCTCCAAAGGCCATCATTTCAGAAGATTCTTCGTTCTCAGTTTTCAACTTCGTCCTCCAAATATTCTTCATTGATGCCTCTTCGTTTGTCTCCATATTCTTATGGTGGTTCTTTCAAGTTTAACTTCCATTGTTATCGTATTAATTCATTTGTTCTTTTCATAATCCTACCGGTGGTTCGTTGAAGATTTACCCAAGCTTGTGCGTGATCTCTCTTAATTGCTTGCAACGAGAATAAGTAGGATGCCAAATCCGTTGCTTGTCATCAATTTAATTTGATGAAGGATAAGCATACAGTAAATCTTATTCTTGTCTCCTCGAAGTGATTAATCTCTTTCTCCGGAGCTTGTTCATCATATCATATCCTTGGTTCTAAGTTGTTCATCTTGTTTCGGAGCTCCAAGTTATTTCTATTACATCATTTCAAAGCTCCATCTAAGTCATCGCAGGCCTTGAATCTTATTCTTTTCATCATTCACTTCTCATGCTTTCATTACCGGAGTTCTCATGATGATCGATCATGATTTAATTCATCCTCGAAGTCTTCATCAAGATTCTTGTTGGAGCTCAAGCATTCTTCATCATGCATTCCAAGTGCAATCCTTTCTACCTTATCTTTTCAGATGGTGTTATGTCATTCTTGACAATTCCTTCATGTTTCATGATTCACGAGTTATCAAGTATGAGATATTTAAAACCATCATTTTCTCTGTTCAGGAGATCTTTCCAACCTTTCATTTTATTTGTTGGAGTAATCTTGGGTTGTATTTCACCTAAAAGCTTTCCTTGAGATTTGTTGCTATTATGGTGCCTATAAATGATCCAAGTTCTTCATTTATCATTCCGGTGAAATAAGCTTATCGTCTCCTTGTTGATCTCAATCCAATCAAATGTTTTCGTCAGTGGCTGGTTGTCACCTCATAATTTTGAGATGTTGTCCATAAGCCACAACGAGCTTATTCTTTTCGTTGTTGATTCTTCCAACAAATCCGTTCAACCCTTCTTCGTAAGGATGATTTTTCATATTCATTTGTCGGAGAAGTTGTCATTTGTCTTCTCCATTCTTTTCTTTCATTGATTTATATGCTATTCTTTCATTCCGGAGGCATT
This sequence comes from Secale cereale, assembly GCA_902687465.1. NCBI lineage: Eukaryota > Viridiplantae > Streptophyta > Magnoliopsida > Poales > Poaceae > Secale > Secale cereale. The sequence goes on from LR738715.1 coordinate 799,091,166, forward strand.
GTTATGTTGCTCTCTCCAAATCATCATCTCGTTTTTATCGAGATCACATTCTTTCCCTTGCTTATCATTTAACTGGAGTGTCGTGACCTCCATTCTAGTTCCATCATCTTATCTAGTTTTGCCTCTCTTTTCAACCGGAGTGCTGTCTGAATCTTTCTTACCCCTTGTGGCATTCTTTCAATGTTTCGGAGGCTGTGTGTTGTTGTTTTCATCAAGTATTATTCCATCTCCTCAAGCTCAATTTAATTCCTTCCATTTTCAGACGGAGTGCTGTCCAAATTCTGTCATTCTTATTCCTTGGTTATACTATTGCAGTTTCATATGCTTTTGGTTCGTAAGCTCTTGTTTCATTTCTTTTAACCTACAAGGTTCTCATTATTTTGCTTGTTCCTCCTTTTTACCGGAGTGCTCTCAACTTCGTTCATCTCCGTTGTATTCTTTCTTTCAAGATTGTTCAACCTCTCAAGGTTCTTTGGTTTCACTCGTTTGTCGAAGAAGCAACTTTGTTTACCTCTTCTTTTTCGTTTCTACCCGGTGCCATCTCTAGGATCTCGGGTCGAGATCCTCTGTTAGTGTGGGAGAGTTGTGACGCCCGAAGACCGACGTCCCAGAAGATTCCAGAAGATTCCAGATGTTCCGGGTTCTCCTGTGTGTTTCATTTGTGCTTGTGTTATTTATTTTTTGCATTGCATCATGTCATCACGCCATCATGACTTTAATCTTTGCATCTCAACTTAAATAAATTGTGTGGACCTTCGGTCCATTTAAATCGAGGGAAGGATGACTTCTCTTTATAACATATCCTCCTAGTATTATGGAGCTATGATAAATAAATATTCTATTGTTTGGAATTAACCCAACACACTTGCATATTTTTTTCCCATGCCTTCTCTTTCGCAATTCCTTGCATCAAACCTTGTCTATAATTCTTTTCCGTTGTATCGAGGTTCCTCCAAAAACCTAAACATTTTTGGACTCTTCAAATACCCATTCATATTCAAATCCATTTGGACCATATTCAAATGAATTTGAATTCATATCTTTCAATCTTGCCACTTATATTTTTCTTGGACTACGCTCATTTTTATGGGCCCGAGGAAAATATCCCATGTGCTAAATCTTCCACTAAGCCTCCTTTTCTTTTCCTCTTCCTTCTTTTTTTCTGTTAAAGAAAAATCAGTAAGGAAGAGCAGAGGCCCAGCCGCAGCCAGGCCCATCCCTCGAGGCCTAGCCTCCTTTTCCCTTGCAAACCCTAGCCCGACCGCAGACCCCATCGCTCTCCTCCCTCGCGCCGCCAGCATCGCTCGACCCCGTGCCCTCCTTCCTCGCTCGTTCTCTCCCCTGAGCCCCATCTCTCCCTCTGCCTCGATCACGCTCCCTCTCCCCTTGAGCGCCACCCTACCTCGCCGCTCTCCTCGCCAGGACGCAGACGAGCCGCCCGAGTCCCGCGTCCAGCGCCTCGTCTCCCCGCGCGGAGCCGCGCCCGTGCCCTCCGTCTCCAGCGCGCCCGAGCCCCGTCCTCGAGACGACGGCGCCGCCTCAGCCCCGTTCACATGCTCCAGCGCCATGGATGGCCAACATGGGAGCTCGCCCCTGCCGTGAGCCGGCCGCCCCAAGCCGACGCCCCGTGCTGCTCCCTCCGACCAGCGCCTTCGCCTCCTCGTCCCCAGCCTCCTGCCTCGCCCTCGTCTGCAAGGGAGACGAGGGACCGAAGCCTCGCGCCACCACGGGCCACCCGCAGCGCCCTCCATCGTCAAGCGCAGGCGGTCGTGGCCTTTTTCCTCCGTGGTGCTGCTACCTCCAGCACACCGGCCGCCTCTTCCCGACAGCGCCGGCGCCGCCCCGAGCACCTCTAGCACACCTGCCGCCCGTCTCGATCTCCAGTGCCGCGGCCCACCTTTGCTTCGTCACCGCACTGCTGGCCGCTCCTCCTCGCTGCTCCGAGACCGTGCCGTGTTTGTTTTGTTGCTGCTGTTATATTTTTCTGCAAAGTCCAAGTACCTCCGTTGCCGGTGCCTAGTACAACTACTTCCACGACGACCCGAAGACCAAGTTATGCCAAGATCGACATCGAAAGGGTTCGGATCCGTCAAGTTCGACTACAAGAAGAAACGCCAAGTTCCACTTCCGTCGCCAAGTCCCGAGACCAACAAGTTCCACGACGACCATCGCTTGCCATGTTCAACTACCGTCGCCGAGACTGCAAGTACCACTACGATCGGCGATGCGACAAGTACCTCGACACCGACCCCGAACAACTACGAACGAGTACAACTACCGCCTCGAGAACGTCTACTTCCACTACTTCCACTACGAACTTGAACCTCCCCGAAACACTCGCTTCAAAGGTATAACCCCGAGACGATGTCCCGTGGAGGAATGCTTGTGTTGTATGAAATGTTTTCCCTTGTGTGCTCCGCGCCCGTATCGTCTTTTGTCGTGCTCCTCGGTTGCCTCGTCGCCGACCCGTGGGAACCCGGTGACGGGATCACCCCACCTTTCATCTTGTTTCGCTCGCTCTCGCCACCTTTTCTTTTGCACCGGTATCTCAACGAGTTACCGGAACCGAGATGTTGCCGTTGCATCATTTTCGGATCGTTGCCGTGGCACCCTTTCCTTCCACCACGGTGACAATACTGCATATCTCTTCATTTTCCCTTTTAATATAAATTGCATAAACTTGATCATGTCATCCGTATCATGTTAACAACATTAAAATGTGTGAATTGTTGTTGCTTATAATTGCTAAACATGCACATGGGGATTTTCCGGAATTGTTGTTGTTTTTCCGGCCTCATTTAAAATGTCTAAATAGGTAGTTTGTTTTTTCTTCACCTCTTGCCATGTTAACAAACATTTAACCTTGGCTTGTAAATAAACGAGAGTCAATTAAATAATTAAAATGTGGTGTTTCGTCAATATGCAACTCGTTGCATATTGAGCTCCACTTAACTTGTAGTACTTGTTTGTGCACTTTGCCATGACATGCATATATAAACCAGACATGCATCCTGCTTGCTTGTGCATCATGACATGCTTATGATTGTGTGTTTACCGTGTTGTTTGTTTCTTTCCAGTTGCTTCTCTTCTTAGCTTCGGTTTCGTTCCGGAGTTGTGAGGATTCGCTCGACTATGTTGCTCCGTCTACTTCATGGACTTGTTCTTCTTCCTTGCGGAATTCCAGGCAAGATGATCATACCCTTGGATACCTTTACTACCATTGCCATGCTTAGTTGTCTCGATGCTATCGTTACATGTCGCGCTACCCATCTTTTATTGTCAGCCCTCTCCTTGTTGCCATGAAACCTCTAACCTTTTGACACCTTCCTAGCAAAACCACTGTTTGGCTATGATACCCGCTTGCTCAGCCCCTCGTATAGCGTTGTTAGTTGCAGGTGAAGATGAAGATCGTTCCAGGTGGGAACTTGTTGTTGGAATATCACAATATCTACTATTATTATTAACACACCTATATACTGGGCATGGGTGGAAGGCTTGGCTTTTTGCTTGGTGTTTTGTTCCACTCATGCCATCTTAGGCGCCGATAAACCGGCATTATGTTCCTTGATTTTGCGTTCCTTACACGATGGGTGGATGAGGACCCCTTGACAGTTCGACTTTGAATAAAACTCCTCCAGCAAGGCCCAACATTGGTTTTAATTTGCTCATAATAACAACTTAATTAATTAATTAAATTGCATAGGGAGTTAGCGCTACCCGAGGTTTCTTTCTACATAGCAGGGGGGGGCAGTGCTGATGGTGTTGGTCCCAAACGGGCAACCTGCGGGGCCACCATGGGGAAACTCGAGGTTTGGTTTTACTCGTAGCTTGTCCCATCCGGACGTGGCCTGAGACGAGATACGCGCGGCTACTATCAGGGTGTCGGCACGCCGGGAGGTCTTGCTGGACTTGTTTTACCAATGTTGAAATGTCTTGTGCACCGGGATGCCGAGCTTGATCGGATTTCCCTAAGATAAGGGGTGATGATATTATATTTATCACTTCAGCTAATTGTGAGAGCTTGTGATGGGCTAAGTTGGGACACCCCTGCAGGGTTATCATCTTTCGAAAGCCGTGCCCGCTGTTATGTGGCAGATTGGAATTTGTTAATGTCCGGTTGTAGAAAACTTGACAGAGGATCCGAAGTAAAACACACAACTGTGTGAGTAACCGTGACTGTCTCTTTTCACTTTGAGAAGAGAACACGGTGGGGTTATGTTTGCCTCGTATGTAGTTCAGGATCTTTAGCGATCACTACTAGTTGCGACCGTTTGCGTAGATGCTCATCTTATTCTTGTACTTGTAAGTTAGCCACCATATTATGCTTAGCCGCTGCTGCAACCTCACCACTTTACCTCCTCCTACCCATAAAGCTTTGCTAGTCTTGATACCCATGGTTATGGGATTGCTGAGTCCTCGTGGCTCACAGATACTACAACACCAGATGCAGGTTCAACCGAGAATGATGCAGGAGCTGGTTCAAGTACTTCACTGGGAGCTCGATGAAGAGAGTGGCCGTATGCTTGTGACGTTTTTCGACGATCAGTAGTGGTTTCTACTAGGGGCGATTCAGACCTGTGGCTTTATGTTTTGGTATCTTTCTTTTGGATCTTCGCCCGTAGTCGGGTTGTGATGTTTTGAATGATGTTTTGCTTATGTAATGTATTGTGTGAAGTGGCGAGTGTAAGCCAACTATCTCCTTTTGCAATTTCATCCCTATTTTTACATGAGTCGTGCAAAGATACCAAACTTGAGATCATTCCAGAATGGGCTTATACCTTTAAGTCATGCCTCGACACGTAGGAGGTATAGTCCCATCCTGGGCATTACAAGACAGGATAGATCTATACATGTGTAGGCAGAAACTTCTTGTGGTAAAAGTGATGAATCTTTCTGGATCAAGAAGATGGTAAAAGGAGAGATTAATTTACCACGCGATGAACTGCTTAGACGGAGAGGAGTTGGATGCCCAGCAGTTCGATCTTCCGTGCCCTAACTTGGCGACGGAGGACAACTACGACGACGGCGGAGTAGACGATGTCCGCGGCCGGCGTGAACACAGCGTCGACGAGGTCGCGGTAGCGAAGCGCTTCGTCGCCGGTGTCGTTGACAGCTAGCGGAGGCGCTAGGGTTGGTCGAGGTGGAGAGGAGGTAGAAGAATTTTTGACTGTGATGGGACGTGCATTTATAAGCATGGGATACGGCACAACGCAATTACGCAGGTGCCCCTGGCGGTTCACATCTGAGGGACACGTGGCGGTCATGTAACACATTGGGAGTTGTCCCATGATCCCACGCACGCCACGACTGTCGGAGTGGTCGTTCCGGCTTCTCCGGGTTTCAGGCATAAAGGATGGAGCATTAAATCAGATTTAAAGTTTGTCTCCCTATCTTCTGCTGACAAGGACGCAAAAAAGATATTCGACAGTTTCAACAGAATGCATATGATTTGGACAGAAAGAGTTTCAGATGAGAGAGCATAGAGAGGTTAGGGTCCGATCACATTCACTTAGTTCAAAAGATTGAAATAAGAAGACATAGCTGTAAGTGAATGCTGTAGAGGACAGAATACAAATATATATATATATATATATATATATATATATATATATATATATATATATATATATATATATATATATATATATATATATATATATATATATATATATATATCCTACATGAAGACAAAGACAAGTGTGAAGACTTTGCAAATGTAATGCCACGAGAAACACTTCAAACAAAGATTTGGTGGTGGCGTTACCCACCATATAGGAAGTATTAGACCCAGACACGACGCACAATTATCGTGGCGCTCCGAAGTCGAATTCCACATTAATGTATTCACACTTAGAATGTATGTCTTCATTGATTGAAGATATGCTTTACTTCGTGTGTTGCACATCTAAGTCATCAATATGCATAAGTGTTAGGATGTGTGCCTGATTACAGGACATTTGAGGATTCTAAGATACTTAGCTCACACCGCAACTTGCAAAACCTTTTCTCATCCAAGGGCTTTGTGAAGATATCTGCCAGTTGCTCTTCAGTGTTGACGTGTATGCTATCAATATCTTCCTTCATGACATGATCTCTGAGAAAGTGATGACGAATTTCAATGTGCTTTGTCTTCGCGTGCTGAACTGGGTTGTTGGCAATCTTGATGGTGCTTTCATTGTCACAGTAGAGTGGCACATGCTTCAGATGGACACCATTGTCCTTGAGTGTTTGCTTCATCCAGAGAAGCTGAGCGCAGCAAGATACAGCAGCAATGTATTCAGATTCAGCAGTGGAGAGTGATACACAGTTCTGCTTCTTTGAAGACCAACAGACAAGAGATCGTCCTAGAAAGTGACATGTGCCTAATGTAGACTTGTGATCAACTTTGTCACCAGCATAATCAGCATCTGAGAATCCAACTAGATCAAACTATGAGCCCTTTGGATACCATAATCCTGGTGTTGGGGTGTAAGCCAAATATCGAAGTATTCGCTTCACAGCTAAGTGATGCGACTCCTTTGGTGCCGCTTGATATCGAGCACACATGCAAACACTAAGCATAATATCTGGCCTAGATGCACATAAATAAAGTAAATAACCAATCATGGAGCGGTATACCTGTTGATCGAACTCTTTACCATTGGCATTGGGACCCAGATGGTGTTTAGCTGGCATAGGGGTTGAGTACCCTTTGCAGTCTTGCATTCCAAACATCTTGAGGTAGTCTTTGAGATACTTCTCTTGAGATATGACAATGTCGTTGCTTTGCTGATGAATTTGAAGACCAAGGAAGAACTTCAGCTCACCCATCATGGACATCTGATATTGTTCTTGCATCATGGGACCAAACTCATCAATGTATCTTTTGTCAGTGCAGCCAAAGATAATGTCGTCCAAATAGATTTGGCAGACAAACATTTCATCATCATATGTCTTCGTGAAGAGTGTGGGATCTAAGGATCCAGGTTTGAAGCCTTTGCTCTTCAGGAAGTCTTTGAGTGTGTCATACCAAGCACGAGGCGCTTGTTTGAGGCCATATAGTGCCTTGTTGAGTTTGTATACCATATCAGGACGTTTTGGATCTTCAAAGCCAGGTGGTTGTGCAACATACACCTCTTCTTGAATCCTTCCATTGAAAGGCACTCTTTACATTCATTTGATACAGAAGTATGTTGTGATGATTTTCATAGGCTAGCAGTATATGAATAGCTTCAAGTCTAGCCACAGGAGCAAATGTTTCATCAAAGTCAATGCCTTCAACTTGAGTGTATCCTTGAGCAACAAGATGAGATTTTTTTTTTACAACTTGACCATGCTCATCTTGCTTGCTGCGATAAATCCATTTTGTGCCTATTATGTTGTGCTTGCGAGGGTCAGGACGCTTGACAAGTTCCCACACGTTGTTCAGTTCAAACTGTTGAAGCTCTTCTTGCATTGCTTGAATCCATTCGGGTTCCATAAAATATTCAGCAACTTTCTTGGGTTCAGATATTGAGACAAAAGCAAAGTGCCCACAGAAATTTGCAAGCTGTGTTGCTCTTGAACGAGTAAGTGGGCTAGGTGCATTTATGCTGTCAATTATCTTCTCAACTTGTACTTCATTTGCAACACGAGGATGAGCTGGACGAAGATTTTGCTCTTGCTGTACATTGTCATCATCAGGAGGGTTGTCTTCAGGCTGAGCATTGTCGTCAGGTTGATTTGGAGTAGAAATGATGAGTTCCTCGTCAGGTTGTGCTTCAGAAGGCATGATCTCACCGGTTCCCATTAGCTTGATAGATTCATTTGGTGAAGCCTCATCTAGCACATTTGGCAGGGTCTCTCTTTGTGAACCATTCGTTTCATCAAACCGCACATCCACAGTTTCAACTACTTTATAGAGAAAGACGTTGAAGACTCTGTAGGAGTGTGAGTCTTTTCCATATCCGAGCATGAAGCCTTCATTTGCCTTTGGTGCAAACTTTGACTTGTGATGTGGACCCTTTATCCAGCACCTAGCTCCAAATACTCTGAAGTAACTTACGTTAGGCTTCTTTCCAGTGAGGAGTTCATAGGACGTTTTCTTCAGAAGCTTGTGAACATAAACACGGTTGATGATATGGCATGCAGTATCAATAGCTTCGGGCCAGAACCTTCTTGGTGTCTTGTATTCATCGAGCATCGTTCGAGCCATCTCAATTAGGGTTCTATTCTTGTCAGGGATATTACGAGCAGGTATAAACCGGCTAGGGAGATCCGGATTACATTAATATAGTTGTATTATCATAAGCCCAGTAGGTTATGAGTTAGAGGTTATGGCCCGCGGAGGCTTAGGGCCCATATGTAAAGTTTACGGTTTATAAACCGTCCTATCATGTAACTTGAGGTATAAGGAAGAAAGAGTAGAGACCGAGGTGGACACGATTATGAGCCGGCCTCGGGACTCTGTAAACCGGACCGGGCGTTGCCTCCTATATAAAGGGACGACCCAGTGACGGTTCAAGGACAGGCAACGACCCGTCGAGACACAGGCAAGCAATCTGCTCCCTGTTCATCGACGCCCAAGCAATACCAAACCAAACTAGACGTAGGCTTTTACCATCATCGAAGGGGCCGAACTAGTATAAACCCTCTGTGTTCTTTGTGTGCTTTAACCTCTTCAAGCTAACCCGCGCGATGGCTCCACACCTAAGTCCTCTAAACCGGACATCTGCCATGCCAATTCCACGACAGTTGGCGCCCACCGTGGGGCTATCGCATGATGGTTTCGAGTTCTTGAAGGGCAGCTTTGAAGGACTCAAGGGTTACGCGGTCGGCCGGATGACCAAGAGTCGCCGTGGCCGGACCTACATCGATGACGCAGGCTGGGGCCCAGAGGCCGATTCAATCGAATACGGGTACCGGGTCCCCTTCGGCGGCATCCACGTCTTCATCGGCAAGATTGGTGAACCGGGACCTGAGCCGGACAGCTTCCCCAACATCGTCGAGCCGGCTCAGCGTGCGAGATCAGCCCGGGTTCAGCCCGCCATGAAGCGTGTTTTCGTTGGAGCAATACATGGAGTCCAAGCCAAGGACGGATCGGATTCTGGTGGCGAGACAGTTGTCTACTCCGATGATGAATCTTCATCCGGAGAGACCGAATCTTTGTATCTGTTGCAGGACGGTCGATCTGGGGGTGTATCCGATGGTGATAGTATTCCGGACCCCTTTGATCCGCCAAACCGGGTGGCTGTCTTCATGGCCGGATCACAGTCTGCGCAGCAGCCCACGGCGACTGGGGCGTTCACAGCAGAGGTAGCTGGTGCAGGGGCGAGCGACCAAGCCCCCTCACCCTCTGACGCTCTATCCACCTTGGTTGAGGAATTGACAGCCCGCGCAATAGCAGAGGTGGCTCCTGCCAACAAGGCGCAACATGATGCGGAGATCCTTCAGCTAAAGGGCCGGATCGAGCAAGCTAAGCGAGATCTAGATGCAGAGAAAGCCATGATAGTAACAAGGCAAGCAGAGCTAGATTCCCAAGCTTTCCAGCTCAGGATTGGTCAGGCCTCTACGCAGGAGGTAAGGAACAGAAGGTATCAAACTTGTCTACCGCCGGTCTATGAGGCGATGAATCTCTTCGGCACACCAGGAGCGGGAGCCAGTAATAACCTAGAATTGAACCGGAGAGGAGCACCAGCAGCAGGCGCACCGGTTCAGCAACCGACCGCGGAGCAAAATCGTCAGGTTGTGCCCACGCCGCACATCCCCACACCTCCTGGCCATTATTCAAACCCTTTGGATAACATTGTCGCCGCCGCTTCACGACTAGCCGCTTTACCCAATGACGGGACATCCCCTATAGCGATGGAAGAACGCAGGGTCAAGGAATTGTTGGACACAGCGTTGACATAGCAGCAGGCATACTCTTACAGCAGGGAGAGAATTCATTCCACACCCCGCCACAGCAGGAGTTACACTAGGCGTTGGGATGAACCGGAAGTGTCCAGCAGCAAGCGGAGACGTCACCGTCACAGGCAAGATAATCCGGCAGGAGCAGAGGCGCACGCCTAGGAGGCGATGAACCGGGCCAGACCTACTACCCGCGAGGATATCCGCCAAACGACGCCGGTTCATCCAACCACAGTGGAGACGGGAGTCACGGCGAGTTCTTTTGGAGTACAATGTCTTGTTCCCGCTTTACGAAGCGTAAGGTTACCCAAGGACTTCGAAGGTCCGCGCAAGGTGCCTAACTATACGACAGATCTGGCTCGAGAAGCTTGGATTGAGAGCTATGAGATGGCCATGGAGATGCTAGATGTGGATGAAGCGGCGTGCGTAAAGTATTTTACCATGATGCTCGAGGGTACAGCCCGGACATGGTTAAAGGGCTTACCACCTAACTCCATCGGATCATGGGGTGAGCTGCGTCGCCAGTTTATCAAAAATTTCAAAGTCACGTGCAAACAACCGATGTCAATAGTGGACTTGGCGGCATGTGTTCAAGGAGAACAGGATCCTACGTGCACATGGGTATGGCGAGTGTCAGAAATCCTACACTCTTCCAATAGCATCAATCCCAGTACAGCAATAGTGACACTGGAAAACAATTGCCGGTTTGAATCTCTGAAGCTGAAGTTGGGACGGCTCAAGCGGGATTGTAATGACATGGGGACACTCATGAGCGCTCTGGTGAAGTATGGGGACTCTGATAACACTAAATACCCAGAGGCAGGGGGAGACAAATCCGGGAAAGCAAACAAGGCTGGTAAACCGGCGTAGGCTAATCCGGCAGGAACAAGCTTCAATGGTAAGCGAAAGGCAGAAGGCAGCTCTGATTTCGTGGCCAATAACAATGTTCAAGGAAACTTTCAACGCCGCAAGGGTAGGCCACCTCCACGGAGCGGCGGAGGATTCATTAATCTTGATCAACAGTTGAACGAGCCTTGCCCGAAGCATAGCACGGAGGAACGCCCAGCTAAACATACATGGGGGCAATGTCGGGTCATGGTAGAGGCCATGAGACAGGCCAAATTTGACAACGGACCACCGAGCGGCGGCTCAGGTCCCGGTTTTCATGGTCTGGGTCACCAGGGTAATGGTTCCGGATCAGGGTATCATGGCGGCAACAATAGCTACAACCAAGGAAACCACCAGCAGCATGGTCAGGGCGGTTACAATAACCAAGGCAACCACCAGCATGGTCAGGGTAGTCACAATAACCAAGGCAATCAACAGCGTCAGCAGCAGCAGCAATCCGGATATCTTAGTAATCCGAAAGAGCTAAGTACTGGACAATACCATGTGTTTACCACGAGTTTGTGCAAAAGAGATCAAAAAATCCTAAAGCGGGCGGTACACACAGTTGAACCGGCAACACCACGTTTCCTGCGCTGGTCGGAAAAACCTATTGTGTGGAGCAAAGAGGATCACCCGTCGCGGGTTGATAATCCGGGCCAGTTGGCCTTAGTGGTGGCACCACAGGTGGGTGGCTACAAATTCACTAAAGTACTCATGGACGGCGGCAGCAGCATCAACATCTTATATTACGAGACTTTCCGTCTCATGGGGTTAACGGACAAGAAGCTCAGACAGTCCGATACGGTGTTCCATGGAGTGGTGCCAGGTAAATCGGCTTACCCAGTTGGGAAAATTGATCTAGAGGTCACCTTCGGAGATGAACAGGATTCCAGGTCAGAGACAGTAACCTTTGAAGTTGTAAAGATCCGGAGCCCATATCATGCCCTGTTTGGACGGCCGGTTTATGCCAAGTTTATGGCTAGACCGTGCTATGTTTATCTACAGCTCAAGATGCCGGGTCACAAAGGAACCATCACGGTTCACGGAAGTTGCAAGATTGCATTGGAGTGCGAGGAAGGAGACGCTGCTTATGCAGAGGCAGTATGTGCTACGGAGGAGTTGAAGTTCTACAAAGACAACATTGATCCGGCAGATATGTCCCCGTTAAAGAAACCAACTACAGAGCATGATCCGGCATTGAAGTTTAAATCGGCAGAGGAAACCAAGCAAGTTGACTTTGTACCAGGCGACTCATCCAAGCAGTTCACTATCAGCGCTAACCTTGACCCCAAATAGGAAAGCACGCTCATCGAGTTCATCCGTGAGAACCGGGATATCTTTGCATGGAAACCTTCTGACATGCCAGGTATACCGAGGGAACTCGTTGAGCACAGTCTTAATATTGATCCGAAGTTCAAACCGGTCAAGCAGTATTTGCGCCGCTTCAATGAAGAAAGGCGCAAGGCTATAGGTGAAGAAGTGGACAGGCTTTTGGCCGCAGGGTTCATAGTTGAAGTGTTCCACCCGGAGTGGTTGGCTAATCCGGTTCTGGTGTTAAAGAAAAATGGAAAGTGGAGGATGTGTGTGGATTACACTGACTTAAACAAGGCTTGTCCAACCGATCCTTTTGCTCTCCCCCGTATTGATCAGATCATTGATGCCATGGCGGGATGTGAGCGGCTAAGTTTTTTGGATGCATATTCAGGGTATCATCAGATCAAGATGGCGATTAAGGACCAGGAGAAGACAACCTTCATAACTCCCTTTGGAGCCTTTTGCTACGTATCTATGCCTTTTGGGCTCAAGAGTGCCCAAGCAACTTACCAGCGTTGCGTACAGAACTGTCTTAAGTGGCAGATAGGGAAAAATGTCCATGCTTATGTGGATGACATTGTTGTAAAGTCAAGGAAGGAGGAGACGCTGATAGAGGACCTAAAGGAAACCTTTGATAACCTCCGGGTCTATAAGATGATGCTTAATCCGGAGAAGTGCGTTTTTGGTGTTCCAGCTGGCAAGCTCCTCGGATTCTTGGTATCAAACAGAGGAATAGAGGCCAATCCAGAGAAGATCAAGGCGATCACATCCTTGACTAAACCAGCTTGTATCAATGATGTCCAGCGTATCGCTGGCCGGATTACAACGTTAAGCCGATTCATCAGCCGTTTGGGAGAGAAGGCAATTCCGCTTTATCAGATGCTGAAGTAGACAAACCGGTTTATATGGAGCGATGCTGCAAAAACCGCGTTTGAGGACTTGAAGCGGCAATTAGCAGAACAACCGGTCCTTGCTGCCCCTATTGATAAGGAGCCGCTGCTGTTATACGTGGCCGCCAATGACCGTGCAGTTAGCGTGGCAATCGTGGTCGAGCGCAAAGAAGCAGGCAAGGAATATCCGGTTCAGCGCCCGGTTTATTATGTCAGTGAGGTTCTAATTGAATCAAAACAAAGGTACCCACACTGGCAGAAGATGGTGTATGGCGTGTTTATGGCAAACCGGAAGCTGAAGCACTACTTCCAAGGCCACCCAATCACTGTTGTTAGTTCAGCTCCGTTGGGGGATATAATCCAGAACAGAGAAGCCACTGGCAGAGTAGCAAAGTGGGCCATTGAGCTTAGCCCACACGGATTGAAGTATGTACCACGTACTGCTATCAAATCCCAAGCATTGGTAGATTTCATCAATGATTGGACAAAATTGCAAGCACCAGAGGAGAAGCCGGATCATACATACTGGACTATTCACTTTGACGGTTCAAGGCAATTAGAAGGCTCGGGGCTGGAGTTGTGTTAACTTCCCCGCGAGGTGACAAATTTTGTTATGTCCTCCGCCTAATGTTTCCTTGCACTAATAATGCGGCTGAATATGAGGCATTGCTTCATGGCCTGCGGATGGCTAAGGAGATGAACTTGAGCCGGGTCAAGTGTTTTGGTGATTCAGATTTAGTGGCACAACAAGTATCCGGCAAGTGGGACTCTAAAGACCCTCTCATGGCGGCTTACAGACGAGAAGTTGAAGCAGTTGCAGGATATTTCAAAGGATATCAGGTGGATCACATAGACCGGCGGAAAAATGAAGCGGCCGATGCTCTAAGCCAGCTGGGTTCTCAGCGTAAACCGGTGCCACCGAATACTTTCTTGGATGAGCTACACAGTCCATCAGTTCAGGTACCATCGGAGGAGGATTTGGCTGTTCCTGATCCGGAAGCGCAGCTGGTTGTGGCACTTCATGTTATTCCGGATTGGACACTCCCTTACTTGGCGTACCTGAGCCGAGGAGAGTTGCCAGATGATGAGATTGAAGCTAGATAGATAACCCGGCGATCCAAGTCCATGACAATTGTTAACAGAGAACTTCATCACCGCAGCGTTTCTGGAGCGTTTCAACGATGCCATTCTGCTGAGGTGTGTATGGTGCTGAGAACTCATGAGTGATTCCCATTGTATCCAGATAAAGATCAAGGCCGGTGTTCTTGAACTCAGTGCCATTGTCACTTCTAATATGCTTGATCTTGACACCATAGTTCTTCATGGCACGATTGGCGAAGCGTCTGAAGACATCTTGTACTTTAGTCTTGTAGAAAATTATGTGCACCCATGTGTATCTTGAATAATCATCAACAATGACGAAGCCATAGAGACAAGCTGTGGTAGAGAACGTGGAGTAGTGAGTAGGACCAAATAAGTCCATGTGAAGCAGCTCGAAGGGTTTGGATGTTGTCATGATTGTCTTCGAAGGATGCTTGGCCCTAGTCATCTTCCCAGCTTCACAGGCACCACATAGATGATCTTTCTTGAACTTGACGTCCTCGATGCCTATTACGTGCTTCTTCTTTGCGAGAGTGCGCAAGTTCCTCATGCCAGCATGTCCTAGCCTCCGATGCCAGAGACAGCACTCTGAAGCTTTTGCTAGAAGACATACGGCCATCTGCGGTCCAGCTGAGAAATCCACCATATACAGATCACCTTTTCTGTATCCTTCAAATACTAAAGACTTGTTAGATTCCATTAGTACAAGGCAACGAAATTTTCCAAATATCACAATCATGTTTAAGTCACAAAGCATTGATACAGACATTAAGTTGAAACCAAGAGATTCAACGCGCATGACTTTATCCATGTGTTGATCCCTTGAGATTGCAACTCTACCTAGACCCAACACTTTGCTTTTACCAGTATCAGCAAACGTGATGTGACTCTTGTTGGATGGACGTAAGGTTGAGTCCATGAGAAGACTTCGATCTCCAGTCATATGATTTGTACACCCGCTGTCCATAATCCATTCTGAAGACTTTGGTGTCACTCCCTACAATGCAGTTAGGACGATAGGCTTCACCAAAAGCCATTGTGAAGCATAAACATTTGACGTACACGTGGATTATGAAAGCTTAGATCCAAGTTAGGATTGATAAGATGATTACCAATTGATTCATGAACAGAATGGATAGTAAACCATTTGGGCATTTGATCTTGTGCCCTACAAGAGTTTTATGTCCCCAGCAATAGCATCAGACGCCTTTGATTTTCGTCTGGAAACCTTTCCCTGTAAGAGAAAGTTAGTTCTTCTTAACCACCCACATCTTTAGGGGTGGCTTAAAAGCAATGAGTCTAGGAGCAGCATCTGAGAATTTTGGCTTTGGAGCCCTAGCGAATAATCTTGCAGGAGGATAATAATACTCATAAGAATAGGCAAAAAAAATCTTTGTTCTATGAATATAGCGGTTTGAGGAAACACGCTCATATTCATGGATCTGAGTATGGTTTCCCTGCAAAACATTGGCGTTAGTGTGACTCAGGTGAGTCCTTTGCCTGTTTGAAGCCTTAGGACCATATGAAGCATTTGGTCTGGGGTTTGTCTTCTTCCCAGGAGGTTTCATGATAACATTTGCTGGAAGTTTCTCAAGACAACCTTTGGGTACCCAGATCTTCTTCATAGGTGGCTCATTCCTGCAGTCAGTACCAATATACCTGGCAAACACTTCACCATTTTGATTCTTAAACAGTTTATAGTTTGCATCAAAGGATTCATCAATGATAATAGGATTAGCACAAGTGAAGCCAGATAGGGTGGCTGGATCCACTGAAGGTTCCTTTGCAGCAACCCATGTGGTTTTGGGATACTGCTCAGGCTTCCAGTATGATACATCAACATTCATTTTCCTGTCAAACCCAACACCCTCTTTCCTAGGGTTTCGGTTCAGTATCTGCTTTTTGAGGACATCACATAGAGTCTGATGCCCTTTGAGGCTTTTGTACATCCATGTCTCAAGCAAAGTCTTCAACCTAGCATTTTCATCAGCAATAGTAGTGGTATCCTCAACAGAGGGGTTAGTTACCACATCAGTAGTTGAAGATATTGCAACAGTGGCAGCAGTAGAACATTCTGCAACAGATGTAGCGTTATCACGCTCAATGCATTTTAGACAGGGTGGTTCAAACTCTTCCTGAGAAGCACTGATTTGTTGAGCAAGTAATGAATCACGTTCCTTCTGAAGATCTTCATAACATACTCTTAGCTTTTCATGACCAGATAAGAGAGTGTTATGATGACTTTGAAGCGTGCTTAACTTAGTCTGAAGTCTCTGAAGACTTTCAGCCAAGTTTTTCGACTGTTCCATTTCTTCACCCAACATATCATTGCGTTTATTAAGCATTTTTTGAGCCTTTTCCAAAGAAATTTGTTGTTTAGTGGCAAGGGAAGCAAGCTTGACATAGCTGGGTCCAAACTCATCACCAGATTCATCATCACTAGACTTAGATAGATAGCATTCAGTTACCTTGGCACCTTTTGCCATAAGACATGGTGCAGAGGATGATGGTTCTTGATCAAAGGTCATCATTTTGAGAGATTCCTTGAAATCCTCAAACCTGAAATCATCACGAGTTCCATGACCTTTATAGACTTCAGAGAGACGATCCCAGATAAGCTTCGCATGATCGAGATGCATGACGTTCTTGAAGTGATCTTGAGACAGACATGAGTAGATGACGTCCTTCGCTGTGAGGTTGATAAGAGTGAACTTGCGAATTTCATCAGCTTCTAGCATCTTGCACAGATCGGTAAGACCAATCTCAGTGAAGGTCCACAGCTCACTGTTAATTGCCATGAGACGTTTCTTCGTCTTGGCCTTCCACTTGGGATACTCGTGACCGTCAAAAATGGGGCAAGACATTGTCTTCATTCCCGTGGTCGACATAGCTAAAACTCCAGGTGGTTAAACCGAATCACACAGAACAAGGGAGTACCTTGCTCTGATACCAATTGAAAGTGTTGTATATCGACTAGAGGGGTGTGAATAGGCGATTTTTATGAAATGCTTCAAAACATGGAAGTTTCGAAGACAAAGGATAAAACCAATCCTATTTATATGCAGCGGAAAGTAGACTACACTAGACAGGCCATAGTCAGCTATTCAATGAAGTGAAAGCACGAAGACTAATAGTAGCTAGGTAGTAAGGATCAAGATGGAAGAAGGAATGAAGCCAATCAGAACAAGTAGTTACACAGTGAAGTCAATCAGATAAGGCAGGTAGGCAATGAGTTCACAGCATAACACAATAAGTAAAGGGAAGGAAGGATAGATCCAGTAGCTCAGGGAAGACAGTGATTTGTTAGACCAGTTCCAATTGCTGTGACAACTGTACGTCTGGTTAGGGAGGCTGAGATTTAACTCAGAAGACCGCGTCTTCACCTTATTCCCCTTGAGCTAAGAACACCTAGTCCTCGCCTAATCACTCTGGTAAGTCTTCAAGGCAGACTTCCAAACCTTCACAGACTTCGTTCACCGGCAATCCACACTGACTCTTGGATGCTCAGAATGCGACACCTAACCGGCTGGAGGAAACACAGTCCTCAAGTGTAAAAGTCTTCAGGTCACACAGACAGAAAGACTTTAGTGATGCCTAACACTCTTTGGCTCTGGGTGTTTTGTCTTTGTCCTCGCAAGGATCTCTCTCTCTCAAATGCTTCGGAGGTGGGTTGCTCTCAAACGACAAAAGCCATGCAATAACTCTGAGCAGCCACCAATTTATGGTGTAGGGGGTGGGCTATTTATAGCCACTAGGCAACCCGACCTGATTTGTCCGAAGTGACCCTGGGTCACTAAGGAACTGACACGTGTTCCAACGGTCAGATTTCAAACACTCACACGGCAACTTTACTTGGGCTACAAGTAAAGCTGACTTATCCAGCTCTGGATGAGATTTGCTCTCATTGTGTTCGCTCGAAGACATAGGATTTGGTTGAGCATCACTTCAGTCACTCTGACTTAGTTCACTTGGACCCCACTTAACAGTACGGTGGTTCCTATGACTCAACAAAGAAGAAAAGGAAACAACGAAACATCTAAGTCTTCGCGCTCCATAGTCTTCACACAATGTCTTCTCTTGTCATAGTCTTCAATAAGATTATCTTCATGTACCACCACTGTCGTCAATATCTTCATACATTTTTAGGGGTCATCTCCGGTAGGTAAACCGAATCAATGAGGGACTACTACCTGTGTTATCTTGCAATTCTCACGAACACATTAGTCCCTCAACCAGGTTTGTCGTCAATACTCCAAAACCAACTAGGGGTGGCACTAGATGCACTTACAATTATGCAATTACAATGCATGAGCATGAATACAACATAATCATGAGAGAACACATAAAAATCCACCATATCTATAATGAATCATAAGCATGGCATACTGACTAGCATGAACATCATAAGTACATACTTCTCCGAAACATAGCGTGGCCACTAACATGAACAATAAATATCATGCAAGAACATATCAACAATACCAACATGCAAGCATTTAACTAACTAGATGCAAAGGAACATGCATAACAACAGCACTCGGGACAGACGGTAGTCATGCATCGAGGACCATCATTAACATCAACATGTACTACTAGCGACCATAAACATATGAAAGGAATACTAGCAACTAGCAGGGCACGATAACCAGGTGCATAACAACATAGTAAGAAAATAAACAATAACCCCGAAGCATTACTGAAACAACGATATTCATATTTTAAACAAACAAACATTACTAAATATTCAAGTTGAAAACCATGGCTACTGCATGACTATCATGCAAGTGGGTATTGTGGCTTGCCTGGGGTGACGGAGACTCCAGGAAGAAGTGTGGAACGATCGCGGAAAGAATCGTCGAAAATAGTTCTCTCTCGGAGGGGGCTTCTTATGGGCAAGGGCAAAGTGGTCATTTCCAGTATTTAAAACCATAAAGAAAATGATACCAACAGAACGGGCTCGATGAGACGAAGACGTGGGCTCCGGAATCACCTGATTCGGAGTTACGGTCGCGAAGATATGAGGTGTAGAAGAAGAAAGACCAATCTGTGAATAAACTTCAGCAAACAGGTCCCTGAGTGGATAAGCCAAAAGCACAGAATCAGAAATACGCTTTCTGGATTGGAAAGCGCACTTTGGGCCACAGTAGAATGAAAATACGCTTTCAGTTTCTGAAAACGCATTTCAAGAAAACGTTTCCACTTATCCGAGTGGATAAAGTGGCGGCTCACTGACGGGTGAGGTCAGTTGGAGAGGGGGGGGCTGCCTGGCCAGCTAGCAGGGCGTCATCTTCCTCCTCGTGCTGCTGTTCCGTTCGTGGAACAGAGCGAGGCAGGGGAGGGCGTTGCCGGCGATGGCCCGGCCGGTTCTGGCCGTCTCCGGCCAGGGCGCGGGTACTGGCGGGACCGGGGCGGCGCGGCGCGTCCGCCTAGGAGGTTGGCTGGCCTCGGGGAGAAGAGGAGGACGCGGGGCGGAGGAGGGTCGCGGGAGGCAGAGGCGGGCGGCCGGTAGTGGCCCGGCCGGCTCCGGCCACCGTTGGCCGAGCGAGGCCACCGGAGGGTGGACAAGATCACGCCGCACCCATCCAGAGGGTTAACGGGCGCTGGGGAGGCTTGGGATGGAGGGGAGGGGTGGCGCCATGAGGTGACATAAAGCTTCTGGTGGCTGTGGTGCTCGGGGTTGCGGGCGCTCCGGTGAGGGGGCAAGGGGTTGGGGCGGCTCGGTGGGACGAGGGGAACTCGGTGGACAACACCAGAGGAGGAGAGGGGGCTTAGGTTGGCCGGAACTAGGCCGAGACCGAGGTGGCCATGGCGGACGGCGACGAACAGAAGCGAGGGAGAGGTGCTCTGGTGGTCGAGGAGGAGTGGGGAGAGGCTGGTGAGGTGCGGGAGAGGTCGAGGTGTCCTTATATAGCCGAGGAGGAGGCTCTGGACGACCACTAGCGAGCTGGAGCAGTGCGCTAATGGAGGTCAGAAGGAGTTCACGACAGTGGCACTGTTGTGACGGCGCGCTGTCGGCAAGCCACGATGAGGCAGTGATGCAGGGCGGTGTAGACGAGCTCGGGCGAGCTCCAGGACATGGTTTGAGGTCGAGAAGAGGAGGGAGGCGACGAGCACAGTGGCCGGACCGATCCAGAGCGCGCGTTGTGCCTGACGCAAGTGTGATCACCACACGCACTGGTGCAAGCGGCGCGCTTTGGCGTGGCCGACCATGTCCAGTAGGATGACCTAAGTGCCCTTAGTAAAGATGCAGAAATAAATTGGTCCGGGGGCAAAGAAGAGATTTGCAGATGGCCCCAAAGTGAAACAATAGGAAGGTGTTTATAACTTCATGTGGTTAAACCAGCTTGGTAACTTGGTAAAGAGTTTGTCTGGCAAGAATCTTACACTAAGATGATGTAGCTCACCAAAAATCAGACTAACAGGATGAGTTTAGATGGGGCTTGCTGTAGAGAGTGCAAAACTGGACAGAATTAAATATTAAGATGTTGCACTCACATACTTAAGTGTCATGAGCTGAAATTTGGTGTAGTTGAATTATTTGACCATATGGAGCTGCTGTAAAAACCTCAAGCCATTTGGTGTTACCAAAGTGGCACCTCCTTCACAAAGCTCCATTCTGGAAAGAATCTTGGAGAATTTACTTAGGGTAAATGGTATGTGGATTGATGCTAGGCTTCTCACCCCTCTTTGGTTACCCCAAGTGGAAGGTTAGAGATGCAGTGTAGCAGAAGATTTCCCTTGGCAATACCAAGGATCGATTCCCCTGAGACTCCCAGTTTCAACAAGAAGGTGTCAACTGCTAACGGCGCCGGATATTAGCAATCAACGTGGACCTGCACACAGATACAAATAACTTTGCTCCCAACGAGTACAGAGAGGTTGTCAATCCCTCCGGCCTTGTAGTTTACAAAGGATCAAACGCAAGTGATAGTAGTGATAGATATAATTGCAATAGTAAATAAAATGCGGAAATGTAAATAGCGGATGTGATCAATGATGGTAATATGGACCGGAGTCTCATGATGTTCACTAGTGATGTCTCTCTCCCAAAAGACGATAAAACAGCTATGTGAGGTAAACGAATTACAGCTGGGCAATTGACAGGACTAATGCTGACTACATTGCAAGAAAGGTTGAGGTTCAAAGCATGGGCGGTACGCCAAAGTAAGTAGACCGAAATCCATCAATATCTACTACTAATCATCCACCTTGAGATATCTATCCAGAACATCTCGCTGGTATTAAGTTGCGAGTCCCACCCATAGTGTAAACTCAATGCAACAGACAACTGCATTAAAAGAACTTTGCGTAAAGTAAACAATCCTTGCACCCGCGGGCACAAGCACCGTTGTTTTCCCCCTTGTGGCAACAGCACATCCCCTAGACTCATGTTTCTGTCACTCAAACTAGTCATCGAGGGGCATGAACCCACAATCGAGCATAATGTTCCCTCTTGGAGTCACTACCTATTACTTGGCCAAAGCAATAAATAACAACGGAGAACATGCAAGAATTACTTATGAACATAAATATAAAAGAGGTAGATCAAATATATTACTCAAGCACAATCTGAACATAATCTCATAATCCATCGGATCCCAGCAAACTCATCATAGCAACAGCATAAGGATTACATATGTGCCTCGATCATGTAGGGCAGCTCACGAGGACTAATTAGTGAAGCACAAGAATGGGAGGAGAACATCACATAGCTACTGGTCATGGACCCATGGTCCAAGGGAGACTACTCACAACTCATCCGAGAGGCGTCCATGGTGGTGGAGAAGCTCCCGGTGGTGATCCTCCCCTCCGGCAGGGTGCCGGGAAGAGTTCTCCTGGTGCTCCCGATCTTGGAAGCGGCGGCGGCGGCGGAACAGAGATGAGATCGCGAAAAAGAGTTCCCGTCTCGAGGGTTTCGGGAGACGCTTTAAATATATGCCAAAGGGGGGCATCAGCGGAGCCTCGGGGGGCCCAGGCGCCCCCCCGGCGCGGCCCAGGGGGGGGCGCGCCGCCAGGGCGCCTGGAGCCCTGGTGGCCCCCCCCCCCCCGGCTGTACTTCGGGCGCACGGTAGCTTCTGGAACGCTGATTTTTTATATAATTTTTCTGGATTTTTCCTGGCAGTTCTCGTAATGTGAAAACCTGAAATACAAAAACAGCCGAAAACAGAAACTGGCACTGGGGTGCACTGAGTTAATAGGTTAGTCCAAATATGATCAAAAGTGTATGGAAGTGTATAAATATCATAGCAATATCACCCAAAAGAGGCATGGAGCAAGCAGAAATTATAGATACGTTTTGGACGTATCAGCCGCTCCACCCGCGAATTTTCTATATCATAGGCCGGATGATACCTTGTCAAATCTGCTTCATCGGCAAGCTTACTGGCGAGAGGGCGCATATCCTTAGTCAAAGCACGGAGATCTTCAGCAGAGAAGGCTGACCCGTCCTATTTATTGCTGGGATAGCCGTTCATGGCTTCAGCCGGGTCAAAATCAGGGACCCATGCTTTGGCCCGGGTCAGCGCCATAAGAGA
The DNA here is from genome assembly GCA_902687465.1 of Secale cereale. Classification (NCBI taxonomy): domain Eukaryota; kingdom Viridiplantae; phylum Streptophyta; class Magnoliopsida; order Poales; family Poaceae; genus Secale; species Secale cereale. The sequence continues at coordinate 799,113,760 of LR738715.1, forward strand.
GCCAGCTCATGCAGCAGACTTCTTCACCTCAACCAGATGCACAGGTAGGACAGATAGCTTCTCCAGGGTGGCTTGGATGGTAGTCAGTGCCAGTTTATTGTGTTGCTAGGTGGCTTCTCACCCCTCGTTGGTTACCCCAAGTGGAAGGTTTGAGATGCAGTGTAGCAGAAGTTTTCCCTTGGTAATACCAAGGATCGATTTCCCAGAGACTCCCAGTTTCAACAAGAAGGTGTCAACTGCTAACGGCGCCGGATATTAGCAATCAACGTGGACCTGCACACAGATACAAATAACTTTGCTCCCAACGAGTACAGAGAGGTTGTCAATCCCTCCGGCCTTGTAGTTTACAAAGGATCAAACGCAAGTGATAATAGTGATAGGTATAATTGCAATAGTAAGTAAATAGCGGAAAAGTAAATAGCGGATGTGATCAATGATGGTAATATGGACCGGAGTCTCATGATGTTCACTAGTGATGTCTCTCTCCCAAAAGACGATAAAACAGCTATGTGAGGTAAACGAATTACAGCTGGGCAATTGACAGGACCATGTACGCAAACCAATGCTGACTACATTGCAAGAAAGGTTGAGGTTCAAAGCATGGGCGGTACGCCAAAGTAAGTAGACCGAAATCCATCAATACCTACTACTAATCATCCACCTTGAGATATCTATCCAGAACATCTCGCTGGTATTAAGTTGCGAGCCCCACCCATAGTGTAAACTCAAAGCAACAGACAACTGCATTAAAAGAACTTTGCGTAAAGTAAACAATCCTTGCACCCGCGGGCACAAGCACCGTTGTTTTCCCCCTTGTGGCAACAGCACATCCCCTAGACTCATGTTTCTGTCACTCAAACTAGTCATCGAGGGGCATGAACCCACAATCGAGCATAACGTTCCCTCTTGGAGTCACTACCTACTACTTGGCCAAAGCAATAAATAACAACGGAGAACATGCAAGAATTACTTACGAACATAAATATAAAAGAGGTGAATCAAATATATTACTCAAGCACAATCTGAACATAATCTCATAATCCATCGGATCCCAGCAAACTCATCATAGCAACAGCATAAGGATTACATATGTGCCTCGATCATGTAGGGCAGCTCACGAGGACTAATTAGTGAAGCACAAGAACCGGAGGAGAACATCACATAGCTACTGGTCATGGACTCATGGTCCAAGGGAGACTTCTCACAACTCATCCGGGAGGCGTCCATGGTGGTGGAGAACCTCCCGGTGGTGATCCTCCCCTCCGGCAGGGTGCCGGGAAGAGTTCTCCTGGTGCTCCCGATCTTGGAAGCGGCGGCGGCGGCGGAACAGAGATGAGATCGCAAAAAAGAGTTCCCGTCTCGAGGGTTTCGGGAGACGCTTTAAATATATGCCAAAGGGGGGCATCGGAGGAGCCTCGGGGGGCCCAGGCGCTCCCCCGGCGCGGCCCAGGGGGGGCGCGCCGCCAGGGCGCCTGGAGCCCTGGTGCCCCCCCCCGGCTGTACTTCGTGCGCAAGGTAGCTTCTGGAACACTGATTTTTTATATAATTTTTCTGGATTTTTCCTGGCAGTTCTCGTAATGTGAAAACCTGAAATACAAAAACAGCCGAAAACAGAAACTCGCACTGGGGTGCACTGAGTTAATAGGGTAGTCCAAATATGATCAAAAGTGTATGGAAGTGTATAAATAACATAGCAATATCACCCAAAAGAGGCATGGAGCAAGCAGAAATTATAGATACGTTTTGGATGTATCAACATCCCCAAGCTTAATTCCTGCTCGTCCTCGAGTAGTTAAATGATAACAAGAATAATTTCTGTGGTGACATGCTATTAACCATATAGGACTTAGTCATAGTCATATGACAAAAGCTTACTGAGACAATGAATCTGTAGTAATTAAGTTGCCTCATAAGAAAATCACAAAGAACTGAAAGTTTTACAATATGATACTGAAACATCAAAAAGATTTGTAATGAACGTGATGTGCAAGTATGATAAAGTGATATCTAGCTTGCCCCCTTTAGTGAAGCAAAACATAAATGCAGGGGCACCTTCAAGGTTTAAGTGATGACTAGATACAATGATTTAAGAATAAACGATATCACAATCATGCAAAAGACAATGCTACTTTGGGACAATGCACATTACACTCAGAATGACAATCATGCTCTCAGTAGTTGGTGCTTTAAAAAGAAGGTGGAGACTCTCGAACCGTGGCTTTTGTTGGCAAGGTTGAAAACCCGTAATCGGAAACAAAGACAAAACATGTACCAGAGCTCTTGGTTTTAAAACAGAGGTAATAATAATTTTTTTTAGATCATGCATGTTTCGTCAACGAATGCTAGCAGATAACTCAATCACTTCTTGAGATGGACAAGTTTCGAGGAACGGCTCCCGAATGAGGACGATCACATCCTCTTAATCTCCTTTGTCTATCACTACCAAAGTTTTCTGATTTCTCATGAACAAAGCGTGAAGGAGGGTTTGTTTGTTATATTATCTTTTTGAGCCGGGCGCACTCAATGCCAGTTCCTTCTCGTATTATGGGTTTGCACATTAGACATGCAATCCCGGGGTGAAGCTTGTCCAACTTAAAAAGATCATGAATTAACTACTACTTCCTCATGGACTTACAACAGTGGCACAAAATAAGAATGCTTTTCTTTGAATAATTTCGAGATGGCACATGCAAGTCTCCGTTAGGAATGGCAGGTAAATACCATGTAGGGAGATATGGTGGACTCATATGGCATAACTGGGTTAAAGGATGTGGATGCACAAGCAGTCAGTCCGCTTAGTACAGGTGGAGGTTAGCAAAAGACTGGGAGCGACCAACTAAGAGAGCAATGACGGTCATAATCATGCAGAGCGACAAAGCAACATTGAATCAGGCATGGAAGTTATATCGCTACTCAGAAACAAAAGATCATCAAGGCTTGACAGACTTTCTTTACAGTCTTAAATATGCGTGAGCATACGCCAATTCAATCAAAATAAATTCTTTGAAGGAAGATATTACTAAACCATACCACATCATAGGCAAACAAATCATGTTGGTACTCCAATAATACATTGGGAACCCCCCAGCTATTTGGGACTAACCATAAGAAAACCTGAACTACTAAGCGCCATTATGCACGTAGCATCTTTATCATAGACATATCAACCAATGCAACAGAAGCAAACTCTCTTAATAAGATAAGCATGATAATTAAAGAGAGTTCAAGCAACCAACTAGACAAAAGCTCTTTAAAATGATAAGCATGAATGTTAAGAGCAGAACATGATAGTAGCTATTGAAAGACAAAGAACACACACAGCAAAGATAGACATGAAAATTCTATGTTATGTTCTAGGTAGAAGTGGAGCGTGTTTCTCTCCCACATAAAGAAAGCTGAGTTCCGACTCGTTATGAAAAACTAAAGAAAACTAAAAAGCAAGACGCTCCAAGCATAGCACATAACACATGAAGTGATAAAAATATAGTGGAACGAAAGACGAACTGATAATGTTGATGGAGAAGGGGATGCACGGGGGCATCCCCAAGCTTAGACGCTTGAGTCTCCTTGAATATTTCTTGGGGGTGCACGTGGGCATCCCCAAGCTTGAGCGTTTGACACTCCTGAATCTTTTTATCATCTTCCCTCGCACACTTGAAAACTCCCTTCATAAATAACTCATCATAATCTGATTAGCGAGGTTAGTACCCATAATAAAATAATTGTACCTTGCTGGAAATAAAGATATTATTGAAGTTCTACTGTTTCTCAAGATTGCCAAAAGGTTTTTGCAAAGAAAAAGCAAGCTCTAGGTTTGCAAAATGAAGGAAAGGCAAAACAGGCCAGAATCTTTGAAAAACGGAACAGCAGGTAGTAAATGATTTGTTCGGGGCACTTCTGCAACTCTAATCAAAAAACTCAGAACAGACGCACGAAAGAAAATTATATAGAGCACGCTGTCAAAAAAATTCAGACCAAAAAGATGATCTGGTGATTTTATACGAATTTCTCTATCCAAGGACAGAATCTGTTTCCTGGACAGCACCTCACAACTTTTGAACTTTCTAGCAATCAGAGGCTATACTTGGCACAAAATTGAAAAGCAAAGATACAATGATGATGCTACAGTAGTAAACAACATCAAGACACAACAAAAACAAAATAAAATTTATTCATTGGGCTGCCTCCCAAAAGCGCTTTCTTTATAGCCATAAAGATAGGCTTAAGACTTTAATGATGCTCTCGTAGGAATAAGAGTTGAAGAACAAAAGAGAGCATCAAGAAGCAAATACCAAACACATTTAAGCCTAACATGCTTCCTATGCATAGGAATATTGCAAGAAAATAAATTATTGAAGCATAAATCAACTAGCATAGGAAGGCAAAACAAGCATAACTTCAAAACCTTCAACATAAAGAGAGGGAACTTAATATTATTGAAATATTTATAAGCATATGTTCCCTTCTCATAATAATTTTTAGTGGGATCACAAATAAACTCAACAATATAAGCATCACATAAAGCATTGTTACCATGATCCACATGCAAAAAGGTACTCTTACTCTCCACATAAGCATCATGAAGAGGATAAAACTTAGTATAAAAGAGAGACATAAGCTCTTGCCAATCAAGCAAGTGCGGGTTATCGAGAAGCTTATACCAATCTGAAGCTTTATCTATAAGTGATACGGCGAACAATGTCCTCATGACAAACTCCCTTGATACACCTGCAAGCTTAAATAATGAACATAATTGTGACAGATATAGCAAGTGTTCACCGGGATGTCTGTCTCCTGCATAACGATAAGCCAAAACATAATTGATAATACCAGCTGGTATTTAATAGGGCACAATTTCAGTAGGGGGAGGAGCAACCACCACAGGTGTGGGGCGTCTTCCCACAAGCAACGATCCAATAGCAAGGTTGTCCATAAGCATAACTAGTGAAAAGACATAAAGAAAACTGAAAGGTAAACTAACAAGACTAAAAAGAAAAGGTAAAAGATAGCATGCAACTCCCCTATCCTGAAGAGTGGAGTCCCCGGCAACGGCGCCAGAAATTGCTTTGCTAGGCTTCTCGCCCCTCGTTGGTTACCCCAAGTGGAAGGTTAGAGATGCAGTGTAGCAGAAGATTTCCCTTGGCAATACCAAGGATCGATTCCCCTGAGACTCCCAGTTTCAACAAGAAGGTGTCAACTGCTAACGGCGCCGGATATTAGCAATCAACGTGGACCTGCACACAGATACAAATAACTTTGCTCCCAACGAGTACAGAGAGGTTGTCAATCTCTCCGGCCTTGTAGTTTACAAAGGATCAAACGCAAGTGATAGTAGTGATAGATATAATTGCAATAGTAAATAAAATGCGGAAAAGTAAATAGCGGATGTGATCAATGATGGTAATATGGACCGGAGTCTCATGATGTTCACTAGTGATGTCTCTCTCCCAAAAGACGATAAAACAGCTATGTGAGGTAAACGAATTACAGTTGGGCAATTGACAGGACTAATGCTAACTACATTGCAAGAAAGGTTGAGGTTCAAAGCATGGGCGGTACGCCAAAGTAAGTAGACCGAAATCCATCAATATCTACTACTAATCATCCACCTTGAGATATCTATCCAGAACATCTCGCTGGTATTAAGTTGCGAGTCCCACCCATAGTGTAAACTCAGTGCAACAGACAACTGCATTAAAAGAACTTTGCGTAAAGTAAACAATCCTTGCACCCGCGGGCACAAGCACCGTTGTATTCCCCCTTGTGGCAACAGCACATCCCCTAGACTCATGTTTCTGTCACTCAAACTAGTCATCGAGGGGCATGAACCCACAATCTAGCATAACGTTCCCTCTTGGAGTCACTACCTACTACTTGGCCAAAGCAATAAATAACAACAGAGAACATGCAAGAATTACTTACGAACATAAATATAAAAGAGGTGAATCAAATATATTACTCAAGCACAATCTGAACATAATCTCATAATCCATCGGATCCCAGCAAACTCATCATAGCAACAGCATAAGGATTACATATGTGCCTCGATCATGTAGGGCAGCTCACGAGGACTAATTAGTGAAGCACAAGAACGGGAGGAGAACATCACATAGCTACTGGTCATGGACTCATGGTCCAAGGTAGACTACTCACAACTCATCCGGGAGGCGTCCATGGTGGTGGAGAACCTCCCGGTGGTCATCCTCCCCTCCGGCAGGGTGCCGGGAAGAGTTCTCCTGGTGCTCCCGATCTTGGAAGCGGCGGCGGCGGTGGAACAGAGATGAGATCGCGAAAAAGAGTTCCCGTCTCGAGGGTTTCGGGAGACGCTTTAAATATATGCCAAAGGAGGGCATCGGAGGAGCCTCGA
>LR738715.1:799120161-799176839 GCA_902687465.1 Secale cereale
CTGTACTTCGGGCGCAAGGTAGCTTCTGGAACGCTGATTTTTTATATAATTTTTCTGGATTTTTCCTGGCAGTTCTCGTAATGTGAAAACCTGAAATACAAAAACAGCCGAAAACAGAAACTGGCACTGGGGTGCATTGAGTTAATAGGTTAGTCCAAATATGATCAAAAGTGTATGGAAGTGTATAAATAACATAGCAATATCACCCAAAAGAGGCATGGAGCAAGCAGAAATTATAGATACGTTTTGGACGTATCAATTGAGTCAAAACTTGGTGGAGTGAGTAGATGCAGATGTAAGAATGGCCTGGTAAATTGGCAGCTCAAATGAAGCAAGGTAAAATAGTGTTGCTTCACAAAGTCAAAATTGTACCAGAAACCAAGATTTGGAGCTGAGCTCACATAGATGATCTCCATGAGCTCAAATTTGGTGGAGATGCATTATTTAATCAAATGAAGGATGTGACCAAGTTTCATCTCATTTGGACATGCCTAGAATATACTTCCTTCACAAAGTTTCTTTCTGGACAGAAACTTTGGAAAATCACAGGAAAATAACTACTAGGCAAATGAGTATGAAAATTGGCACAGAGCAATGATATGGACATGAAAAGATGTCCACCAAGTTTGGGGGCAATTGGGCAAATATAAATAGAACTTGCTTCACAAAGTGACATTTAGGGCAGAATAGGAAAATGATTATTGGAGGATTATTTTTGAACATGGCAATGAAATGTTTTGCCATATTTGAGCAAGATATGACCCAAACAATTTATGAGAATTACTTGGGAATTTTTAGAATGACAGAGATATAGGTTGCTTCACAACCTAGGGAAAAAAGAATAATTCCTTTAATAGAAAAGGAATATTCCTTTGAAAAGGAATATTCCTTTGAAAAAGAATATTGGGTTAGGTCAAGGATGAAAATGACAGGATCTTGGGATGATGAGAAGGATGGAAAGCCACTATAAAACCTAGGAAGACATGGTCTTCCCAAGTTTCAGAACCACATAGCCACTGAAAAGCAAATAAAATCAGGAAATCCAAGAAAATCATCAGAAAAATAAAAGGGCAAAATCCAGGCTGTTACATTCCTCAGGGGCGTTAGTCCTCAGTTTCGATCCTTTTGGTCATTCGATGACAAAGGGGGGGATTTGAGTTAGTCTTCAAGCGGGTCTATTTATATGGGCGTTTTTTTGCTAAGTTACAATTCTCGTTCTTCTGATAACTTTGTTGCATCGAGTTGTAAACTTAAACTCTATGGTGACTTGATACTTCTGCTGTGGGGTTTCTGCATGCTTATTCCTCATTAATGTTATGCATGCATGCTGAATTACATCAGTCACCATATTTCATCATGCATTTCAAATTCTTCATATTATATGTCAAATGCGTGTATGAATTACAAGATATAGGGGGAGATCTCCATGATTCTACTCTTCAAGTGTGCATTGCTTCAAAAGCAAATTCATCACTATGCACATCTTCAGGGGGAGTTCTTCTATATCTTGCAATCAAATTCCTCAATATCATTACTTACACTTCTTATGTTTATCCCCGTTGAAAACTTAACCTATATTGTCATCAATCACCAAAAAGGGGGAGATTGTAAGTGCATCAAGTGCCCCTTAGTGATTTTCGTGTATTGAAGACTTATAGGTTAAGGGACTAATGTGTTTATGAGTGTACACAGGCCTATAATTCTATGAGGAGTTTGATATTTACAGAGAAAGTCGACCCCCAAAAATGAAGTTCTTCGACTGAAGAGTTTGGATTTCTGAAGACTTTCTGAAGACTTTGAAAGTGAAGAAATTGGTGTGACCTTGAAGACTTGGTATTCATTTGAGGAATGTGAAGCGCGAAGACTTTTGTGTTCGTAGTTTCATGTTCTCTTTCTCGAGTCATAGGAAACACCGTACTGTTAAAGGGGGTCGAGGAAATACTAAGGAAAAAAATTCCATGTGATGCTCAACTCAAAATCCTACACCTACCAATCCCTTCGAGTGAAGCCATTGGAAATCTCATACAGTTCAGTCATATTCTTCAGTGATAGAGACAAAGTTCTTCTGGTCTCTGAGGAATTTGTTCTGACTGAGGAGTTAGGAATTCGCCAGTGCGGATTACCTACACAGTGAGAAACATGATATCCCTGAGGAATTTGATACCCAAATTTCCGACCGTTGATGTGCTATGCGCCAGCTATCTCAAAATATCTACCTACCTAACGGTCATATCATTAAAGGGCATTTATGTCTTATCATGTCTGGCTGCTCCCTAGGCTATAAATAGCCGCCCCCTACAACCACTAGCTGGTTGGCTGCTCCGAGAGAAACTGACACTTGTCATAAGAGCAACCCATCCTCCGAGGACTTTGAGAGAAAATCATCAAGTGAGGAAAAATCCAAAACCAAACCCAAACACCTACAAACCCAAAAGTGATTGAGCATCACTGAAGTTATTGATCCTGCATGGATCCGAAGCTTGTTACCTTTGAAGACTGTGCCTCTTCCAGACGGTTAGGCATCATGGTCTAGAGCGTCCAAGAGGAATTCTGGATCACCGAGTGACCGAGTTTGCGAAGGTTCAGAAGTCACCTGTGAAGACTTACCACGAGTGATTGGGCGCGGTCTGTGTGACCTTAGCTCAAGGGGAATATGGTGAGGACTTGGTGTCTTGGACTGTGTGTCCAGGACTGGGTGTCCAGGACTATGTGTCCTCAGGTTTAAATACCTAGCCGCCCTAACCAGATGTACAACTGAGACAGCAGTTGGAACTGGTCTAACAAATCATTGTCTTCACCAAGCTTACTGGTTCTATTTCCTCAACTCCTTCATTTCCTCATATCTGTGTCATGTGCTTGTTCATATCTGTTTGAAGACTTTGACTGAAGACTTTCTCAATTTCCTCAGTTCAATTTCTTCAGTCTGTTTGTCTTCATCCTGTGTTACCCTATGATTACGCTTTCTGTACTCTTTGCTTGTCTACATTTCTTCATAATGACCATGCTTGTATTCTTCTATGTTTACTTCTGAGTACTTATTCTGCTGCAAGTAGTTCTTCGCTAAGGAATTTCCTCAATAGCAAATTCCTCAGTGAAGAATTCATAAAAATCGCCTATTCACCCCCCTCTAGTTGATATAACGCACTTTCACTCGGCCACAAACATTGTGTAATGCCCAGGATGCGACTATATCTCCTACTGTCGAGGCACGAGTTACAGACATAAGCACATTCTGGAATGATCGCAAGCGTGGTATTTTTGCACAACTCATGTAAAGAACAGGGATGAAAGAGTAAAATAGTTGGCTTACACTCGCCACGTCACACAATGAATACAATATCGTACATTCATCCAAATAACAAAGGGTCCGACTATGGACGAAATCCAAACGAGAAAAGATACCACAACCACAAGTCCTGATCGCCCCTAGCAGGAACCACTACTGATCGTCGGGATACATTACATAAAAATGACCACGCTCTTCATCAAACTCCCAGTGAAGTTCTTGTCCATCTCATGCATCGTTCTCGGCTGTACCTGCATCTAGTGTGTGTTGTAAACTGTGAGTCACAAGGACTCAGCAATCCCATTCCCTGGTATCAAAACTAACAAATCCTTTAGGTGTTGAGAGGTAATAAAGTGTTTGCAACAAACACTAAGCAACTAGCTTACGAATTCAGAGCGAGATGAGGATATGTGCCAACGGTCGCCAAAGATGATCAATAAGTGATCCTAGCTACTCACGTTCATGCATAACCCCACCGTGTTCACTTTCCGAAACCTCGTCGAAAAGAGACCATCACGGTACTCACACAGGTAGTGTATTCTTAAGGATATGGTGTCAAGTTATCTACAACCGGATATTAACAAATTCCCATCTGCCACATAACCGCTGGCACGGCTTTCGAAAGTTCATAACCCTGCAGGGTTGTCCCAACTTAGCCCATCACAAGCTCATGATCTGCGGAGTCGCAACTCCATGTTGGGAAGACTCGAGTATTCACGAAATCCCGTGCTCAATATATTTCGACAAAGGTAAAACTAATCCAGGAAGATCTCCCGGCGTGCTGACACCCTGATAGTAGCCGCGTGTATCTCGTCTTAGGCCACGACCGGATGGAACAAGCTACAGGTACATACCAGCCCTTGGGTTTTCACAAGGTGGCCCCGTAGTACGCCCAGTTTGGACCAACACTCATGAGGAGCTCTGGCCCGGGTTGTTGATTAAGAACTCGGGTTTATAACTCCCTATGCAAGTTTTAGTTGTTAGGCAAATGTAGTACCAAAGTTGGGTCTCGTCGAAAAAGCTTTAAGCAATGCGAATTATCAAGGGGGGCCATAAACCCCAACCATGTTAGGAACGCAAAATCAAGGAACATAACACCGGTTTATCGGGTCCTCAGGTGGCATGAGTGGAACAAAACACCAAGCAGAAGGCCAAGCCTTCCACCCATTACCAATATATATGCGTGTTAATTTAATTAAGATATATTTGTGTTATCACAATAAACAAGTCCAAACATGGAGCAATCTTCAAACTTCACCTGCAACTAACAACGCCATAAGAGGGGCTGAGCAAAAGCATACTTAGCCAATCAACAGATTGCTAGGAAGGCGGTTAGAGTGTTTCATGGCAACATAGGAGGCTGACAAGACAAGAATTGGCATCGAGGCATAGCTAAAGAGCGAGACAACTAGCAAGGCAAAGATAGCCAATCAACGGTTTGCTAGGCGCTTAGAGTGTTTCATGGCAACATAGGAGGCTGACAAGACAAGAATAGGCATCAAGGCATAGCTAAAGAGTTAGACAACTAGCAAGGCAAATATAGAGGTGATATCAGTGAACGGTCATCTTGCCTGGTAAGTCCTCGGTGGGATGGTAAGACGGCTCCTCAAACTCAGTCTCGAAAAGATCCTCGAACTCGGTATCGGCTCCCGGCTCTACCCAACACAAGAGCACAACAATGGTACAAGATCAATCACGGTGCAATGCACAACCAACATGATGCAAGACATGTCATGGGATGCAAGTATGATGTGCATATGCATGAGGATGCTCTCGAGCCTAAAGGACAAGATGATGGAAATGGCATCATCTTGGGCAACCAAGCAGGCCACTGGATAGAGGGGAAGATTTCAGTCGAAAACGATATAAGGATCATTGGAAACGGATGCATGGTTTGCAAATGACAAGAAAAACACTACACGATGCAATCTGCCAAAAATAGCAAGTTGCCCACTAAGTGACCAAGTTTAAGTATGCCACAACACTCCAACAAGCAAGCAAAAGGCATGGCAATAACATACATAACATGCTCTTCAAGAATAACCACATGGCTACTTCTACAACATACTAGAGCATGTCACAAACAGCATGTCAAAAGTGCAAACGTTTATCCAGACAGAGAAATCTGGGCATGCTGACAGATAACATTTTGAAAGAACTAGAGGGCCTCAAAAGAACAAGCTACAGCATGGCATCATGGCAAACAAGAGCATGGATAGCTAGAGCATAACATATACATCAAGGAACACTCACTGGACAACTCTAACCATGCACAACAATGACGGTAGCATCATGGAAACATGGCATAAAAATTAACAGATTCAGCCTTAGCAGAAACTTAACATCACGATGGCATGTTAACAAGCTTGATGCACTCATCTCAAGACATATCATGGCATGAAAATAAATCTATCATGTATAGCACATTCCAATGAGCAAAACCCATGTTGACACCTAGCTCATATGACACATGGATTAATTCACACGAAAAAGACGAATGAGCAAGTCATTACAAATGACAACAGTTTTAAACACTTAGCACTTTTTAGCAGTGACAAACATGGCATAATGCAACCTATCATGTATGCAAATGCATCCATCATGAAGAACATCACAAGGCGAACATTTTGACATATCATACACTCCATTTGGACCAACATGCACCAAGTTACGACCTCACGAACATGCCAACATATTGTTAACAGACAACTAGTGTTGAAACAGTAACATCACAAAGCAGTCTTGAAACGAAGATTAAGACATCTAGATGAACCCTATCAGGCACAAAACGGATGCCAACATGTAGAGCACTTCGAGAAGAACATTTTGATATCTCATATGCGCAAAACGGAGCTACGAGCATGGAGTTACGACATGATGAAGGGGGCATGAAAATTACATGGATCTGGGACTTAGAGAAAATTTATACCCTCTGAAAAGTCAATGCGGGACGGAGTCGTGCGGGATGGAGAGATCCGGGCGGACGGAGGCACGTTTGGTTGGGCGAGGTGGTGGATCTGGTCCAGTTCCAGATCCCGATCCGGACCTCGTCGGAGTTCGCCGAAGACGGGGCCGGAGACGAGGAAGAAGATGGACGGAGCCGAGCGGAAGGTGGCCGGAGCTTCGGCCGGCGGCGGGGCGGCAGGCGGGAGCGGCCGGAGGTGCAGTCGGGGGGGCGGCCGATCTCGCCGGCGTGGAGGCGGGGTGGCGCGGCCAGCGGCGAAGTCGGAGGGCGGCGGCAAGGAGCGTTGCCGGCTGCGTCGGAGTAGCTCGTGGCGGCGGGAGCCCTAGTGGCGGCGACGGTTGTCGTGGCGGTGGCGGCCGGCGGTGATTGCGGAGCTCGGCGGCGCGGCGTGGAGGGGCCGACAGCGGCGAAGCGGCACGGCGACGACGCGTGGACCGGCGGCGGGGACGAGACAGCCATGGGCGGCGGCGGTTGCGGGCCTGGCGCGGCCCGGTTCGGCTCGGGACGGGCCAGATCTGGGCATCGGTGGCGATGTGGGCACGATGGAGGCGATGTGGCGCGGTATGATTGGCTGAGGGGTGGAGTTGGATGTGTCCGGCGCCGACGGACACGTCCGGCACGGTAGGAGGAGCTCGGGCTAGGGTTTTGCCCGAAATTTCGGGGGATGGGGCTGTTTTATAGGTAGAGGGAGCTAGGAGAGTCCAAAATGGGTGTGGTTTTTGCCCACACGATCATGATCCCACGACCGCGAGCATGGTGGTGGTTAGGATGGGCTTGTGGGCTGTTGTGGAGGGGTGTTGGGCCAAAAGAGATAGGGATTCTAGTGTTAACGCGGTTAACCATTGGAGTATCAAACGACCTCCAAACGAGACAAAACTTTACAGGTGGTTTACCGGTGATATACCAAGACCACTCGACAACTCTCGGGCCATTCCAAGGAAGTTTTTCGGCCACTTACCAAAGGAGGACTCGGAGGTGCCACGGGCACGTGTGTGAGTGTCAGAACTAGAAACGGACAACAGAGACGATGCAACTTCACACGGATGCCAGTGAGACTAGGCCAATGCAATGCACATAATGGAAATGACATGGTGACATGCAACACATGCACAAGGCAAAAAACGAAGAAACCCAAAATGAAGGAAGGAGCCAAGAATGGAATTGATTAAGACAACGATGAATATATTGCCATATAAGGAAGTTTTACATCTGGGGCGTTACACATTGAGATACCTGGTTTTTAAATTCTAGTAAATCCCAAGCTCGTCTGAAATTCATGAAACTTGGCATGCTATCATGGAGCGGCATCAACATGCCGTGGTAAATTTTTTGTCCCATTTGGGCTAGGTTTGGGGATATGCTTCTCATAAACCAGAGCTTCTCACAACAAGCCTGATGGTTTCGGTAGGGAACGTCCCACCTTTGGGGATGAAACGATACGATTGCCTCTTATTGCTTTCAAAAAAATTCTCGTGTCAACGTAGAACAACAGGAGTGTTGTGTCAATTTTTGGGATTTTTCGAGGTTCGTTTGGACATTTTTATGCATTAATTGAGTTTTTAATGCATTTTTGTGCATAATTCAAATTTGAACTACATGAACATGCTCTAATGCATATAGATTGGCTGAAAAATCAAATATGTGTCAGTGGGTGAATGCTTAGGTCCCATGCAAGAAATGGGAATGAATTTCAAACAGAAGAGCACCGTTGATTGCCGGCAAAACTTTGAGATACTTTGTTTTTAAATTCCAGTAAATCCAAAACTCGTCTGAAATTCGTGAAACTTGGCATGCTATCATGGAATGGCACCCCACATGGTGTGGTATTTTTCGTGTCTATTTTCAGAGAAGGCGCACTCGAATAACCGCCTACAAAGGCATTTCTAAAAAATAGCTGCCACTTTAATATCTTAAACGTTTGTATAATTCAAATCATGTGCGTTCTGTTAACCATTCACGTGACGCCACGTGTCTTTGTTTTAATGTCTATAGGAGGTGTCATGCGGACAGCTGCTTGACCTTGACTGAACGGGAGGCGTGCGAGCAGAGTCCGGTGCGCAGGCTGACCGAGAGGCATGCAAGCTGTCCTCCAACGCGCAGGCTCACTGGGAAGCGTGCGAGTTATACGCTGCGCATACTCACTGGGAAGCGAGCCCTTTGACTTCCATGGCCGCCCGCCTTCCTTTCCATTAATGGTGCCCGAGCCGCTGTTTAATATGGACGGCCTTACTGTTCGCCTCCCATTCCCCTCCCTCCCGTAGACGTGTGATGACCCTCAACCGTAAGGGATCTGTTGCAGCGTTTTCGATAAGTAAGAGTGTCGAACCTAACGAGGAGCAGAAGGTATTGATAAGCGATTCTGAGCAAGAAATTACTGCATGCACTGAAAGATAACTTTTAGGGGTTTTCTCGATATATAAGCAACAGGAATGTAAAGGCAAGTAATATGAAAGATACTGAGAGTAACAAGTGGCCCAATCCTTTCTTAGCAAAGGAGAGGCCTAGCAACTGAACTTATAAAGACTAAAGCGTTCTTGAGGACACACGGGAGAGGTAGTCATGTGCTTTCGCCATATTCCGTATCGATACTATGTTATGTATTGATAAGTGTTCGTGGGTGGATCTATGCTAGTGCACTCTCTAGACTAAGATGAATGCACTCTTATGATTAAACACCTTGCAAGCATCCGCAAATACAAGATAGAATTTAAGGCAAAAGCCTAACCATAGCAATACGATCGAGGATCCATTATTCCCTTATGGAAAAGCGTGCAAACTGGGGTTCAGGTTTCTGTCACTCTGGCAACCCACCATAAGCATTCTTTATACACAATGCATTCCCCTAGGTCCTTAATAAGGCGAAGTGTTGGGTGTTCGACTCACACAACACCACTAGTAGAATGACAACACAACTTAAGTATCAAACAACACATATTACTTCAACAGCATATGACTACTAACAACAAGACTTTCCCCATGTCCTCAAGAACTAAAGTAACTACTCACAAGACATAAAAGAGATCATGATCAGAGAGGATAAATATGTGATAAACAATCTGGACATAATAATATTTCTCCAACAAAACTCAATAGCATTCACCACAAAGTAGTAATCAACACCGATGGAGTGGAGAGGATAGGTAGTACAAGTTACAACACGAGTTGCGATGGAAAGATGAGATTTGGATGAAGATGGAGATGGTGCTGGTGTTGGGGATGATGTTGATGATGATCTCGATGATGCCCGTGATGATGGTGATGACGATGGCGACGATCTCCCCTTCCGGGAGGTGATCTCCCCGGCGGAATCTGTCCACCGGAGATGCCCTTTTCTTCTCTGTAGGTTTCCGCCTCGAAGCGGCGGCGGAACTCCGTAAAAATTCCCGTGCCTAGGGTTTTCGGGAGACGGAGAGCATATATGCAAAAGGGGTCGGCCAGAGGTGGGCCAGGGGCTCCAGGCGCCCCCCGGCGCGGCCAGGGGGGGCGCCCCCAGGCCGCCTGGGCACCCTGTGGCCCCCCTCTGACTCCCCTTTTGCGTGTCTTCGTTATTCTTCTGAAAAACACGTCCCGTCATTTTTCAGGTAATTTGGAGGTGTTCTTCTTCAGCAACTCAGTATCCACTTTTTCCTGCTGAATCCTGCGTCTGCTGTTTCGGCAGCGGAAAGTTGCAAACTGTGTAAAATAGACCAAAACAACATAAGAACATCATCATAACGTGGAATATATCAATGAATAAGGATAAATTATAATACAAAATAGTGATGCATTTTGGACGTATCAACACCCCCAAGCTTAGACCTCGCTTGTCCCCAAGCGAAAATGAACTCGGTAAACTTGTCCACAAGTTTAGAGAGTGAAGTGTCGATAAATAGAATACGGACAAGAAGCATCATAGTCTCTTTACCAACTCAAATATCCTCAGCAATAATCTTCAACTCATAAGGCTCTTATGAAAGAGTGTCAACACTTATATTCGAAAGTAGGACCAATAGAAACTCATTATATCATGGCAAACATGTCCTTTGGTCAAGGAACAACAAATAATTTTAACTTTTGCTTTTAATGGGATTAAATTGAAGCTTTTTGAAATAACAAGTTAATAAGCAAGAAGTGAAAGTGTTAACACAAAGGAAGATATTTGTCTTAGCTGGGCATGACAAACAACTTGCTTATCAAATGATAATGTCAACAAGGATATGATATGACAAATCTTAATGCAGCTTTATATGTATGAATCCTTATCAACATCAAACGTTTGCTCTCTTTGAGAAATAGAAGGAAGTAGGAATAACTGACTCAACTTAAAATTAAAAGATAGGCCCTGCTCTAGGGTAGTAGGGAAAACTCATGTGCTATCGTCAAATCAAACAGAATGAAAACAAATTTTTGAGAGGTGCATGATTTGTCAACGAATGCTAATAGATAACTCAATTGCTTCTTGAACTGGACAAGTTTCGAATTAACGGCTCCCGTATGAGGACGATAACATCCTCTTATTCTCCTTTGTTTATCACTGCCAAAGTTTTCTGATTTCTCATGAACAAAGCATGAAGGAGGGTTTGTTTGTTATATTATTTTTTTAAGCCGGGCGCACTCAATGCCAGTTCCTGTTCGTATTATGGGTTTGCACATTATACATGCAATCCCGGGGTGAAGCTTGTCCAACTCAAAAAGGTCATGAATTAGCTACTACTTCCTCATGAGCTAAAGCAGAGGCACAAAATAAAAGATTTTGAACATTTAAGGATAACACATAAATTATATACTTTTAGGAGGTGGTAGTGTAGTACCACGAGTAGGTAGGTATGGTGGACTCATATGGAAGGTATTGGCTTAAGGGTATGGATGCACAAGCAGAATTCCGCTTAGTACAGAGTTAGGCTAGCAAAGGTTTTGAGAGAGCAGACAATCGATGATGACTAAGATGCAAAGCAATATAAAGCATGAGCATTGAAATAAGCATAACACATCAAGTTGTCTTCCTTGTCAACATAACACTTCAAGTATAATAACATAAAGGTTTTGGCTATGTTGATATTCTAAGAGAATCATGCTTGTTGTTATGACCAAAGCTATGTTTGCCAAGATTAAATAAAGTTTCATAGCCATACCTGACATAAGGTCAATACTCCCCATAAGAATCATCATATAAGGTCGATTGCATGAAGAGAATACCGAGTGCAGCAAAAAGGAACCGATAAACTTCTCATTAATATTCCATCATAGACGACTCCACACACATGGATACAATTCTTCACCAAGGGGGCGATAGACCTCAATGCGCACACCTATCTCATATAATAACTTCCCTAGACATGATACGACTCTACTTGACTTCTAAAAGACAAAAGGTAAAAGATAAAGATACCAGGCACTCCCCCAAGCTTGGAACAAGCCAAGGGAATGCCATTACCATGGAGATTTCACTCATCATCTTTGTTGGCGTTGATCACGTAGTTCTTGGTGAAACTCTTCCATGGAAGGGGTTCTCCAGTCTCGTAGGAGAAGCTCGTCTCCTGGATCCTGCATTCAGCACCCAAACCCATGTGTAGAAACCTTAGTTCATACTCACAGTTCTGGTTATGTAGATCGTTAATTTGCCCCTAGAGTTCTATGATTCTGTCTTCAGCCGCGGCGATTCTTTCCCACATCTCCTTCATCTCCTTCGGAAAGTAGTTCTTCAGCTCGCTGGTGATGTCAAAGTTAGCTTCGACACCACGCTCGGTCATCTTCTTGTACTTGAAGACTTCTTGCTCCACTTCTTCCAGCCTGGCTTGGACGCTCCCCTCCTTGATAGGTCCCTTCAGATCTTCTTGATGAAGGACGCCCTCCTTTATCTGAACCACCTGAGGGTGCTTCTTCACCTCAGCGAGGTAAGGATTGATGACGTTGACGACGAACGTGTCCTTGGGGGAACTTGGAGAAGCCATGGCACCTAAATTTAGGTGAAAGATCTCCTGGCAGAAACAGATCGAAGAGAAAACACGCGAAATCGCAAGATACGTTGCCGGAACAACCCGGGCAAATATATAGGAAACATTTATGCACAGAAAGGAAGGTAACGGACCAAAGCGGGGTCGGAGACGGGCACCAGGGTGCCTAGGCGGCCTGCCGGCGCGGCCCAGGGGGGGTGCGCCAGGGGGGCGCCTGGACTCCCTGGTGGTCGTCTCCGGCTCCACTTCGACTCGGAATTTTACTAATTTTTCAAAAACACGTAATACGGAACTTTTATGATGTTTTGCGGTGTTTTATTACCGTACTACGTACCTTTTCTTTATTCTGCTTCTGCTGGCGTCTGAAACAGGGCTGCAACATGTTCTTCATGGGTTGTTGTGTATATTATATTCACATCAACATCGACGGGGTCTCCTGCTATGTAATGTTTAAGTCTTTGCCCATTCACAACTTGAGGTTTGGTGCCTTCAAAATTATTAATCTTAATTGCACCAGACCGATAAACTTCTTCTATATGAAATGGTCCTTCCCACCTGGAAAGTAGTTTACCTGGAGAAAACCTGAAACGGGATCTAAACAACAAAACTTTATCACCAACATTAAATTCACGTTTCAGAATCTTCCTATCATGCCACCTTTCTACCTTTTCTTTGAACATTTTAGCGCTCTCGTAAGCTTCACTTCTCCATTCATCTAGAGAAGTCAAGTTCATGAGACGCTTCTCACCAGCTAGTTTTGGCTCAGCGTTAAGCTCTCTAACAGCCCAGAAAGCTTTGTGCTCTAATTCTAATGGCAGATGGCAAGCCTTGCCATATACCATCTTATATGGGGACATACCCATGGGGTTTTTGTAAGCAGTTCTATATGCCCACAAAGCATCTCCCAATTTATTTGACCAATCCTTCCTATTTCTGTTTACTGTTTTCTGCAAGATCAACTTAATCTCTCTATTGGTGAGCTCAACTTGCCCACTAGTTTGAGGATGATAAGGTGAAGCAATTCTATGATTAACATCGTATTTAGCCAAAGCTTTTCTAAAAGCTCCGCGCGTGAAGTGTGATCCTCCATCGGTCATGAGGTACCTTGGTACACCAAACCTAGGAAAAATTACATCTTTAAGCATTTTCAAAGATGTTTTGTGATAAGCACTTTCAGTGGGGATTGCTTCAACCCACTTGGTGACATAATCAACAGCTACTAAAATGTGAGTGTACTTGTGCGAAGAAGGAAAAGGACCCATAAAATCAAAACCCCAACAATCAAAAGGTTCAATCACTAGGGAGTAATTCATAGGCATCTCATTCCTTCTACTAATGTTACCAACTCTCTGACATTTATCACAAGCTAAAACATAATTTCTAGCATCTTTAAAGAGAGTGGGCCAATAAAAACCTGATTGAAGAACCTTATGTGCAGTCCTCTCACTGGCATGATGTCCTCCATAGGGACTGTCATGGCACTGTCGGAGAACGTCCTTCTGCTCATGTTCCGGAATGCATCTTCTTACGATCCCGTCGGGACCTTCTTTGAAAAGATGTGGGTCATCCCAAAAGTAGTGCCTCAAATCATGAAAGAACTCCTTCCTTTGCTGAAATGTTAGACCCGGAGGCAAATACTTTGCAACAATAAAATTAGCATAATCTGCATACCAAGGATCGGAGAGAGGTTGTACTTTTACAACGGCAAGTTGCTCGTTTGGAAAACTATCGTTAACTGGGATGGGGTCATGCGGTATATCTTCCATTCTTGAAAGATTGTCCGCTACCGGATTGTCTTCTCCTTTCCTATCAACAATCTGCAAATCAAATTCTTGGAGAAGGAGTACCCATCTGATAAGCCTTGGCTTGGCATCCATTTTTGTCATAAGATATTTAATGGCAGCATGATCAGTATGAATAATAACTTTGGAATCAACAATATACTGCCTAAACTTATCACAAGCAAAAACTACAGCTAAGAATTCCTTCTCAGTAGTAGCATAATTTCTTTGAGCACTATCAAGGGTCTTACTAGCATAATGTATAACATTCAATTTCTTATCAACCCTTTGTCCTAAGACAGCTCCAACAGCAAAATAACTTGCATCACACATAATTTCAAAAGGTAAGTTCCAGTCAGGTGGTTGTACTATAGGAGCAGTTATTAAAGCTTTCTTAAGGATTTCAAAAGCTTCCTTACAATTTTCATCAAACGCAAAAGGAACATCCTTCTGGAGAAGATTAGTGAGGGGTCTCGAGGTTTTAGAAAAGTCTTTAATAAATCTTCTATAAAAACCTGCATGACCGAGAAAACTGCGAATACCTTTGATGTCCTTTGGATAAGGCATCCTCTCAATAGCTTCGATCTTGGCTTTGTCCACTTCAATTCCCCTTTCGGAAATCTTGTGACCAAGAACAATTCCTTCATTAACCATAAAGTGGCACTTCTCCCAGTTGAGTACCAAATTTGTCTCCTCGCATCTCTGCAAAACTTTATTAAGGTTGTGAAGACAATGGTCAAATGAAGTTCCATAGACGGAGAAATCATCCATGAAGACTTCCATAATATCCCCGCAGAAACCATGTAAGATAGCAGACATACACCTTTGAAAAGTAGCAGGGGCATTACATAAACCAAAAGGCATACGTCTGTAAGCATAAGTACCAAAAGGACAACTAAAAGTGGTCTTCTCTTGATCGACAGTGTTAACATGAATTTGAGAGAAGCCAGAATAACCATCGAGATAACAAAAGTGGGTGTTTTTGGATAACCTTTCAAGCATTTGGTCGATGAACGGCAACGGGTAGTGATCCTTCCTGGTTGCTTTGTTCAACTTCCTATAATCAATACACATTCTATATCCAATAATAATTCTCTGAGGTATTAGTTCATTTTTATCATTAGGAACCACAGTTGTACCTCCTTTCTTAGGAACACAATGTACAGGACTTACCCACTTACTATCAGCTATAGGGTAGATAATACCTGCGGCTAGAAGCTTGAGAATCTCAGTTCTCACGACATCCATCATCTTCGGGTTCAACCGTCGTTGATGATCAACAACTGGTTTAGCATCAGGCTCAAGGTTGATAGTATGTTGACAGATAGATGGACTAATCCCCTTAAGGTCATCAAGGGTGTAGCCAATTGCGCCTCGGTGTTTACGAAATACTTCCAATAATCGCTCTTCTTCATATCCTGAAAGGTTAGAATTGATAATAACAGGATATACTTTCTTTTCATCTAAATAAGCATACTTGAGCGTATCGGGAAGAGGTTTAAGATCGAACACCGGGTCTTCTTTCGGTTTTGATAAAATTCCCAAAGGTTCAACTGGAAGGTTGTGCTTCAGGATAGCAGGCTGCCTCAAGAATATTTCATCTAGTTCATTTCTTTCCTGCATATGTAAATCATTCTCGTGGTCCTCCATGTATTGCTGCAAAGGATCATCAGGAGGAATAGCAATAGAGGCAATACTTTCAATAATTTTATCATCACTAGGTAAATTAGTACCACGAGGCTGCTTAGAGAACTTAGAAAAATTAAATTCATATGGCTCACCATTGAATTCAACAGAAACTTTACCTTTCTTGCAATCTATTATAGCTTCACAAGTTCTAAGAAAAGGTCTACCAAAAATGATGGGACAAAAATCGTCCCTGGCTGAACCAAGTACCAAAAAGTCGGTAGGGTATTTTACCTTTCCACATAGGACTTCAACGTCCCTCACAATTCCGATAGGAGAGATAGTTGATCTATTTGGAAGATGAATAGTAACATCAACTTCTTCAAGTTCACAAGGGGAAATCTCACCGATGATTTCTTCATAAAGTGAATAAGGAATAGCACTTGCACTCGATCCCAAATCGCATAGCCCATAATAATTGTGTTCTCCTATTTTAACAGATACCACCGGAGTACCTGAAATTGGGCCTTTGTTCTTGGCTGTGACAAGGTTAGTGGAAACAGCACAAAAAGTTATATTGGAATCCAAAACATCATCGGTAACAAGGTCTTTAATCAATGCAACTCGAGGATCGACCCTGATCTGGTCCTCAGGCTCATCAACTTTTCTCTCACTTTTATTTATTATGCCTGTCACAAGAGAGTGCTCCTTTATCCTCGTGGGAAAAGGAGGTTGTTCATATATAACTGCAGGCAAAATAGGCTCAGCAACATAAATATCAATAGGTTTTTCTTTAAAAGGTGCATGGTGCTGGTCTCTATTCTTTTTAAAAGAATCAACATGAGAGGCAAAGTTCTTACATAAATCAATCACTAGATGGGAATCAAGACCAATCTTAGAGCAAAAAGTATTGAAGTAATCAGTTTCTACATAGCTCTCAATATAATCATGTTCATAATTTATAGCTGGTTCAATACCTTTATCAATTTCCCAATCTTCGGTATTCCTCTGGATTCTTTCAAGGAGATCCCACCTTTCTTCAACACTCTTCTTATTAAATACCCCACTAGAGGAGGCATCCAGCATCTCCTTATCCTGACGAGAAAGCCTGGCATAAAAATTTGTAAGTATAATCTCCTTGGGAAGCTTATGAATAGGGCATTTGAGCATTAGAGACTTCAGTCTCCCCCAAGCTTGAGCAATGCTTTCTCCGTTACGAGACCTAAAGTTATAGATATAATTCCTGTCTCGATGAATTTCATGAAGAGGATAAAATTTAGTATAAAAGAGAGACATAAGCTCCTGCCAGTCCAGCAAGTGTGGGTTATCAAGAAGCCCATACCAATCTGAAGCTTTATCTGTAAGGGATACGACAAACAATTTCCTCATGAAAAACTCCCTCGATACACCTGCAAGCTTAAATAATGAACACAGTCGTGACAAATACAGCAAGTGTTCACCGGGATGTCTGTCTCCTGTATACCGATTAGCCAAAACATAATTGATAATGCCAGCCGGTATTTTATAAGGCACAATTTCAGTAGGGGGAGGATCAACCACCACAGGTGTGGGGTGTCTTCCCGCAAGCAATGCTCCAATAATAGGGTTATCCATAAGGACAGAGGATAGCAATAAAAATAAAAAACAGAATTATAAAAAGACTTTCTTACCAGTTTCACTTTACCAATAGCGCTATGCTCCCCGGCAACGGCGCCAGAAAATGGTACTTGATGACCCTCAACCGTAAGGGATCTATTGCAGCGTTTTCGATAAGTAAGAGTGTCGAACCCAACGAGGAGCAGAAGGTATTGATAAGCGATTCTGAGCAAGAAATTACTGCAAGCACTGAAAGATAACTTTTAGGGGTTTTCTCGATATATAAGCAACAGGAATGTAAAGGCAAGTAATATGAAAGATACTGAGAGTAACAAGTGGCCCAATCCTTTCTTAGCAAAGGAGAGGCCTAGCAACTGAACTTATAAAGACTAAAGCGTTCTTGAGGACACACGGGAGAGGTAGTCATGTGCTTTCGCCATATTCTGTATCAATACTATGTTATGTATTGATAAGTGTTGGTGGGTGGATCTATGCTAGTGCACTCTCTAGACTAAGATGAATGCACTCTTATGATTAAACACCTTGCAAGCATCCGCAAATACAAGATAGAATTTAAGGCAAAAGCCTAACCATAGCAATACGATCGAGGATCCATTATTCCCTTATGCAAAAGCGTGCAAACTGGGGTTCAGGTTTCTGTCACTCCGGCAACCCACCATAAGCATTCTTTATACACAATGCATTCCCCTAGGTCCTTAATAAGGCGAAGTGTTGGGTGTTCGACTCACACAACACCACTAGTAGAATGACAACACAACTTAAGTATCAAACAACACATATTACTTCAACAGCATATGACTACTAACAACAAGACTTTCCCCATGTCCTCAAGAACTAAAGTAACTACTCACAAGACATAAAAGAGATCATGATCAGAGAGGATAAATATGTGATAAACAATTTGGACATAATAATATTTCTCCAACAAAACTCAATAGCATTCACCACAAAGTAGTAATCTACACCGATGGAGTGGAGAGGATAGGTAGTACAAGTTACAACACGAGTTGCGATGGAAAGATGAGATTTGGATGAAGATGGAGATGGTGCTGGTGTTGGGGATGATGTTGATGATGATCTCGATGATGCCCGTGATGATGGTGATGACGATGGCGACGATCTCCCCTTCCGGGAGGTGATCTCCCCGGCGGAATCTGCCCACCGGAGATGCCCTTTTCTTCTCTGTAGGTTTCCGCCTCGAAGCGGCGGCGGAACTCCGTAAAAAGTCCCGTGCCTAGGGTTTTCGGGAGACGGAGAGCATATATGCAAAAGGGGGCGGCCAGAGGTGGGCCAGGGGCTCCAGGCGCCCCCCCGGCGCGGCCAGGGGGGGGGGCGCCCCCAGGCCGCCTGGGCACCCTGTGGCCCCCCTCTGACTCCCCTTTTTCCTGTCTTCGTTATTCTTCTGAAAAACACATCCCGTCAATTTTCAGGTAATTTGGAGGTGTTGTTCTTCAGCAACTCAGTATCCACTTTTTCCTGCTGAATCCTGCGTCTGCTGTTTCGGCATCGGAAAGTTGCAAACTGTGTAAAATAGACCAAAACAACATAAGAAGATCATCATAACGTGGAATATATCAATGAATAAGGATAAATTATAATACAAAATAGTGATGCATTTTGGACGTATCAACGTCCACCAACGCCATGGCGCAGAATGATCATCTGTCACTAGTCTTCAAGTTTGGTGAAGTCGACTCCGAGCCGGAGGAGACAGAAAATAAGGAGAAACGGGGCCTCATGGACATGGCCCAGAACGAGCTGGTCGCGGCTGTTGCTGCCCCCGCTCCCATCCCAGCTCCCATCCCCGCGCCTGCGCCAGCGACCATCCCCGTAGCATTGAAGGGCTGGCCGTCGAGCACTATCGTAGAGCTGGAAGCCGCGGGCGTCAGCAAGGTCTCCGCGGACCCACATGAGCTCGTGTACATCTTAGCGCCAGTGCCCGTGCCCATGCCCGTGTGCGCCCCTCCACCCACCGTGGCGTCGGTCCCCGTGCGTTTGGCTGCACCCGCCGCGCCCGTGCCCCTGCCCCGTGCGCGTCCCTCCGCCCATCACAGCGCTTGTCCCCATGCGTTTGGCTGCACCCGCCGTGCCCGTGCCCGTACGCGCTCCCTCCTCAGCGGCATGGGATGCTACCTCTCAGCGGCGCCAGTTGTCGTCCTCCCGCGACCCGCCCGTCAATCCCGCGACGACATGATGTTTGATTTACATGTGAAGAACATTTTGTGCTGCCTTGAAGACTTCAACAACGGCGTACTGGAGGACGACAACGACAACGATGGCGCGGCACGCCGCCTCCGCCACCGCCGCAAATAGTTTTTTGGGGTTTAATAATGTATCTCGAATTCTCGATCATATGAATATAAATTCGCAGTGTGACTGAATGAAAGATATGGTTTGAACGAACTTGCGTTTTTCTCTCTTAATGTACAGACTTATCAAACGATTTTGTTTTGAAAAAAAACGTCAATGATTTTTAAATATAAAACACTCATCACAAACATTTTAGTTAGAACACCCGTATGCAAACCGAGAGCTTCCCCAGGAAGCCAAGGGAAAATGTGCCGAGCAGGATTTGTGCAGCTCTTGATTGCAAACGTTTTAGATAGAACACCCATATGCCAAGTGAGAGCTATGGTCTTCCCCTTAAGTCAAGGGAAAATTCGTAGTGCAGGATTTGTGCATCCCTTTAACGCAAATGGTTGTTTTGGATGACCCGTGTGCAACAATGTAGAAACAATTGGGTAAGATTTGCATTTTTCATATTGGGTATGTTGCCATTTGACAAACTGGAAAGATTGACATTTGTTTATCTAGTAACATTGCCATTTTTCAACCTTGTAACACTGCGATTTGTCAAAATATGTAGCTAAAAATCACTAGCACTGTTCATATGGACACCACTAGCATGCGTGAGTTGATGGATGCTTATGCAAATGTAACATTGATTACATACAACAAGTCATCAACCCACAACGGCAATGAGGATACATGTTGGATTATAGATCATTTCCAACAAAACATTCTAGTAAAGTAAAGTTTTTCTCACACAACAAATAAGAAAGCAATGAAATGAACTTCAGCTCAACCACTCATCAGCGTTGGAAACGCTTGCTTTGAACCAGAAGTGATTCTCTGGGAAGGGCCAACTACTGTCAATCTCGAGACCAACGCAGGACTGATCATCCAGGCTAAAGCGGCCTATTTCAATACCCATATTGTGATAGACACGGTAGGGAAGCATAGCAATGTCCGAGGTATAGATACAGTTGCCTCTCATAAATGGTAGTAACGTTGTGTCAACAGCAGCTAGATCGCTTTTCACCATCATTGGATAGTTTTGTCCAAGGAGAGCGAGTTTTCTCCAAGACTATCAATACTGAACCAGGGAGAAGGTGTTGGCGCTAGCACACTAGTATCCATCCCGAATACCCTGCAACAGATGTTGGAATAGGTCCGGAGAGTGCGACCATGCGAGACAACACCTGCTTCTTTACTAACATCAGAAGTGCCCTGTATACAGACAAGAAGAGGTGATCCATCGGAATAAGTTGCCAGGCGCCACTGAGTATATGGGTCCTGCTCGTCCTCATGCTCATGATCATCACCATCATCATCTCACCCTTGGTTATAAAAAAATCAAGTATAGGTGATGGAATGTTCACAGGACCTTGGAAACACAAGAAGGTTAATTAGTAAAGGGAAACTAGCTAGCTAACCCGCATGCATGTGGATGAAACAATTATAATTACGCTGGAAGACAAACGTACCGAAACCATAATGATTCCATGCAAAAATAGTGCCACATGTGGTGGCAGCAAACACAAGACCCTCGTAATGAATTGCATCACAGTACTCATCCGTGTACAAAAATAAATTTTTGAGCAATATCCATCGAGTCGTGGAAGCAAGGATGGCAACAAGCTTGTTCAAGATAGCAACAACTTCATAGTTTGTGTAATTCCAGGAGAGGTTGGGAACTCGACAAATTGCTATCTTCCGTAGACGGCAGTCACCATGATCGTATTTGAATGTACGTAGAATACCGCTGTGCTCAACTTCAGGATTGTCTAAGATTTTCGGAAGTGGAACCCGGTGACGAGTGTACACATTCACAAGTTCCCACTCGCAGTTGTACACAATATAAAGAACCCAATCTCCATTTTTGCCTGCCCAAGCCTTACTCTCAAGCAATGGCATCTTAACATCACATCATTATCAAGCGGCATCAACTTGCACAAGGCGAGGCTTACGTCGTCCCCGCACCAGTGATCAGGGTCACGGCAAAGAAGATAGGGGAGATCAAACCGCTCCTGGACCCTTGGGTTGCTTGTAATGATGTTATTAGTTGATTCGAGAATGGTCTTGAACGAACCTGCCATGCTAGCTGAGGTGATGACGTCACACCAATTAATGTGTTCCTCCACCACGTCATCTTTCAGATCGGGGCAAGAATAATGGGGTCGTTTCCAGCCTGTTCCCTCCATGGAGAATACGACCGAACAATGGCAGAAGGAAAGGGTGAAGGCAAATGGAGGGAGGAAGATCATGCGACAGGAGTTCCAAATCAAGAGGGAAAGGTGAAGAGGCGCTGGACGGTTGCCATGGTAGAAGAAGAGGCTAGTGGGGAGTGAACGGTTGCCACAGAGGTCACACACTAACTACAAGGCCGAGTGAACCGCATGCCGTATATTGCACACACCTTGATCTGGCTGACCGTTTCTTTTGTGGTGCCTAATCACAAATAGTTCATCCGAGTGAACCGTATGTTGTATATCGCGCACGCCTTCATGTGGCTGCCTATTTCTTTTGTGTTGCCTCATCGCAAACAGTTAATTGAACTGAACCGTATGCCCTGCATCGCACACACAACTAAAATTTGAACTGTGTTTGATGCATCCATAATTGCAAACGTTTTGCACCTTTTTTGAAGGTTTTTTACATCACCATTTGCGATTATTGCATCGCACACAGTTTCGTCGAAGGGTCTCTGATCATAGTGTCGCGTTAGCAGCATCCTGCAGTAGTGATCCAATGTCCGCATCTTTGTCTTCTTCCATTTCCTCAACGCCGACCTCTTCAGCAGTGAACTGAGGCATGGGCGATGATACCAGAGGAGTTGCAGTGATTGCTTTTTCGCTTCAATTTCATCATCCAACTGCACTGAAGAAGCAGTAGACGGATTTTCTTCAGTGATGTCATCAGGAATGTCATAATCCTCACCAAAGGGAACAATCTTCTTGGATGTCACAATAGAAATGGGAACAACATCAATGGGGTTGGTGATGGATCTTGACAAAGTCCTCACTTTCTTGGGAGCTGAGGATTCTGCAGTTGATGATGCTTTCCTTTTCTTCACAACTGCTTTCTCTACAGCCTTTGTCTTCTTTACTTCTGACGTAGAAGTTAGATTGATGTTCTTCACATCTGAAGACTTTGCAGGAGGAGTAGATGACACAGGTTCAGTTTCTTCAGGCACGCCTGTTGCAGTCGCCCTGGCATTCTTAGATTCTTCAGGTGCTGCAGCAGATTCTTCAGCAGGCCTGGGTTGTTCCTCAAGCGCAACATTGGAAGTTGCCCCTTACAATTTCATCAGCGGCTGGAATTTCTTCATCAGCCCTCGCATGTTCAGTTTCTTCAGTAGCTACATTTTCAGCTGTGCTTTCAGTTTCCTCAGCAAGATGTATTTGTTCTTGTGAGGAGGTTTCACCACCAAGCTTGAGGGTCTTGGAGAGCTTGACGAATCTGACTTTGGCACCTAGCCAATCAGCACTGTATCTATCAAATTCATCATTGAGGCCTTTGATCTTAGTTTGCAGTTTCACAAGATCCTCAGGAGACATGTTCACAACATTTTTCTTCAAGAAGTGTTCCTTCTTGTACTGATCCTTCTTGGCTTTTCTGGTTTGTTCAAACTTCTATTTTTCTTCACCAATGAAAGCAGACAAAATGTGACTTTGTCCAGGAATGAGGTTCATCTCGGGGAGAGGTGCATGAGGTTCTTCGGATCCATCATGAGAGGTACAGAACTGCCTTTGGCTCTAGCGGGCTTCATCTGCCTGTCTCTGATGATTTCAGGAAGTTCTTCGTTGTCAGCTTCATCGTCATCACATGGAACTTGAAAAGCCACTTTCTTTTGAGGACTTGGCCTCTTTCCTCGTCCAACAGTGGTCTTCACTTTCAGCAAGGTTGGACTAGGTGAAGTTTGTGGTGGAGCTGATGAACTTGCAGAGGCTCCTGAAGCAATTGAGAACCCTGCAGTCCTTTGACAAGTTGCAAGGTGCACATGTGTTTAGGACTTTGCAACAGCGGCTGAGGGAATTGGGGCACCCCTTGAGGAAGTTGTCAGAGGAATGTGTCCCGAAGGCTTTGAGGAACTTGGCCATGAGGGCATTGTTGTTGAGGAATTTGGCTTGATGGCCGATTTGTTCAGCATAGACTTCTTTGGCTTGCCTGCAGAGGCCTCAGCATCAGTAGCAGCAGAAGCAGTGTCTTCATTGAATTTCCTCACTACTTCTCTAGCTGCTCGTTGAAGCTTAGCTTGGCGCTTGGCCAATTCCTTTGGAAATTCCTAACCACGTCTGATGCTTGAGAGATCTCCAACTTGGTCTGGAACCAAATGAGGTCTTGAGCAAGGTGGATTTACAGCGAATTTCTTCATGTACTTGAGAGTAACATAGCGGTATTCCCTCCATTCTTTTGCCCATCTCCTCTCAATCCTCTGAATGCACACTTTGCGTTGACTCTTGTTCTCTTTGCCATGATTTCAAATGCAGTGCTTGTCTCGGGTCTCTTGCCCCCCTTCTGTGGTCTCTTTCCTTCAGCCATTTTCCTCACTTGAGGATTTTCAACAATTGAGGTTTTTGAGGAAGCGTGTAACTTTTCTTGGTGGAATGCTGCAAATGAGTTAAGTTGATGAGAACCTAGAGATTCAGTAGCAGACATTTGTACTTGTGAACAAAGTATATGTGCGAAGAATTTGGAGAGGTCATATGCGTTCTCAGAATATTTTCAAAAGAATCAAGTTTGGGTGATAGGTTATTTTATAAATGTAGCTAGTTCAAAAGTATTTAGTAGCTAATTCCTCAAAAATGTTATAAGGTAACTCTTAAGTCCATTTAATAATAATGCTCTCCTTTTGTGATGCTTGGATTAGATGGTAAACATTAGAAAGTCACCTTATCTCCTCTTCATAACATCACTTCTTCACACCATCTGCCCCACGATAACTGTGTTTCGCTATACAAAGCAAACTTAAGTTTTTTGTCTCTGTGTGTGGACAGGTGTAAATATAAGTTGTCAACTGTCAGAAACCACGGTTTGCCAGGTCGAGGAACTCTGTCATGAAGTATAGTTCGTGTCAATGCACGGGCCCCTTAGATTCTATATTTTGTTTACACATGCTAGGTAAGTACGAAATATATTAATATCATTATTGTATAGATTAAAACAAAGTCTAGATGTGCCTTAGGAAAACTGTAAAACAAATTATTATAATTTACCAATTATTGAAACATGCAACATTTGGTTTCATCTCATAGGTGTATTGTGTGTGTGCGCGGGCATGCGTTCATAGGGGTGGGGTATGCTCATGCATGTGAGTGACTTAGATTGTATTTTGTTAAAAAATGGTTTCATCTTAGGTGGGAAATACTATCAAATAAAAAAAACATTGGATGCATATTGATTATGACTGGGACTTTTGTGCTTATTGTCTACCTTCTGAAAACATATAAATAAATCCGAGATCAAGATACATGTAATTGTCAAATAAAATATGCAAAACAAAAACAATAACATCCAAGGTGTCCAAAATCAAAAGAAAAATATGTGAAATACTATGTGAGATTTTTCTTATAAGAAAGACGTAGATCAATAAATGAAAAAACGAAGACACAACAAATTTGAATTAATCCATCCATCAGCTGTTGCCTAAATCATTTATTGGCCAGCGGCTAATTCTTCCATCGAGACCTACTATGTACTTATCTGTGAGGAGATCGGACAAGTAATTGAGATTAGGCAAGTAATTGACAGTGCCAACTTATTCCTCGTCGAGAAGTAATCGACAAGGGCAACTATATATGCTTCAATTGCAGTTTCCTCGGCTCTCTATCTCTCTCTTCCTCTCTGATCCCCACAATGCAAAAAGCTCTCCGTAAAAAAATATCGGCTGGCAGCTTCCACCATAAAAGTCACCTAGATCCGCCCAGCAGTGCATTGGCTCTGCGTGCTCGCTGTCACAGCCCGGCCGGCCGCGCGTGCTCGATGTCACCTCCAACACATCAACTCCTTCTATCCACCTACCGACAACAGATCCTGGCGGCGATGGTCGGATTGAGACAGCTCGCGACGCGTCGCCTTGAGCAGCATGACGACGGGGCGCATCGACTACGAGCTTGGCATCGCCCCAGCCATAGATGATTCCACGCCCCCGTCAAAGGTCATCATGGATGAGGGTCTTGCAATCCGTCCCATCATTCCCGCGGCCGTCGTGTGAACGGGTCCTACTCTCGTATGGTCGTTCCCGTGCCCGCTGCCACCACAGCAGTGCAGCTTGCTCCTGTCATCGTCGTTGTCTCGATCAGGCCGCTACAGATGTTGCTCACGGCAACGCCACCGCTACCTATAAACCTAATGGCCGATCGAACCGAAAAGCTACCTGGAAGTATATTTTTGTGGCATATCAATTGGAGTTTGGAGAAAATAGGACATGAACATTGAGTACTAATTGAACTGCAAATATGTTTTCTTCAGGTAAATCTAATGAAAAGCAATTGCACGAGGGAGGACTTTGGCTTGCAAATGTGTGCGTCCTAGACGGACTTTGGCTAGAGTGACTTACGACAGAACCAAATTGCTTATACGATCGTATGTGAGGATGACTTTTTAAGGCTGATGAACGTGGATGTTTTTTTTCTTACACGTATGTATCAAGTGTGCTCGGATCAATACATCATAGCTTTTTAGATGGATCAGTGAGGCATGTTGGCCCAAAACGATTAGGCATATGAGTCCATCGTGTTTCCGTTCTTGTCCGAACCTTTATTCACATCTATTAAATCTCAGCCATCAATATTTATGTTAACAAAAAAAATCAACGAATACAAAAGGATGACGGATGGAGAACCATGAAATCTTCCGTCAAGCATGGGTGATTGGTTATTTTGTAAATGTAGCTAGTTCAAAAGTATTTAGTAGCTAATTCCTCAAAAATGTTATAAGGTAACTCTTAAGTCCGTTTAATAATAATGCTCTCCTTTTGTGATGCTTGGATTAGATGGTAAACATTAGAAACTCACCTTATCTCCTCTTCATAACATCACTTCTTCACAACATCTGCCCCACGATGACTGTGTTTCGCTATACGAAGCAAACTTAAGTTTTGTGTCTCTGTGTGTGGACAGGTGCAAATTTTCGTTGTCAACTGTCAGAAACCACGGTTTGCCAGGTCGAGGAACTCTGTCGTGAAGTACAGTTCGTGTCAATGCACGGGCCCCTTAGATTCTATATTTTGTTTACACATGCTAGGTAAGTACGAAATATATTAATATCATTATTGTATAGATTAAAACTAAGTCTAGATCTGCCATAGCAAAACCGTAAAACAAATTATTATAATTCATCAATTATTGAAACATGCAACATTTGGTTTCATCTCGTAGGGGTATTGTATGTGTGCGCGCGCATGCATTCATAGGGGTGGGTTATGCTCATGTATGTGAGTGACTTAGAATGTATTATGTTAAAAAAATGGTTTCATCTTAGCTGGGAAATGCTATCAAATAAAAAAACATTGGATGCATATTGATTATGACTGGGACTTTTGTGCTTATTGTCTACCTTGTGAAAACATATAAATGAATCCTAGGTCAAGATACATGTAATTGTAAAATAAAATATGCAAAAAAAAAAACAATAACATCGAAGGTGTCCAAAATCAGAAGAAAAATATGTGAAATACTATGTGAGTTTTTCTTATAAGAAAGGCAAAGATCAATAAAGGAAAAAACGAAGAAACAACAAATTTGAATTAATCCATCCATCACCTGTTGCCTAAATCATTTATTGGCCTGCGACTAATTCCTCCATCGAGACCTACTATGTACTTATCTATGAGGAGATCAGGCAAATAATTGAGATTAGGCAAGTAATTGACAGTGCCAACTTATTCCTCGTCGAGAAGTAATCGACAAGGGTAACTATATATGCTTTAATTGCTGTTTCCTCGGCTCTCTATCTCTCTCTTCCTCTCTGGTCCCCACAATGCAAAGAGCTCTCCGTAAAAAAAAATTCCGGCTGGCAGCTTCCACCATAAATCAACGGATGGAGAACCATGAAATCTTCCGTCAAGCATGGGTGATAGGTTATTTTATAAATGTAGCTAGGTCAAAAGTATTTAGTAGCTAATTCCTCAAAAATTTTATAAGGTAACTCTTAAGTCTGTTTAATAATAATGCTCTCCTTTTGTGATGCTTGGACTAGATGGTAAACATTAGAAACTCACCTTATCTCCTCTTCATAACATCACTTCTTCACAACATCGGCCCCACGATGACCGTGTTTCGCTATACGAAGCAAACTTAAGTTTTTTGTCTCTGTGTGTGGACAGGTGCAAATTTTTGTTGTCAACTGTCAGAAACCACGGTTTGCCAGGAACTTTGTCGTGAAGTATAGTTCGTGTCAATGCACGGCCCCTTAGATTCTATATTTTGTTTACACATTGATACGTCTCTAACGTATCTATAATTTTTTATTGTTCCATGCTATTATTTATGTAGTCTTGGATGTTTAATGGGCTTTATCTTACTCTTTTATATCATTTTTGGGACTAACCTACTAACCCAAAGGCCCAGTCCAGATTGCTGTTTTTTGCCTGTTTCTGGGTTTTGCAGAAAAAGAATATCAAACGGAGTCCAAACGGAATGAAACCTTCGCCAGAGACATTTTTGGAGAAAATCACGCACGGAGAACTTGAGAACCACGTCAGAAGAGCCACGAGGGTGGGGGGCGCCCACCTTCCCAGGGCGCGCCCCCTGCCTCGTGGGGCCCCCATGACCCCCCAGGTGTTCTCCTTCCTCCTATATAAGTCTACGTACCTCGAAACCATCATCAACAGAGAGAAAACCCTAATTCCACCACCGTAACCTTCTGTTCCCGTGAGATCCCATCTTGGAGCCTGTTCCGGAGCTCCACCGGAGGGGGATCCATCACGGAGTTCTTCATCATCATCATCATCGCCCTCACCATGAGTTGTGAGTAGTTTACCTCAGACCTTCGGGTCCATAGCTAGTATCTAGATGGCTTCTTGTCTCTCTCTGGATCTCAATACAAAGTTCTCCTCTGTCTTCGAGGAGATCTATTCGATGTAATCTCTTTTTGCGGTGTTTTTGTCGAGATTCGATGAATTGTGAGTTTATGATCAAGATTATATATGAGAAATATTTGGTTCTTCTCTGAACTCTTTATGTGTGCTCATAATATCCTTGCAAGTCTCTTCGAATTATTGATTTGGTTTGGCCTACTAGATCTACAGTTCTTGCAATGGGAGAAGTGCTTGGCTTTGGGTTCAATCTTGCGGTGTCCTTTCCCAGTGACAGTAGGGGCAGCAAGGCACATATTGTATTGTTGACATCGAGGATAAAAAGATGGGGTTTATATCATATTGCTTGAGTTTATCCCTCTACATCATGTCATCTTGCTTAAGGCGTTACTCTGTTCTTATGAACTCAATACACTAGATGCATGCTGGATAGCGGTCGATGTGTGAAGTAATAGTAGTAGATGCAGAATCGTTTCGGTCTACTTGTCTCGGACGTGATGCCTATATAAAATGATCATGCCTAGATAGTCTCATAATTATTCGCTTTTCTATCAATTGCTCGACAGTAATTTGTTTACCCGCCGTAGAATATCGCTATCATGAGAGAAGCCACTATAGAACACTATGGTCCCCGGATCTATTCTCAACATATCAATCTACATCTACTTTACTTTTATCGCTTTTATTTTCTGTTCTTATAAACAAAAATACCAAAAATATAAACTATCATCTCTATCAAATCTCACTTTCGTAAGTGACCGTAAAGGGATTGACAACCCCTTATCGCATTGGCTGCGAAGTTCTTATTTGTTTGTGCAGGTGCGAGGGACTCCTGTGTGGTCTCCTAATGGATTGATACCTTGGTTCTCAAAAACTGAGGGAAATACTTACGCTACTGTGCCGCACCTCCCTTTCCTCTTCGAGGGAATACAACGCAAGCTCGAGAAGTAGCACTTATGGTAGGTAAGTACGAAATATATTAATATCATTATTGTATAGATTAAAACAAAGTCTAGATGTGCCATAGCAAAACCGTAAAACAAATTATTATAATTCACCAATTATTGAAACATGCAACAATTGGTTTCATCTCATAGGGGTATTGTGTGTGTGAGCGCGCATGCGTTCATAGGGGTTGGGGTATGCTCATGTATGTGAGTGACTTAGATTGTATTATGTTAAAAAATGGTTTCATCTTAGCTGGGAAATACTATCAAATAAACAAACATTGGATGCATATTGATTATGACTGGGACTTTTGTGCTTATTGTCTACCTTGTGAAAACATATAAATAAATCCTAGATCAAGATACATGTAATAGTCAAATAAAATATGCAAAAAAAAAAACAATAACATCGAAGGTGTCCAAAATCAGAAGAAAAATATGTGAAATACTATGTGAGATTTTTCTTATAAGAAAGACATAGATCAATAAAGGAAAAAACGAAGACACAACAAATTTGAATTAATCCATCCGTCAGCTGTTGCCTAAATCATTTATTGGCCAGCGGCTAAGTCTTCCATCGAGACCTACTATGTACTTATCTGTGAGGAGATCAGGCAAGTAATTGAGATTAGGCAAGTAATTGACAGTGCCAACTTATTCCTCGTCGAGAAGTAATCGACAAGGGCAACTATATATGCTTCAATTGCAGTTTCCTCGGCTCTCTATTGAAAGAACATGCGGTGCCCCCATGTTTGGTTTTGGTAATTGATGACAATCTCTATGGACTAATGGTTGCCTTGAGTTATATTTGAAGGGTTTGTCCATAGGCTTTTCTTGGAGTTCATTTGTTGGTTTCAAGGAGAGTTTGTGATGACCAAGGTGCTATTAAAGAATTATCCAAAGATTGTTCTTGTGGGTGTTGAGCTTATAGCAAGCATGTCTTGAAGAAGAAGAGTTTGTGATCATTCATGTTTACCTTCAAGACATCATCCAAATGAAGAGAGTTGGAAAGATTCAAGGTTGATCAAAACTAAGTCAAAGAATGAATCAAGTTGATCAACACACAAAGTGTAGAAGATGTACCGAGAGGGATCAAGCAATCCTATGGTATGGTAAGCATTGTCAATCACGCTTTGTGTACTAACCCATGGTCTTCGTGAGAGTTCTTTGTGGGGTTAGGTTGCGGTGTGCAAGTTCAAGTGGGCCATCACGAAGAGATCAAGTGCTTGAAGCTTGCCGTCCATTGTGGTGACAATGGACTTGTGAAGATATGCCGAAGAGTGGCTCACCCATAGTGGAGTATGGGGGAGCAATCTACTAGTAATCACCGAGACAATGCAATCAAGAAAGGAGGTCCAACTTGAGGAAGTCAAGATCATCTACATCCAGCTCAAGTGGACTTTGTGCAAAGCAAAGGTTTGCCCTTGATAGGTTTTCTATTTTACCGGTCTCATGGTGGTAGTTGGGAGACCGGGTTATAGGATCGTTTGCCGTACTATCAAGGGGGGCTCTCAAGTTGGTAGCTTGATCGTATCGTTAGTAGAGAGCTCAAACCATTGCATCCTTGCATCATGTTTCTTGGTTCTTGTTTGGTTCTATTTGCGAGTCTTAGAGCTTATGGTCATCTTGATGACAAACTTGAGTTCATCGAAAACGGAGTTCACATGCGTCTTCTAGGAAGTTTTCGGTGTTGGATGTTTTACCGGTCTTATCCGAGGAAGGGTTCTCACCATTTTCTTTTGGGAATTTTCTAATTTGCTTCTTATTGATATTTCTATCAAGATTGTGTTAGCCCTTGTCGCTAGCTTTCCAACAAACTTGGTTTCATCGAATTCGGAATCCGTATGCAAAAGTTGTGGTCGTTTTGGTGTTTTGAAAAGGCTGCAGCGGTACTACCGCGGGTAGGAGCGGAAGTAATTTTTTACTACCGCTTTCGGGAGCGGTACTACCGCTTGGAGCAGTACTACCGCGGCTACTTCCGTGGCTACTTCCGCTCGGGACCAAAAACTCGTCACAAGTCCAGCGGTGGTAGGCACGGATGTAATTTTTTAGTACCGCTCGCAAGCAGTAGTACCGCTACCCTTAGCAGTAGTACCGCTACCCCTAGCGGTAGTACCGTGAGGTCAAGCGGTACTACCGCTCCGACGGTTCTTCTGGCCTTTTTGTCTCCTCGCTGTTGTTTTCCAAAGGGGTACTACCACCCTAGCGGTAGTACCGCTCCTGGAGCGGTAGTACCGCTCTGTGCAGGCTGTGAGCATAACGGTTGGATTTTTACCCACCTATAAAAGGGGGTCTTCTTCCCCAATGAAGCTTATCCTTTGAGCTCGTGTTCATCCCCCATTGTTGACCTTCTTAGAGCTTGCTATCTCTCAATCCCTCCATGGATTCTTGCTACTTTTGGGGGGAAAAGAGAGAGGAGATCTAGATCCACATTTCCACCAATCACTTTCTCCTCTAGGTGAGGGGAACCCCTTGGATCTTGATCTTGGAGATCTTGGTGTTCTCCTTCTTGTTCTTCCTCTCATTTACCTCCCTAGCATTAGTTGCTTTGGTGGGATTTGGGAGAGAAGGACTTGGGCACTCCGTGTGCCCTTGCCATTGCATTTGGTGCATCGGTTTGAGTTCTCCACGGTGATACGTGGAAGTGAAGTTGAGAAGCTTATTACTCTTGGGTGCTTGGTACCCTTGAGCTTGTTCCTCTTGGGTGCTTGGGCGCCCTAGACGGTTGGTGGTGTTCGGAGCTCAATCATTGTGGTGTAAAGCTCCGGGCAAGCGTCGGGGTCTCCAATTAGGTTGTGGAGATCGCCCCGAGCAATTTGACGGGTTCCGGTGACCGCCCCCAAGGGTTGCCAAAGTGTACGGGTTCGGTGACCGCCCCCAAGGGTTGCCATTTGTACGGGTTCGGTGACCGCCCTCAAGGGTCCCTTAGTGGAATCACGGCATCTTGCATTGTGCGAGGGCGTGAGGAGATTACGGTGGCCCTAGAGGCTTCTTGGGGAGCATTGTGCCTCCACACCGCTCCAAACGGAGATTAGCATCCGCAAGGGTGTGAACTTCGGGATACATCATCGTCTCCGCGTGCCTCGGTTATCTCTTACCCGAGCCCTTTACTTATGCACTATACTTTGTGATAGATATATTGTTTCTTGTCATATATCTTGCTATCACCTAGTTGTTTATCTTGCTTAGCATAAGTTGTTGGTGCACATAGGTGAGCCTAGTCGTTGTAGGTTTTGTGCTTGACAAATTAACCGCTAGGTTTATTCCGCATTTGTTCAAGCCTAAACCGTAATTATTTTAAAGCGCCTATTCACCCGCCTCTAGGCGACATCCACGATCTTTCATCTATCTTTCTCTTCCTCTCTGATCCCCACAATGCAATGAGCTCTCCGTAAAGAAATCCCGGCTAGCAGCTTCCACCATAAAAGTCACCTAGATCCGCCCAGCAGTGCATTGGCTCCGCGTGCTCGCTGTCACAGATCGGCCGGTTGCGCGTGCTTGATTTCACCTCCAACACATCAACTCCTTCTATCCACCTACCGACAACAGATCCTGGCGGCGATGGTCGGATTGAGACAGCTCGCGACGCATTGCCTTGAGCAGCATGACGACGGGGCGCATCGACGATGAGCTTGGCGTCGCCCCAGCCATAGGTGATACCACGCCCCCGTCAAAGGTCATCATGGATGAGGGTCTTGCAATCCGTCCCATCATTGCCGCCGCCATCGTGTGAACGGGTCCTACTCTCGTATGATCGTTCATGTGCCCGCTGCCACCACAGCAGTGCAGCTTGCTCCTGTCATCGTCGTTGTCTCGATCAGGCCGCTACAGATGTTGCTCACGGCAACGCCACCGCTACCTATAAACCTAATGGCCGATCGAACCGACAAGCTACCCAGAAGTATATTTTTGTGGCATGTCAATTGGAGTTTGGAGAAAATAGGACATCAACATGGAGTACTAATTGAACTGCAATATGTTTTCTTCAGGTAAATATAACGAAAAGCAATTGCACGAGGGAGGACTTTGGCTTGCACATGTGTGCGTCCTAGACGGATTTTTGCTAGAGTGACTTACGATAGAACCAAATTGCTTATACGATCGTATGTGAGGATGACTTTTTAAGGCTGATGAACGTGGATGTTTTTTTTTCTTACACGTATCTGAGGATGATTTTTTAAGGCTGATGAAGATAGAGCCATGGATTGAGCATCATGTTCATGGTCTTGTATCACCTGATAAGCCTCATTTGATCAGATCCAATCGTAGAGTTAGTGAGAGGGCAAAGAATACTTTATACACATGTCATAAGGCAAGCATTGGAACGTCCCAGTCATACAGGCTCCTGCAAGTTAGCGAGGGTGTAATTCCAAATGCTGGGTGCACAAAGAGGGACTTGCAAAATTACTATCACGGACTCAGGTATAAAATCAGGGACGCAGATGCTCAAATGTTTGTGGCCCAATTAGCTAGAAAGCAGTAAGTGAATTCAGCATTTTTCTATGATTTTGAGGTGAATGATGAGGGGAACCTGGTTCGTGTGTTCTGGGCTGATGCCACAAGCAGGAAGAACTATAGTCACTTTGGTGATGTGATATCCTTCGATTCTACATACACCACTAATCAGTACAACATGATATCTGCACCATTTACAGGGGTTAATCATCACTTACAAAGTGTCTTTTTCGGTACTGCATTCTTATCGAATGAGCAGGATGAGTCATACATTTGGTTATTTCAGACCTTCCTAAGAGCAATGGGAGGGGTAGCACCTAGACTCATCTTAACCGATGAAGCTACTAGCATAAAAAATGGTATTAACAAAGTTCTTCCAGCCACTATGCATAGGATATGCATGTGGCATATAAAGGAAAAGGTGCCTGAAAAAGTTGGACCTTCGATTAGAGAAGATTCTGAATTTTGGCCGAGGTTGAACTCTTGTGTTTGGGGTTCAGAAACTGCAAGTGAGTTTGAATCACAATGGAATTCCATCATTACAGATTTTGGATTGGAGGATAATGAGTGGTTAGCTAAGAGGTTTACCACTAGAGATACATGGATACCAGCCTACTTTATGGATATATCTCTTGCAGGCTTGCTCCGAACCACTTCAAGGTTAGAAAGTGCAAATTCTTTTTTCAATCGTTTCATTCATCGTAGGCTTGCTTTTGTTGAGTTCTGGCTTAGGTTCGACACAGCTAGAATGCCAACGTGAGGAGGAATTAATGGTAGACAACAGAAGCATGCATACCATCCCACAACTATTTACGCCATGGACAATGGAGAAACAAGGTAGTGAGGTATTCACATATGAGGCGTTCGAGAAATTTCAGCTACAAGTTATTGCTGCTAGAGATCATTGTTGTGTTCAGGGTATTACACAAGGTGCGGGGGTTAAAAATGGTGACCCTGAGAGGTCCATCAGGTAAGGTTAGGGAGGTCTACTATGACACTACAACCATGATAGCAAATTGTCCGTGCAAGTTATTTTAGTCAATCGGTATTCCATGTCGACATATTATCCAAGTGTTGAGGATTGAGAACCAAAATGAGCTTCCCAACTACTACATTATGAAAAGATGGAAGAAACGATGCAAGAGGTAAAAACATATGCGTGCCAATCAATTTCTTATTGTAATTCCAAAATCATAGGACTAATAATATTTTTTTCCTTTGCAGGGAGATAGTTTATGATGAACAGGGGAACCTACTAGAAGAAAAGCCCACAGATACACTAGATGCAGCCACGAGAAAAAAGATTTCGACTGTACGTGATAAGATGGAAGAGCTGATTCAAAAGGCAAAGCACTCAGATGAAGGCATGGACTTCTTAACATCAAGTGTGTTGAGCATTGAGGAGCCTTTAGACCAAATGGTCCCTGCAGCCACACAAAACACTAGGCAAGAGGAATATGAGGCTTTTATTGGTTGTAATATTCCTACAGAAGTTCATATACATCCACCAACTGATGTTCGTACTGTGGGGAGATGCAAAAGAATAAAGAGTGGAAAGGAGATCAAGGAGGGTGATAAGAAAAGGAAGGACAAAGAAGCGAAGGTAAAGGTTGCACGCTTGTGCAAGACATGCAAGCAAATGGTGTTTCATGATACTCGCAATTGCCCAAGCAAAACTAGTCAAGGGAAAAGGAGCTTGATTGCGGAAGATGTGCAACCAAATGGTGCTTCCTGATATGAAAAATTGTCCAAGAAAATAATGATTTGATCTATATTATATGATTTATACTTTGATGTACTAAAGTCATATAATGGATGAGAATTTGTGTTATATCCAATTAAAGTTTAGTTGATTTCTAACAAGTTTTGACCCTTGTCGAATTGTTATAGAATATCGAACATATGTATCCACTTAATGTCTTTCTACCAAGTATGGAAGTATGATGACATTTATGGTTTCTATGTAACTTGAGAGGCTGTGTAGTGGCAGTACATGCATTTTTATTTCCCCTTCATATATGTTAGATGGTTAAATATGAAGCTGGAGTCAAGGATTTTAAATATTGACCATGCTTGCTGTTGCACCAATATTTTTCCTCAGACTAGCATCGTACATGGACAAATGTTAAAGAAACTTTTTATAGTGTCGCGTCGCTTATATGTTTGAACTCCAAACTGAACAAAGACATTGCAGGCCACTTCGGGTAGTTCAGAAGCTTTACTGAACAGTATTTGCTTCGACCACGTAACTCAGAAAGTTTCAACACATAACTGATCTAGGGCCTATTTGGTTCCTCTCCGCTCCCTGGACTGCGCTCCCGGAGCGGAGGAAACTGCAGCTTATTTTCATGGAGCAGCTCAAACCGAGCTCCTGGAGCTCCGCTCCGTGGAGCGGACGGGAGAGATTCTGAACAGGCCGCTAGTCACTTCATTTTGTAGATTTTCAGGGGAAATTTTCATCGTGACTTGTTGCTTATGGCATTGATCTCAAAACCGGACAATGTTGTTGCAGACTACTTCCTTTAAGTCAAAAGGTTACTGATCAATACATGTTTTGACCACAAGAAGTCACCTATGTTTTTCAATGCATAACTGAACTAGTCACATAATTTTTTCACAATGACAAAGAAGGTTTTCTTTTTGCCAAATGCCAAGCAAACTGACAGGAATTGCACTAATATGACTATGTGAGCAAGAATTGCACTAGTACAATCTGTTACAGCCTACAGCTTTAGGATATAAGCAAACTGACATACTATAGGATACAAGCACTGCACTAGTAAATCTTCGGCATGCCTACATCTCTACAGGATGCTATAAGCAAAGCAATTCAGCATC
Organism: Secale cereale; assembly: GCA_902687465.1. NCBI lineage: Eukaryota > Viridiplantae > Streptophyta > Magnoliopsida > Poales > Poaceae > Secale > Secale cereale. The sequence continues at coordinate 799,156,930 of LR738715.1, forward strand.
GCACTAATACATCTGCTACTGTCAACAAAACGCTTCCTACATACATCAGGCTACAACTTTGGTACTGTCGTGGTTGTAGGAGGCTATTCAGGGGGTATCGGTGCCGCATCTGAGACGAGTCGTCACCATCACGGAACCATCAATTCGCCATAGCTTCGTCGTCGAGACGGCCGCCGGATCTTCGTTGCCGTCGCTGGTCGCCGTTGTCGTCGCCGGAGGACTTCATGGGAGCCGTCCAGCCCAAGGTTGCTATCATACGAGGCCTTTAGGTTGGGATTTAGGTTTTGGAGCGACGGCGCGCGGGATTTGGCAGGGGAGGATCAGAGGATTTGGGGCAAGACGAAACTGACTTGGGGACCTCGGTTGAGGATCATGGATGACAGACTTTTGGGGGTTTGTTGCAAAATAAATGGTTGTTAGGCCCAAAAGCGGGCGGGTAATTGCAAATATTCGTGTTGCTGCACGGGAGGCGCATGATTTAGAGTTAATGGCTGAGATCACAGGGATACATGGATACAGAATAAGCTCGGATTCACGAGACATGTTGCCTATATATATATATAGGAAAATGGTTGTGTACTCCTGGGAGTACGTACTCCCGCTCCTCATATACCATATAGATGAATTTTTTATACCTCTTTATTATTTTTAATATACTTCATTAGTAATTATTAGATACCTGAAAATGATTTTCATGAAAAAATTCATGCGAGTCTACATATTTTAAGTGTTTACGTATATACTGATGTGTTTGTACGTGAAAAAGGTATACTACAAAAAGTATGTCGCTGATGATATTTTTCAACAAAACTCGTATTGGGGTATCTTAGAATATTTAATGAAGTACATTGAGAATGATAAAGAGGTATAATTAATGCGTATCTGAGGTATATTGAGGATGAGAGTACATAGCCAATGAAGAACACGAGTGAAAAAGTTGAAGAAATTGCAAATTTTGAGGAATTTGAAAATTTGAAGAATTTGCAAATTGAAGAAAAACTCAAATTTCAACTTTGGTTGGTGGCGTGACCCATCGTATAACAATGATGATTCCAGACACCGCGTACAATTTTCGTAGGACTCTAAGAATCAATTTTTTCATTGATTCCTTCACACTTGGAAGGTTAGTCTTTATTGATTGAAGAAAAACGTTACTCCGTGTGTTGCGTATCAAAGTCATCAATTTTGCACAAGTGTTAGGATGTGTGTCCTTTCAAAAATCATTCGAAGATTCTAAGATATTTAGCTCACACCACAACTTGCAAAATATTTGCTCATCCAAGGGCTTAGTGAAGATATCTGCCAGCTGTTCTTCAGTCTTCACGTGGTAGATGGAGATTTCGCCCTTGAACACATGGTCATGAAGAAAATGATGATGGATCAGGATGTGATTTGTCTTCGAGTGCTGAACTGGGTTGTGAGCAATCTTGATGGAACTCTCATTGTCACAATAGAGTGGCACATTCTTCATGTTGATGCCATAGTCCTTGAGGGTTTGCTTCATCCACAGCAATTGAGCACAGCATTAACCAGCAGCAATGTACTCAGCTTCAGCAGTAGAGAATGGTACACAGTTCTGCTTCTTCGAGGACCAACAAACTAAGGATCGTCCAAGGAAATGGCATGTGCCGGATGTAGACTTGGGATCCACTGGATCACCAGCATAGTCAGAGTCAGAATATACGATGAGATCAAAATCAGAGCCCTTGGGATACCATAATCCAAGTGTTGGTGTGTGAGCTAGATATCGAAGAATATGCTTCACATCCTTATGGTGTGATTCCTTCGGTGTAGCATAAAATCGGGCACACATGCCAACACTAAGCATAATATCTGGCCTAGATGCACGTAGATGCAATAAAGAGCCAATCGTGGAGCGGTATACCTTTTGATCGAAGTCTTAACCATTTTCATCAGTGCAGAGATGACCATTTGTGGGCATAGGGATTTTGACGCCTTTGCAATCTTGCATGCTGAATTTCCTCAGAACATCCTTGAGGTATTTATCTTGAGATATGAAGATGCCATTGTGTTGTTGACGAATTTGAAGGCCTAAGAATTTCAGTTCTCCCATCATGGACATTTGATATTCTTCACGCATCATGTAGCCAAATTCGTCACTATAACATTCATCGGTACAGCCAAACATAATATCGTCCACATTGATTTGACACACAAATAATTCCTCATCATATGATTTGGTGAAAAGAGTTGGGTCAAGTGAACTGGATTTGAAGCCTTTCTTCATGAGGAATTCCTTCAAAGTATCATACCACGCCCGAGGGGCCTGCTTGAGGTCATAGAGGGCCTTGTTAAGTTTGAAGACTTTGTCAGGATGTTTAAGATCTTCAAAACCTAAGGGTTGAGCAACATATACTTCTTCCTAAAGCTTGCCATTGCGGAATGCACTTTTCACATCCATTTGATATAAGATGATATTATGATGGTTAGCATAAGCAAGTAATATGTGAATAGCTTCAAGTCTAGCAACAGGAGCAAAAGTTTCATCGAAGTCAATTCCTTCAACCTGAGTGTAGCCTTGAGCTACGAGACGAGCCTTATTCCTCACCACAAGGCCATTTTCATCTTGCTTGTTGCGATAGATCCACTTGGTGCCAATAATATTGTGCTTATGAGGATCTGGTCACTTGACGACTTCCCACACATGGCTGAGCTTGAATTGATATAATTCCTCTTGCATAGCTTGAATCCACTCAGGTTCCAAAAATGCCTCATCAACTTTGGTGGGCTCTGTGATAGAGACAAAAGCAAAGTGCCCATAAAAGTTAGATAAGTGTGAAGCTGTTGAGCGTGTGAGAGGACCTGGTACATTGATGTCGTCGATAATTTTCTCAATCTGCACTTCTTTTGCCACTCGAGGATGAGCTGGTTGACGACTGTGATCTGGCTGAGCATTTTCTTCAGGAGCACCAGTATGATTTTCTTCATGGTCGGGAATGACTTCTTCAACAGATTCTTCAGTGGGGATGATATCCTCAGTAGCTTTGAACTTAATGGATTCCTCAGGAGGTATTTCACCTGTCAAAGGAGGAAGGTGCTCTCTTTGTGAGCCATTAGTTTCATCGAACCGCACATCTACAGTCTCAACAATCTTGTGAAGATGACTGATGAAGATTATGTAGGTGTGTGAGTCCTTTCCGTAACCAAGCATGAAACCTTCATGTGCTTTCGGTGCAAATTTGGAATTGTGATGAGGATCTCTAACCCAACATTTAGCACCGAGGACTTTGAGATAAATCACATTGGGTTTCTTGTCAGTGAGGAGTTCGTATGAGGTTTTCTTGAGGAGTTTTTGGATATATACCCTGTTGATGATGTGGCACGCAGTGTTGATAGCCTCAGGTCAGAAACGGAGAGGCGTCTTGTATTCATCAAGCATAGTGCGAGCCATCTCAACACGAGTCATGTTCTTGCGCTCCACAATGTCGTTCTGCTGAAGAGTGTAAGGGGCTGATAGCTCATGAGTAATACCAAGTTCATCAAGATAGTCATCAAGACCAGTGTTCTTGAACTCGGTCCCATTGGCACTCTAGATATGCTTGATCTTCACACCGAAATTCGTTAAGACCCTTGAGGAAAATCGCTTGAAGATTTCCTGCACTTCATGCTTAAATGTGGTGATATGCACCCATGTATAATGAGAATAGTCATCAAAAATGACAAAGCCATAAAGAGATGATGCATTTGTGAATGCAGAGTAATGTGTAGGTCCGAAGAGGTCCATGTGAAGCAATTCAAATGGACGTGTGGTAGTCATGATAGTCTTCGACGGATGCTTGGATTTGGTCATCTTTCTAGCTTCGCAAGCCCCACAAAGATGATATTTGAGGAATTTGACACCCTTAATTCCAAGGATGTGCTTCTTCTTCACAAGTGTGTGCAAGTTCCTCATGCCAGCATGACCGAGTCGTCTATGCCATAACCATCCTCCTGAAGCTTTTGCAAGTAGACATGTGGCAGGTTGTGGTCCTGTAGAGAAATCAACAATATGCAGGTCTCCTCTCCTAAAGCCTTCGAAGACTTTGGATCTGTCAGATTCTAAGATTACAACACAGCTGTATTTGCCAAAGACAACAAGCATATCAAGATCACAAAGCATTGAGACAGACATGAGGTTGAATCCAAGAGACTCGACAAGCATGCCTTTGTCCATGTGTTGATCTTTTGAGATTGCAACCTTACCTAGATCCAATACCTTGTTTTTTTCATTTGTCAGCGTAGGTGATATGCATTAGATGAGATGGAGATAAAGCTGAGTCCATCAATAGGTTCTTGTCACCGGTCATATGATTTGTACATCCACTGTCGATGACCCACTCAGTAGGTTTGAGAGATTCATCATGTAGAAGAATTAGTGCATCTTACAAACTCAATGCTTCATAGTGAACAATGTGATATTAAATTCATCAGAATGAATTTCATCAATGAGAGCAATATATGAAGTAGAATGAGGACATGAGAAATGAATGAATCATTTCTTCATGATTAGCTTGCATCCTTTCAAGCATTCTCGGGTCTCCAGCAAATTCTTCAGACATTTAAGTTCGTAAGGAGACCTGACCTTGCATAAGATATTAGTTCTTTTTCTTCACCATCCACATCTAGTGGGTGGCAATGAGTTCATGATTCTCTGAGCACCAACTAAGAATGGGGGCCTTGAAGCCATTGCATTTTGTTTCACAGGAAAGGGGTTAGACTAAGAATATGAGTAAGCAGAGAAATTCTTCGAGGACTTTTGAACATAATGATTTGAAGAGTAATGCGCATATTCATAATCCTTATTCTTTCCCTATGAAATAGAAGCATTAGCACGATGATGTTCATATGAGGAATTGATCCACTTGAGGAATTTGGTCCATATGAAGATTTTGATCCATATGAAGAATTTGATATGGGGTTCCTGTTCTTTGCAGGTGGTGTCATGAGGACATTCACTTGAAGATTTTCATGATACCTTTGGGAACCCAGATTTTCTTCATAGGGGGACCATTCCTACATTTAGTTCCAATATATCTAGCAAATACTTCACCATTCTGATTTTTGAACAGTTTATAGTTGGAGTCAAATGACTCATCAGAAGAATGAGAAGATTCACAAGTAAATCCAGATAAGGTAGATGGATCTATTGGAGGTCCTTTTGCAGCAACCCATGAAGTTTTGATATACTGCTCAGGTTTCTAGTAGGTCCCATCAACATTGAGTTTCCTCTCAAAGGCAATACCCTCTTTCCTAGGGTTCCTGTTCAGAATCTGCTTTTTAAGCACATCGCAAAGAGTCTGATGACCTTTGAGGCCTTTGTACATGCCTGTCACATACAATTCTTTCAACCCTGCATTTTCGTTAGTAGTATCGGTGGTTTCCTTAGTTGAGGAAATTGTCACCACAGAAATAGTTGAAGAATTTGTAGCAATAGAAGCATTTGAACTTTCAGGTGAAGAATTAGTAGTTTCACGTTTAATGCATTTCAGACATGGTGGAATGAATTATTCTTGAGTGGAACAGATCTGTTGGGCAAGTAATGAATTGTTTTCCTTCTAAAGATCTTCATAACTCACCCTAAGCTTTTCTAGATCTTGCTTTCTTTGAAGAAATTCATAAGAGAGCTTCTCATGATCAGTTAGGAGAGTGTTATGAAGACCCTAAAGGTTATGAAACTTAGACTGTAGTTGCTGAAGATTATTAGTTAAAGTTTGAGTTCGATCTATTTCTTCACCTAATAGGCATCGCTTCTTTCTAGCAGATTTGAACCTTTTCAAAGGCCATTTGTTGTTTTATGGCAATATTAGCAAGTTTGGAATAGCTAGGTCCGAAATCATCATCAGATCCATCATCATTAGACTCAGATGAGTAATAGTCGGTTAACTTTGCACCTTTTGCCATGAAGCAAGGTGTGGAGGATGATGGTTCAGGATCGAATGTCATAGATTTGAGTGATTCCTTGAATTCATCAAACCAGCGGTCATAACGAGTTCGATGACCTTCATAGACGTCAGAGATTAGGTGCCAGATGAGCTTTGCATTACACAGATGCATGATGAGTCTAAATTGATATTTGGATAAATAGGAGCAGATGATATCCTTCGCCATGATGTCCAGGCGAGTGTATTTGTGAATGTCCTCAGCATTCGCCATCTTGCATAGATCGGTAGGACCAATTTTAGTGACGGTCCACAGCTCGCTGTCCATCGCTAAGAGGCGCTTCTTCATCATGGCCTTCCACTTGGGATAGTCATGACCATCAAAGATGGGACATGACACTTTCTTCATGCCTGCGGTCGACGTAACTAAAACTCCAGGTGGTTAAACCAAAATCACGCAGAACAAGGGAGTACCTTGCTATGATACCAATTGAAAGTGTGTTATATCGACTAGAGGGGGTGATACGTCTCCAACGTACCTATAATTTTTGATTGTTCCATGCTATTATATTATCTGTTTTGGATGTTTAATGGCCTTTATTATACACTTTTCTATTATTTTTGGGACTAACCTACTAACCCAAGGCCCAGTGCAAATTGTTGTTTTTTGCCTATTTCAGTGTTTCGCAGAAAAGGAATATCAAACGAGTCCAATTATGGAATGAAACCTTCAGGAGGATCGCTTTTGGAACAAACGCAACCCAGAAGACTTGTAGTACACGCCAGGGAATCCACGAGGTGGTCCCGAGGCAGGAGGGCGCGCCCAGGGGGGTAGGCACGCCCCCACCCTCGTGGGCCCCCCCGTGACTCCACCGACGTGCCTCTTCCTCCTATATATACCCATATACCCTGAAAACATCCGAGAGCACCACGAAACCCTAATTCCACTGCCACAACCTTCTGTAGCCATGAGATCCCATCTTGGGGCCTGTTCCGAAGCTCCACCGGAGGGGGCATCGATCACGGAGGGCTTCTATATCAACACCATAGCCTCTCTGATGAGTTGTGAGTAGTTTACCACAGACGTACGGGTCCATAGTTATTAGCTAGATGGCTTCTTCTCTCTCTTTGGATCTCAATACAAAGTTCTCCTCGATCTTCTTGGAGATCTATTCGATGTAATACTTTTCACGGTGTGTTTGTCGAGATCTAATGAATTGTGGGTTTATGATCAAGATTATCTATAAACAATATTTGGTTCTTCTCTGAATTCTTATATGCATGATTAAAATATCTTTGCAAGTCGCTTCGAATTATCAGTTTGGTTTGGCCTACTAGATTGATCTTTCTTGCAATGGGAGAAGTACTTAGCTTTGGGTTCAATCTTGCGGTGTCCTTTCCCAGTGACAGCAGGGACAGCAAGGCACGTATTGTATTGTTGCCATCGACGATTAAAAGATGGGGTTTATATCATATTACATGAGTTTATCCCTCTACATCATGTCATCTTGCTTAAGGCGTTACTCTGTTCTTATGAACTTACTACTCTAGATGCATGCTGGATAGCGGTCGTTGTGTGGAGTAATAGTAGTAGATGCAGAATCGTCTCGGTCTACTTGTCACGGACATGATGCCTATATACATGATCATGCCTAGATATTCTCATAACTATGTGCTTTTCTATCAATTGCTCGATAGTAATTTGTTCACCCACCGTAAGAATCTGCTATCTTGAGAGAAGCCACTAGTGAAACCTATGGCCCCGGGTCTATCTTTCATCATATTAATCTTTCATCTACTAGTTATCTTTTAATTTGCATTATTTACTTTTCAATCTATACAACAAAAATACCAAAAAATATTACCTTATTATCTCTATCAGATCTCACTTTGGCAAGTGGTCGAGAAGGGATTGACAACCCATTTCTCGCGTTGGTTGCAAGGTTCTTATTTGTTTGTGCAGGTACGAGGAGCTTGCGTGTAGTCTCCTACTGCATTGATTCCTTGGTTCTCAAAAACTGAGGGAAATACTTACGCTACTTTGCTGCATCACCCTTTCCTCTTCAAGGGAAAACCAACGCATGCTCAAGAGGTAGCAAGAAGGATTTCTGGCACTGTTGCCGGGGAGATCTACGCACAAGCTATATACCAAGTACCCATCACAAACTCTTATCCCTCACATTACATTATTTGCCATTTGTCTCTCGTTTTCCTCTCCCCCACTTCACCCTTGCCGTTGTATTCGCCCTTTTTCCGTTTTCCGTTTGCTTGCCTCTTGTGTGTCCGTCCTTAGTGCGGGTTGTTGCTATCATGTCTGAGATGGGGAAGGATATCATTGAAAAGGGTAGTAACGATGGGGGAAACTTTGATGCTTTTGATTATCCTCATGAGAAACCTACCACTTTACATACTAAGAAGTTCCAGATTGGTAGTGGTAATACTATTGGAAAAGGAGTTCTTCAAGATTTCTTTATGTGTGCTAGTGCTTTGCCCACTATGGGTGGATCTATTCTTCATAGAACCAGTAGTCTTGTGGATACTATATGTATGCTTGTAGTTGAACTTGAAAGACAATTTATCCATATGCATCCTTGCATTCGGAGAATCTTTCTAGAATTTTCCAATATTGAGCATTCTTCTGTTAACCGAGCAGCTACTATCTTTTTGGCACATGAGTTCAGATTTATTGATGTAGCTCCTATTAGATCCTTGTTTTCTAGTATATTGATTTGTCTCCTATTAGATCCTTGTTTTCTAGTATAAATCTTGATGAAGATAGGATTGGACATGATTCTGCTTTAAGGTGTCCCAATGATTCGGAGTTTTTAGATCTTGATGCTAAAATTGTTAAAAGTGGGAGTGAAGAGATTAAAACTTTGCATAGTGATGAACCCACTACTTTGGATTTCAAGGGATTCAATTATGATAATTGTTCTTTGATTGATTGTATTTCCTTATTGCAATCCGTACTAAATTCTCCGCATGCTTATAGTCAAAATAAAGCTTTTGCCAAACACATAGTTGATGCTTTGATGCAATCTTATGAAGAAAAACTTGAATTGGAAGTTTCTATCCCTAGAATGCTTTATGATGAGTGGGAACCTACTATTAAAATAAAAATAAAAGATCATGAATTCTATGCTTTGTGTGATTTGGGTGCTAGTGTCTCCACTATCCCAAAAACTTTGTGTGATTTGCTAGGTTTCCATGAGCTTGATGATTGTTCTTTAAATTTGCACCTTGCGGATTCCACTATTAAGAAACCTATGGGAAGAATTAATGATGTTCTTATTGTTGCCAATAGTAATTATGTGCCCGTCGATTTCATTGTTCTTGATATAGATTGCAATCCTTCATGTCCTATTATTCTTGGTAGATCTTTCCTTAGAATGATTGGTGCAATTATTGATATGAAGGAAGGAAATATTAGATTCCAATTTCCGTTAAGAAAGGGCATGGAACACTTTCCTAGAAAGAAAATCAAATTACCATATGAATCTATTATGAGAGCCACTTATGGATTGCCTTCCAAAGATGGAAATACCTAGATCTATCTTGTATCGTGCCTAGCTAGGGGCGTAAAATGATAGCGCTTGTTGGGAGGCAACCCAATTTTATATATTTTTTTGTTTTTGCTGCTGTTAGGGAACAAATATTGCATCTAGCTTCTGTTTATATGTGGTTTCCTATTTTGTTTAGTGTTTGTGCCAAGTAGAACCTTTGGGAAGACTTGTGTGAAGTTTATGTGATCTTGCTGTGAAAAACAGAATCGTTAGCGCTCGCTAGAAAGGTCATCAGATTTTACTGGAGCGTGCTATTTAGTTGATTCTTTTTGCAGATGATTAATAGACAAATTCCTCACGTTTGACAATTTAGTTTGAATTCTTTGTAGTTATAGAAGTATGCGTAACCTGCAGATTACTACAGATTGTTATGTTTTTGACAGATTCTATTTTTCGGGTGTTGTTTGGTTATTCCAATGCATCTATGAGTAATATTGTGAAGTACGAACCATAGAGAAGTTGGAATACATTAGGTTTAACACCAATATAAACAAAGAATGAATTAATTGCAGTACCGTTGAATAGTGGTTTGCTTTCTTATACTAACGGAGCTCACGAGATTTTTGCCTAAGTTTTGTGTTGTGAAGTTTTCAAGTTTTGAGTATTGCTTTGATGGACTATGGAACAAAGAGTAGCAAGGGCCTAAGCTTGGGGATGCCCATGGTACCCCAAGTAAAATTCAAGGACAATCAAAAGCCTAAGCTTGGGGATGCCCGAGGAAGGCATCCCCTCTTTCGTCTTCATCCATCGATAACTATACTTGGAGCTATATTTTTATTCACCACATGATATGTGTTTTGCTTGGAGCGTCTTGTATAATTTGAGTCTTTGCTTGTTAGTTTGTCACAATTATCCTTGCTGGACACACCTATTTGAGAGAGTTAAATATGGCCTAGGAATTGTTAGAACACTCTATGTGCTTCACTTATATCTTTTGAGTTGAATAGTTTTTGCTCTAGTGCTTCACTTATATCATTTAGAGCACGGTGGTGATAATATTTTGAAGAAATTGTTGAACTCTCATGCTTCACTTATATCCTTTTGTGAGTCTATTAAAACATCATGGTAATGTGTTTAGGCTATAATAGTCTTCACATGATGGACATCCAATATCAATTTAGTAAAAACTTTCACACTAAGTGCATTGAATATGATGAGATGTTGGATGCTTGATAATTGTTTTGAGATATGAGGATAGTGATATTAGAGTCATGCTAGTGGAGTTATTATGAAATAGAGAAATACTTGTGTTAAGGTTAGTGATTCCCGTAGCATGCACGTATGGTGAACCGCTATGTGACGAAGTTAGAGCATGAGGTATTTGTAAAGTGCATACCTTTGTGTGGAGGTCGGGGGCGCGCGATGGTTAACTCCTACCAACCTCCCCCCTAGGAGCATGTGTTGATTGCTTTGTTTTGATGGCTCGTAGATTTTTGCAATAAGTATATGAGTTCTTATGACTAATGTTGAGTCCATGGATTATACACACTCTCACCCTTCCACCATTGCTAGCCTCTCTTGTACCGCGCAACTTTCGCCGGTACCACAAACCCACTATATATCCTTCCTCAAAACAGCCACCATATTATTCCTCAAAACAGCCACCATACCTACCTATCATGGCATTTCCATATCCATTCCGAGATATATTGCCATGCAACTTTCCACCGTTCCGTTCATGTGACACGCATCATATTGTCATATTTCCATGCATGATCATGTAGTTGACATCGTATTTGTGGCAGGGCCACCATGCATAACTTTTCATACATGTCACTCTTGTTTCATTGCACATACCGGTACACCGCCAGAGGCATTCATATAGAGTCATACTTTGTTGTAGTATCGAGTTGTAATGAAAGAGTGATGATCATCATTATTAGAGCATTGTCTCATGTGAGGAAAGGCTAAATCAATAAAGCCCCTCCACAAAAAAAAAGAAAAAAAGTGTCAGGCCCAAGATGCGATTATATCCCGATCACGTGACACTTAAGTGATTGGTACACAACCGCATTTCGGGCGCTTAGCAAGATGGATATCATCACATCGTACTATTACATACATACATAGGGGATACAACAATACATACAAGTCACATGAATACAACAACATCAATACAAGGCATCCGACTACGGATGCAAACATGAAAAGAACAACACGACATCCATCTGCTATCCCAGGCTACCGACCCGGAACCTAACCCAAGACTGAAGAAGAAGAAGAAAGAACTCCAACACAACGATCATCGCTCTCATGTCAGACATCGGAAACCTGCACCTGCAACTGTTGTTGTAGTATATGTGAGCCACGAGGACTCAGCAATCCCATAACCATGGGTAACAAGACTATCAAAGCTTAATGGGTAGGAAGTGGTAAAGTGGTGAGGTTGCAGCAGCGGCTAAGCAATATATGGTGGCTAACTTACGAGTACAAGAATAAGATGAGCATCTACGCAAACGGTCGCAACTAGTAGTGATCGCTAAAGATCCTGAACTACCTACGAGTCAAACATAACCCCACCGTGTTCTCTTCTCAAATTGAAAAGAGACAGTCATCCTGAACTACCTACGAGTCAAACATAACCCCACCGTGTTCTCTTCTCAAATTGAAAAGAGACAGTCACGGTTACTCACACCGTTGTGTGTTTTACTTCGGATCCTCTGTCAAGTTTTCTACAACCGAACATTAACAAATTCCAATCTGCCACACAACCGCGGGCACGGCTTTCGAAAGATCATAACCCTGCAGGGGTGTCCCAACTTAGCCCATCACAAGCTCTCACGATCAGCTGAAGTAATAATAATTATTACCCCTTATCTTAGGGAAATCCGATCAGGCTCGGTATCCCGGTGCACAAGACATTTTGACAATGGTAAAACAAGTCCAGCAAGACCTCCCGGCGTGCCGACACCCTGATAGTAGCCGCGCGTATCTCGTCTCAGGCCACAACCGGATAGGTGATCCTACGAGTAAAACCAGCCCTCGGGTTTCCCCAAGGTGGCACCGTAGTCTCCCCGTTCGGGACCAACACCATCAGCACTGCCCCCCTGCTATGTAGAAAAGAATCCCGAGGGCACGACCCCCTATGCAAATTTAATTAATTAATTAAGTTGTTATTATGAGGCAAATTAAAACCAATGTTGGGCCTTGCTGGAGGAGTTTTATTCAAAGACGAAGTGTCAAGGGGTCCCCATATACCCAACCGTGTAAGGAACGCAAAATCAAGGAACATAATGCAGGTTTATCGGCTCCTAAGGTGGAATGAGTGGAACAAAACACCGAGCAAAAGGCCAAGCCTTCCACCCATGCCCAGTATATAGGTGTGTTAATAATAAAATTAGATATTGTGATATTCCAACAACAAGTTCCCACCTGGAACGATCTTCATCTTCACCTGCAACTAACAACGCTATAAGAGGGGCTGAGCAAGCAGGTAACATAGACAAACAACGGTTTGCTAGGAAGGTTTCAAAGGTTAGAGGTTTCATGGCAACAAGGAGAGGGGCTGACAATAATGATGGGTAGCGCGACATATAACGATAGCATCGAGACAACTAAGCAATGGCAATGATAGTAAAGGTATCCAAGGTGATGGTCATCTTGCCTGAGATCCCGCAAGGAAGAAGAACGGGTCCATGAAGAACACAAAGAAAAAGCCTTGAAAACGAACCACGAGTAGTCGAACGAATCCTCACGATCTCAACGGAACAAGCACTAACGGGAAGAAGCAAGCAATACGGTAAACACACAACACAAGAACACGACAATATGCTCAACCAAGTATGATGCAAGACAAGTATATATATGATGCAAAACATGGCAAGGGATGAAGCATACAAGAACAACACAAACTAACAAGTTTAAATGAGGCCGGAATCAACACATAACAAATCCGGTAAGTCCTCATATGCATATTTTGAAATTAGTCCAGATCTGAACAAACCTTAAGTTAAAGTTTTTAAACAGCAAGTTAACATGCACCATGATGATCTACACGAAATTCTAGTCAAGTTTCATATAAAGTTTGTGTAATTCAGAGCTACGGTCTAGAAGATATGAGCAAAACAAGTCAAACAAGGCAACGATGCAAGATGCACCCAAACATCAAGCAAACACACTCCAAACAATAAAACAACATGATATTATGATTCTACATAAAAAATCACACAAGTTTCATATAGGTCATGCTCAAAACGGAGTAACGGTCTAGAAGTTACACATGAAACAAGATATAACAACAAGCTGAAGTTAACAGCCACATGGCAACTTTGGAGCAAGGTATATATAAGCTACAGCACCCAAACATGATGACAAGAAGCATGGACGTGAAGTAGACATGTTACTTAGCAAGTAGGAACTTAGAACACACCCAAAAGCTTGCTGGAACATAGTTGACCAAGCATGGCAAGTTGCAATAAAGTTATCCAGACTTACCCAAAATCTGGGAAGGCAAAAACATCATCACGATGCTGCCTTCGGAGGCACAAAACAACAAGCATATCAACTCTAATAAGAACATAAAGAGCATGGACATGTAGTAGACATATCCTACAACAAACAACTCCATTGGAGCATCTTCATAGGAGGCATGGATCAATAGCAACAAGCTTCACCAAATTGAACATGCTGATAAAATCCTGACAGGTATAATTTATAGAAACTTGAGAGCAAGAAATAAATAAGCTACAGCAGGTCATATGAGCAAGTAAGGGCATGAATGGATAGACAATAACATGGACAACAAGACACGATCATTGGCCACTCCAAAACAAGCATGGATTTGACTAGGGCATCAAACAAACATAGTATCAGGTTATAACAGATTCTAGACTTAGCAGCAATTTCACTAAGTATAAAACAGCAATAACAACATGGCATGTTTACAAGCATGTTTAAGTCAACACAAGGCATATCATGGAAAGTTAAATGCACCACCTCAAAGACCATATTATTGTGTTTCTAAAACATCTAGACATTTGGCATGAGGACAAACACATCAATAGCAAAGAGCAATTGAAATCAGCATCTCATAACAAGTTTCAGCACATAACAGCCAAATGCACTTTTGCAACAGAGATTAACATGGCAATATGGACTCAAATAAGCATGCTACAGCAACCAACATGTAGTACACATCACAATGAACATTTTGACATATCATATGCATCATTGAACATATAAACCTCTCTACCCTGCCCGCTCATCTGGGGGCTTTGCATCGCGCTTTCGATCTGGTACACACAATCTGCATCGCTGTAAAGTTTCCCATCCTTTTCATCTATCTGTCAAAAATCCTGCCGTCCATCTTAACTCACGCCATGCATTTGGGTTCTGATGGATGACGCCTAGGCCATGCAACTGCATGGGACCAGAGGCGCAGTGTGCGGTTAGTGCATGCGTTCGTGTGAGAAAAACAGGCGGTCTGCGGTAAAAAGAGGGGTTGGCTGTAGCGCTCATGGCCCGCACCGCGTCGAGCCAATCCCCTCCCGAAAACCTAGCGTAACAGGGGCGGACTGGAATCCTCGAGCCTCACGCCCTCTTCTTCCCCTCCGCGCCGTCCTGCCTCCCCTCTCGCACCGCCACCATCTCTCCACACGCCTCAGCGTCGGCCACCCTCCTGGGCCTCTTCACCGGCGCTCGAGGTCATGGCCGCATCTGCGTGTACTCGGGAAAAGGAGTGAGGAGGAGGAGGAGAAGGTAATGGTCATGGCGGCGCGAACGGAGGTCGAGCCCATCCGGCGCGCGGCACCAGGCGGCGGCGCGGTTTGTCGAGGCGGAGGTGAGTGGCTGCGGTGATGGCAGATGCATGAGGAGGAGTCTGTTGTCATGGTGGGGCGATGGAGGTCATGCCCGGCCGGCGCGCGGCACCAGGCTGCGACGCTGTTCGTCCAGGCGGAAGTTCAAGCGCGCGGGGTCGCGGTCGAGCGGGGCCTGTGGAGAGCGAGGAGGGAGGGTAAGAGATGGAGGCCCGAGGGCGGCAACGCTCTGGCGACGGTCGGGATCGAGAGCAAGGGCGTGTGGGGGGGGGGGTGTGCGGCTTGCCGATGCCTCACCCGTCCGCCGGGCAAGCAAGCTCGTGGGTGAGTTTTTCTGAACGCGAGTCCCTCAGCTCGCCCCGACTACCTTTCCCGGCCAGCTTTGCTCCCCTCTTTCTCCTCTTTGCTTAGAATTGTTTTATTTCCGTTCATATTCTGGATTGAATTCTGATGAGGTTTCTGCTTGCTAGATTAAATTCTAGCCAAGACTAAACTATAGCCAGAAGAAGGCAGGCTTCTACTTGTTTGGTCTAAAAAGGGGGGGTTTTACTTGTTTGATTAGATTCTAAGTCAGATTTTGGGTGGGCTTTAGATACAGTCTGTTAGTTGAAAAAAGATATGCTCTTGCGCTTGAGAAATTGCTGCCACATGCTACTGTATCATACTCCCTCCGTTTCACAATGTAGTGCCTATAATTTTTTGTGAAAGTCAAACTTTGCTAACTTTGACCAAGCACAAAGTGTATAGAGAAAACTGCCTACATCTACAATACCAAACTTGTACGTTCTGAAAATATAAAGTTTGTAATGTTTGACTTTTGTAAAAATCTATAGGCACTACATTATGAAACGGAGGGAGTATATGGATATGTACTAGGCTGTTGATGAAGAAATTTTATGTTTTGTGATGTGTGACTGAACTTCCTTTTCTCTAGAATCCTGCAGGCCCAACGTGTCAATTTCATGGGAACCCAAAGGTACCATCTCTTTTTCTTGTGGCTCTCCGAAGCATAGCAAACTGAAGATTCTATTCAGTGTTCATCCTTTATTCTCTACTTATGGAGTAGACCGTGGTGGGCATGTAATCCATCGTAGAATTCTTGCATGGAGCTGTACCAACTGCCATGCAGTTCAAAAGGACCATCTTTCTGTTATCTGTTACTTTAGAAAGTCCTGTTAGTCGGTCGGTCATGAACCCCCCCCCCCCTTCCCCCACCCCAAATTCTATTTTTTATGGTAAATTACTGGCTGGCGTATGGTATATCTTTTGAATTGTGTGTTGGATCAATAGTGTATGCTAAAGTACCTTATTAAATCCCCTGGGATCCAATTATCCTTTGTATGTTCGTTCTGTACTTATATTAATTCTCTATTTTCCTTTGGGCAAGTTATTTTCCTTGTCGTAATATCTGTCTATGTGTAAGTGAAGCTATCATTGTAATGCTTAATGTTTCCTTTTGGTAACTTAGCTTTTAAAGTGCTCGATGCTTGGTTCCCATTCATGTTCTAGATTTAGATTGTAATTCGCGACAATTAGGTTGCATTTAAACTTGCTAATATATCAGTTTTCTAAACATGACATGTACAGATCTGATGATGAAGTTTAGCTAAAGAATTGAAGAAGATCAAGGTGCTTTTCCTCCCTCTTGTTAACCTTTGTTCTCTAATTCTGATGCTATAAACATCACAACATGAGGGAGAGAAGAGAATACGACGAAGTTAGATGAGATTTGCAGTGAAAAGCTTTCATTCTTTTGTTTACCTACATATCTTCATTGCACGATTGATTCTTTTTCCCGGTATATTAAGAATCTAAGTACCCCTTTATAGGAAGCTTGAAACTTCAGTTTTCTGACGGTGAATTATGTGTGGTTTCAGGGTTACAGATGCCTAATAGAGGTTCCCTGAAAAGGAACCGTTTGACAAAAAAAAGGTGGTTCTTTCTTCCTTTAACCGTTTTGATCCACTTTTATTATGCTAAAAAGAATGCTAATGCTTAAGTTTTACAATTTGCAACATAAACATGTGTAGGTTTTGGAGCAAATTTCAGGATAAACATTTTCACTATTTGTATTCCTGGTTTGAACATATACCAGAATCATAACTACTCTTGAGAATCTTTGTATGTATATGCAGTCGTTTTGGAATGGGCTATGATTCTATTTTAGTACTTTAGTTTACACATTTCTCCTAAGAATCTTGATCTCCACTACATTTCCTTGGGAATCTATATATCCAGTCAAGCTTGGCTAGGCTATAATTTTTTTACTCGGTCACGGTGATGGCACTCTGCCGAGGACATGGCAATAGGTCAAGAGTTCATGTTCTTTCTATACATTTTTGTAGTCTTTGCTCTCCAAGTGCAGAACACTTTCTAACTCCCTATCGATGACGATCTTCCTGTATGAACATTTTCATCTGTCCTCCCTATTTTGCTTGCTCCACTAAGAATGAAGCCATTTAATGTTGACTGTAATTGCAGGGGTAGCTCTTTTAGTACCAGAGAAGTTATTCCGAAAGGTCATTAAGCTTATTGTAATGCCAACTTCTGTAAAGGTGCTTGTCCTATTTACATTATGTTCCCTTTGACAAATCAACAGAAGTGTACAAATTTATTTGAATGGGTTCGCAAGGTATTTTTGTTAGGAGTGCCACAAGGCATCAGAAAGCACAAGTAGCGAGGACAATTAGTTCAGTTTTAATATCATAGTTCTACTCATCATAAATTGTGTTAAAATAATCTGCTATAGTTGGTGATATCAGAGGGGCACTGTTTTTTAAAATTGTTTATTTGTTCCAATTATATAGGGCCCTCCGCAAGGATATTGATTTCATCAGGTGTAGATGTTTGGCTGGAGAGATATTGTTTGTCGGTTTCTTAGTGCGTGCCTAGCTGTTTCCCCTTTTTACATTACTTTATTTCTATAGAATTTCTTGAAATATAATAACTTGCTTCAACAATTGTAGAATGATAATGGTTTCTTTGCATTCTTATACTTTATACGATTAACAATTTCATGGCTATCCTGGGTAAGAAACAGATATCATTGGCATTAGTAATTTCATGTTAGTAATTTCTACTGTTTGAGATATTCCACGGCCCTTCTTTGATAGCTACAGTCATTCAATTTATCACTATATCCACCATATTTTTACCAAAAAAGGCTTTCGCCCCGCTTTATATATAAAGCAAAGATCCATAGTGCCCGGTACAACCGCACTCACCCACCACAAACACACACACGCACCCAAGGCAGGATACATAGGCGCTGAGCGCAGCAACACACACCCTAGCACTACAAGAGCCACCGGGCGCTTCATCCGAAAAAGTGAAGCCGCATATGACGAACCGTGGGCTCCAAGACGGTGCCTTCAGGAAGGATACGGCACCGGAGCATCGCTACCGTCCGATCCGAGGATCAGAGTTTCCCTTGGAGCACCACGACGGGCAGTGATAGCCCCGACGACGCCTTCAAGAAGGGAGCGATCTTCGCCGTCGCCGGTCCATCCGAAGATAGAGAGGTTTTCACCCCGGCCAACATTCACCGCCACCGAACGCCACACCCCGGTTACCACGCCGCCCACACGGCCATGGTAGCCGGGCAGCATCAAGGCACGAGCTCTGCCCATGAGCACCGCGCCACCACCACCAGGCCCGCCGCCCCGGAATCCAAGACCTTGACACCGAGTCCCCCGAGCCCCACCGCTACCCCCACCGCAGAGACGGGCGAAAAGGATCCGCCTTTCACACCCCTAGCCGGTCCCACCGCCGAGACCCAATAGGCCGGCCACAACAAGCCTCCATCGAGCCATCCTGCTACACCGGGCGCGAGACGGGCCGGCCCTGCTGCCGGGCGCGAGACAGGCCGGTCCTGCTGCCGAGCGCGAGACGAGCGCAGTCCTGCTGCCGGGTGCGAGACGAGCCGGTCCTGCTGACGGGCGCGAGACCCGCTCAGTCCTACGTCACCGGTTGCGAGACGAATGTTGGATCGCAGCCGGGAGAAGGCCAGCCCTCTGGTGAGAGAAGCGAACGGACGCCGAGGAGAGGGGTCGAAGGCCGATACAGGAAGCCTACAGACGGGCCGACGCCAGGAACATCTGGCCGCCGCCGCAATCAACCTGCCACCACCACCGCCATCAGCAGCAGCAGCAAGCGCGCCGCCGTGGCCCACGGACATGGCCACGACCACACCAGGTCGGAGCCTGCCCCCGCGCCGCTCGACGCCAACACGCCCGCCAGACCAGAATGGTGCTGGATGGGGCCGCCGTCGCCAAGCACGCCCCACCGCCCCGGACACCACCCGAGGCCACACCGTTGGCATGGACGACCACCGTCGCACCCCACGGCACCGTCTGCCGTCCTCACCGCCCGCAGCCCGCGTCGCAACGCGGCAGATCTGATAGAGCTGCGTTGACCCGCACCATCCGCCGCCACCGGCCGCCCCGCACGCTCCGCCACCACGACGCCCATCGCGCAGCCAGCAAGATGCCGTCGTCGCGCAGCTCCGGCTTCCCGCCACGCCGCAGCGCCCGCCGCCAGCGCCGCACCCCATCCCAGCCGCCCCGTCCCGCATCAGGGCCCCGCACGAGAGGACGAGATCTCCCCGCTGCCGCCGGCGCCAGCCATGCTTTGCCCGGCTCAGCCCCCCGGCGGCGAGGGAGGGAGGAGAGGAGGAGGAGGCGCCCCGACGGCGGCGGCTAGGGTTCCCTCCT
>LR738715.1:799176906-799275371 GCA_902687465.1 Secale cereale
TGATACGTCCAAAACGTATCTATAATTTCTGCTTGCTCCATGCCTCTTTTGTGTGATATTGCTATGATATTTATGCACTTCCATACACTTTTGATCATATTTGGACTAACCTATTAACTCAGTGCACCCCAGTGCCAGTTTATGTTTTCTGCTGTTTTTGTATTTCAGGTTTTCCCATTACGTAAACTGCCAGAAAAATTCCGGGAAAAATATATAAAAAATCAGCGTTCCGGAAGCTTCCATGCGGCCAAAGTAGGGCCGGAGGGGGGCCACCAGGGCTCCATGCGGCCAGAGGGCGCGCCCCCCCTCCTGGCCGCGCCGCCAGGGCGCCTGGGCCCCCCAGGCCTCCTCTGACGCCCCCCTTTGGCATATATTTACACCGCGTCCCGAAACCCTCGAGGACGGAACCCTTTTTCGCGATCTCATCTATGTTCCGCCGCTGCCGCGCTTCCAAGATCGGGAGCACCAGGAGAACTCTTCCCGGCACCCTGCCGGAGGGGAAGATCACCACCGGGAGCTTCTCCACCACCATGGACGCCTCCCGGATGAGTTGTGAGTAGTCTCCCTTGGACCATGGGTCCATGACCAGTAGCTATGTGATGTTCTCCTCCCTTCTTTGTCCTTCACCGATTAGACCTTGTGAGCTGCCCTACATGATCGAGGCACATATGTAATCCTTATGCTGTTGCTATGATGAGTTTGCTGGGATCCGATGGATTATGAGATTATGTTCAGATTGTGTGTGAGTAATATATTTGATTTACCTCTTTTATATTTATGTTCTTGAGTAATTCTTGCGTGTTCTCCGTTGCTGTTTATCTCTTTGGCCAAGTAGTAGGTAGTAACTCCAAGAGGGAACATTATGCTTGATTGTGGGTTCATGCCCCTCGATGACTAGCTTGAGTGACAGAAACATGAGTCTAGGGGATGTACTGTTGCCACAAGGGGGAAAACAACGGTGCTTGTACTTGCGGGTGCAAGGATTGTTTACTTTACGCAAAGTTCTTTTAATGCAGTTGTCTGTTGCTTTGAGTTTACACTATGGGTGGGACTCGCAACTTAATACCAGCGAGATGTTCTGGATAGATATCTCAAGGTGGATGATTAGTAGTAGATGCAGATGGATTTCGGTCTACTTGCCTTGGCGTACCGTCCATGCTTTTGAGCCTCTACCTTTCTTTGCAGCATAGTTAGCATTGGTTTGCGCACATAATCCTGTCAATTGCCCAGCTGTAATTTGTTTACCTCGCTTAGCTGTTTTATCGTCTTTTGGGAGAGAGACATCACTAGTGAACATCATGGGACCCCAGTCCATATTACCATCACGGATCACATCCGCTATTTACTTTCTATTCTTACTTACTAGTTGCAGTTATACCTATCACTATTATCTCTTGTGTTTGATCCTTTGTAAACGACAAGGCCGGAGGGATTGAGAACCTCTCTGTACTCGTTGGGAGCAAAGTTATTTGTATCTGTGTGCAGGTCCTGTCAATCGCTAAGTATCTGGCGCCGTTAGCAGTTGACACCTTCTTGTTGAACCATGGAGTCTCAGGGGAATTCGATCCTTGGTATCTTTGCCAAAGGAAAACTACCGCTACACTGCATCTCAAGCCTTCCACTTGGGGTAACCAACGAGGGGCGAGAAGCCATCAAGCAAAGTTTTCTGGCGCCGTCGCCGGGGTCTCCACTCTTCAAGATAGGGGAGTTGCACGCTATCTTTTACCTTTTCTTTTTAGTCTTGTTAGTTTACCTTTCAGTTTTTGCTTTAGTATCCTTTATCGAAAATCACAAAAATAGTTATCTTGCTTGCTTGCTGCTATGGGTTCCACCGAGAACACCAAGTTGTGTGACTTCACTAGTCATAACAATGATGACTTTATCTGCACACCTATCACTACACCTGCCACTTCAGCACCTTCTTATGAAATTAAACCTGCTTTACTGAACCTAGTTATGAAAGATCAATTCTCCGGTGCTGGAGATGATGCTGCTTTACACTTAAACAATTTTGTTGAACTCTGTGATATGCAAAAGTACCGAGAAGTAGATGGTGATATTGTTAAGCTTAAGCTTTTTCCTTTCTCCTTGAGAGGAGGAGCTAAAATTTGGTTTCAATCTTTGCCTAGAAATAGCATAGATTCTTGGGACAAGTGCAAGGATGCTTTTATTGGAAAGTACTATCCACCTGCTAAAATTATCCAACTAAGGAGTAACATAATGTATTTTAAACAATTGGATAATGAACATGTTGCCCAAGCTTGGGAACACATGAAATCTCTTGTCAAGAACTACCCTACTCATGGTTTGACTACTTGGATGGTTATCCAAACTTTTTATGCAGGCTTGAACTTTACCTCGCGGAACTTGCTAGATTCGGCCGCGGGAGGAACCTTTATGTCAACTACACTTGGTGCTGCCACGAAGCTTCTCGACGAGATGATGACCAATTATTCCCAATGGCACACCGAACGCGCTCCAACAGGTAGGAAGGTAAACTCTGTCGAGGAGATTTCCTCCCTAAATGAAAAAGTTGACTTGATCATGTCTCTACTTTCCAAGCAATCTTCTATTGATCCTCGTGATGTTCCTTTAAATTCTTTGATTGCTCAAGAACAAGTAGATGTGAACTTTATCTCTAGAAACAATTTCAATAACAATGCTTATAGGAGTAATTTTGGTAGCAATCCTAGACTGTTCCCCTCTAATTCCTATGGGAACAACAATGCTTATCCTAGCACCAAGAACTCCACTTCTGAACTAGAGATTATGCTTAAAGATTTCATCACTACCCAAAAAGCCTTCAATAAGAGTGTAGAAGAAAAACTAGCCAAATTAGATGATCCCTCTTCGAAGGTAGACAATTTAGCCCATGAGGTAGAATTGCTTAAAATTAGAACTTCCCCTCTTGAGGAGAGGAAGACCACTCCTATGAATGCTATTCAAGTGCAAATTAATGAAAACATTAGGATGTTGGCTAAACTTAAAGAGAGATGGGCTAGAAAAAAGAAGGAAGAAGATAGGATTAAGAGCCTTCCTACCCACCACACTGTTGCTACTATCCAAGTTGTTGAGGATATCCAAACTCTAAGCACCCAATGCACTCCTGGTCCCATTGGACCTATTAATGGTGATGCTATGACCATAGAAACTACCAAACAAGTGAGCCTAAAGGACACCACTACCACTTTACTTGATAGTAGTGACCTTGATTTTGATAATTGCACCCTTACTGAAGTTATTGATTTCCTTCACAAGATGTCTAGAGATCCCCGCACTAGCACACTTAATCTTGCCTTCACAGAGCATATCACTAATGCTCTCATCAAAGCTAGGGAGGAGAAACTTAGGGTAGAAGCCTCCATACCTAGAAAGCTAGAAGATAGTTGGGATCCTATGATTAAAATTAAGTTGAATAACTTCTCTTGCTATGCTTTATGTGATGTTGGAGCTAGTACCTCCGTTATGCATGCCCAAAAGAATATATGATATGCTTAAATTGAAACCTTTTGATTCTTGTTCTTTTGGTGTTCATCTTGTTGATTCTTCCATAAAGAAACCCTTGGGGAGGATCGACGATGTTCTTATGATTGTCATTGACAATTATGTTCCCGTTGATTTTACTATTATGGATATTGAATGTGAACCTTCTTGTCCAATTATTTTGGGACGACCTTTTCTTCGCACCGTTGGTGCCATCATTGACATGAAAGAGGGGAATATAAGATTCCAATTTCCTCTCAAGAAAGGGATGGAACACTTCCCTAGAAAGAAGATTAAGTTACCTTTTGAGTCCGTTAAACGGGCTAGCTATTCTTTTACTCTTGATAAAACTTGATCTCTTTGCATTATACCTAGCTTAAAGGCATAAAAGAAAGCGCTTTTGGGAGGCAGCCCACAATGAATAAATTTTTATTTTGTTTTTCTTGTGTCTTGATGTTGTTACTACAGTAGCATCATCATTGTATCTTTACTTTTCAGCTTTGTGCCAAGTTTAGCCTCTGATTGCAAGAAAGTTCAAAAGTTGTGACGTGCTGTCCAGGAAACAGATTCTGTCCTTGGACAGAAAAATTCGTATAAAATCACCAGATCATCTTTTTGGTCTGAATTTTTTCGACAGCGTGCTCTATACAATTGGCTTTCGGGCATCTGTTCTGAGTTTTTTTATTTGAGTTGCAGAAGTGCCCCGAAACAATTATTTACTTCCTGCTGGTCTGTTTTTCACAGATTCTGTCCTGTTTTGCCTTTCCTTCGTTTTGCGAACCTTGAGCTTGCTTTTTCTTTGCAAAAACCTTTTGGCAATCTTGAGAAACATTAGACCTTCAAGAATATCCTTATTTCCAGCAAGGAAAAATTATTTTATTATGGGTACTAACCTCGCTAATCAGATTATGATGAGTTATGTATGAAGGGAGCTTTCAAGTGTGCGAGGGAAGATGATAAAAAGATTCAGGAGTGTCAAATGCTCAAGCTTGGGGATGCCCCCATGCACCTCCAAGAAATATTCAAGAAGACTCAAGCGTCTAAGCTTGGGGATGCCCCCGTGCATCCTCTTCTCCATCAACAATTATCAGTTCGTCTTTCGTTCCACTATATTTTTATCACTTCATGTGTTATGTGCTATGCTTGGAGCGTCTTGCTTTTAGTTTCCTTTTTAGTTTTCTTTAGCTTTGCTTGCTTTTCATAAAAAGTTGGAACTCAGCTTTCTTTATGTGCGAGAGAAACACGCTCCACTTCAACCTAGAGCACAACATAGAATTTTCATGTTTATCTTTGCTGTGTGTGTTCTTTGTCTTTCAATAGCTACTATCATCTTCAGCTCTTAGTTTTCATGCTTTACTTTTTGAAGAGCTTTTGTTTAGTTGGTCGCTGGAACTCTCTTTAGTTATCATGCTTATCTTGTTAAGAGAGTTGGCTTCTGTTGCACTGGTTGATATGTCTATGATAAAAATGCTACGTGCATAATGGTGCTTAGTAGTTCATGTTTTCTTATGGTTAGTCTCAAATAGCTGGGGGGTTCTTAATGTGTTATTGAAGTACCAACATGATTTGTTTGCCTATGATGTGGTATGGTTTAGTGATATCTTCCTCCAAGAATTTATTTTGATTGACTTGGCATATGCTCACGCATATTTAAGACTGTAAAGAAAGTCTATCAAGCCTTGATGATCTTTAATTTCTGAGAAGCGACATAACTTCCATGCCCGATTCAATGTTGCTTTGTCGCTCTGCATGATTATGACCGTCATTGCTCTTTTAGTTGGTCGCTCCCAGTCTTTTGCTAACCTTCGCCTGTACTAAGCGGACTGACTGCTTGTGCATCCAAAATCCTTTAAACCAGTTATGCCATATGAGTCCACCATACCTTCCTATACATGGTATTTACCTGCCATTCCTAACGAAAACTTTCATGTACCATCTCGAAATTATTCAAAAAAGGCATTTCTCTTTTGTGCCTCTGTTTTAGCTCATGAGGAAGTAGTAGTTAATTCATGATCTTTTTAAGTTGGACAAGCTTCACCCCGGGATTGCATGTCTAATGTGCAAACCCCTAATACGAGAAGGAACTGGCATAGAGTGCGCCCGGCTCATTAAAAAATAATACAACAAACAAACCCTCCTTCACGCTTTGTTCATGAGAAATCAGAAAACTTTGGCAGTGATAAACAAAGGAGAATAAGAGGATGTGATCGTCCTTATGTGGGAGCCGTTCCTCGAAACTTTTCCAGCTCGAGAAGTAATTGAGTTATCTACTAGCATTCGTTGACGAAATATGCATATCCCAAAAATAATTTTACCTCTGTTTTAAAAACCAAGAGCTCTGGTACATGTTTAGTTTTTGTTTCCGACCACGGGTTTTCAACCTTGCCATCAAAAGCCACGGTTCGAGAGTCTCCACCTTCTTTAAAGCACCAACTATTGAGAGCATGATTGTCATTCTGAGTGTAATGTGCATTGTCCCAAAGTACCATTGTCTTTTGCATGATTATGATATCGTTTATTTTGAAATCATAGTATCTAGTCGTCACTTAAACTTTGGAGGTGCCCCTGCATTTATGTTTTGCTTCACTAAAGGGGGCAAGCGAGATACCACTTTATCATATTTGCTCACCATGCTCACTACAAATCTATTGACTGTTTCAGTATCATATTGTAAAACTTTCAGTTCTTTGTCATTTTCTCATGAGGCAACTTAATTACTACAGACTCATTGTCTCAGTAAGCTTTTGTCATGTGACTGTGAAAAGTCCTTATATGGTTAATAGCATGTCACCACAGAAATTATGCTTGTTATCATTTACCTACTCGAGGACGAGCAGGAATTAAGCTTGGGGATGTTGATACGTCCAAAACGTATCTATAATTTCTGCTTGCTCCATGCCTCTTATGTGTGATATTGCTATGATATTTATGCACTTCCATACACTTTTGATCATATTTGGACTAACCTATTAACTCAGTGCACCCTAGTGCCAGTTTCTGTTTTCTGCTGTTTTTGTATTTCAGGTTTTCCCATTACTTAAATTGCCAGATTAGACCTCGTGAGCTGCCCTACATGATCGAGGCACATATGCAATCCTTATGATGTTGCTATAATGAGTTTGCTGGGATCCGATGGATTATGAGATTATGTTCAGATTGCGTGTGAGTAATATATTTGATTTACCTCTTTTATATTTATGTTCTTGAGTAATTCTTGCATGTTCTCCGTTGCTGTTTATTGCTTTGGCCAAGTAGTAGGTAGTAACTCCAAGAGGGAACGTTATGCTTGATTGTGGGTTCATGCCCCTCGATGACTAGCTTGAGTGACAGAAACATGAGTCTAGGGGATGTGCTGTTGCCACAATGGGGAAAACAACGGTGCTTGTACTTGCGGGTGCAAGGATTGTTTACTTTACGCTATGAGTTTACACTATGGGTGGGACTCGCAACTTAATACCAGCGAGATGTTCTGGATAGATATCTCAAGGTGGATGATTAGTAGTAGATGCAGATGGATTTCGGTCTACTTGCCTTGGCGTACCGCCCATGCTTTTGAGCCTCCACCTTTCTTTGCAGCATAGTTAGCATTGGTTTGCACACATAATCCTGTCAATTGCACAGCTGTAATTTGTTTACCTCGCTTAGCTGTTTTATCGTCTTTTGGGAGAGAGACATCACTAGTGAACATCATGGGACCCCGGTCCATATTACCATCACTGATCACATCCGCTATTTACTTTCTGTTCTTACTTACTAGTTGAAGTTATACCTATCACTATTATCTCTTGTGTTTGATCCTTTGTAAACGACAAGGCCGGAGGGATTGACAACCTCTCTGTACTCGTTGGGAGCAAAGTTATTTGTATCTGTGTGCAGGTCCTGTCAATCGCTAAGTATCTGGCGCCGTTAGCAGTTGACACCTTCTTGTTGAACCTTGGAGTCTCAGGGGAATTCGATCCTTGGTATCTTTGCCAAGGGAAAACTACCGCTACACTGCATCTCAAACCTTCCACTTGGGGTAACCAACGAGGGGCGAGAAGCCATCAGGGGAGGCGCGCAGGAGGGTCGCGAGAAGACGTAGGAGGAGGAGGCCCCTCTCATATCCACCATATTTTTATGCTCCATTCCTAATCTGCGGTCACAAGAAACTGTAGTATAATGTCATGTCGCACATTCTTTTGGTTTCATGGTTCAGTAGAGGTCTCACGGAGTCACGGTGAGCAGCAATACTAGCTTGCAATATAATGTCAGCTGATTGCAACATCCTGAATTATTTTATGGAAGTTTTTCATTTGGAAGCTTGACTATCTTTCGACTTTCAGTACACATCTATTCTTATTTGTGCATAAGGAAACTCACAAGTTTGTGCCCATTTGTTTGGTAGTATCATGTCACTTGCATATTTTATCAGACTGATCTTAGTCACGAAGATCAGACTGAACATATTTTGTAGAGAAGATCAGAAGAAGGTTTTATATCATTTTTTGTGTGCTTTTTTCTGTAGAAAAGGTACCATGGGTTGATGGTTTTGGATCCTATTACTATATGATGTAATTGACTGCTATTCCTAAGAACTGCTCCTGGACACAGTGTTCTATGTTATCATGTCTTACATTCTATTGTGTTGCCTATCTGTATAGTTACTCAAATCTTACATTTCAATTTCTTATTTTTGTCGATGCAAGTGTGTTCTTCCTACAATAAAACAACATGGATTTCTATAAATTAAATTGTACATATTATGGAAGAATATCCTGTGTATGTCTATATTCATGTTCATGCCTACTATAAAACAAATATTCTTCATTGCCTATGCTTTTTCCTTCGGTTAATGATGATAATGCACCTCTCCATCTTATTAATTCGTTCATTCAATTGAAATATTGCCTAGCTATTTTTTTTTGTATTTGGTTTAGCAGCCTAACCTATGGTCAAACTGAAGGTGCTTAGCATGGTACGGTATGCATTTCTTAATTTCTCTTGATTCCTGTTTTTGTTTCGTTTCATATTAAAACGATTGTATTTGTACATATTGGAGAGGTTATTTCTCGTGAATGGTTCTGTCTTTTGTAAATATATATTCTACTTAAACGTTTAATAGTTATACTTACTTGAATTTGTGGTGTGCTGCCAAGTTTCTCTATTTTAGATGGTTCTGTCTTTTCACTTCTGAAAAGGTGTGTGTGTGTGTGTGTGTGTGTGTGTGTGTGTGTGTGTGTGTGTGTGTGTGTGTGTGTGTGTTTTGTTTATGTGACTATTATTCATTGTTGGTACCATAGTGGAAGATGTCTCATTTCATAAGCTGGTATGCTTGCTCTCTGTTCCTAGCTCTTCCTATTCTGTTTGTGATTTGCTTCTCACAGCTCTTGTATGTTTGGATAAATGTAGTATAAGCAATTAATTTGCACCATCTTTGTTACAAGGTTGGGCTCTAACAATCGCTGCGGGTTCCTCTCATGTCGGAAATGACAATCGCTGGTGGTTCCCATCAAATTAGTTTTGGCAAGTTGAGTGTGCGGAGCTTGCTCGATGGGCAATTTCATGTATGTCCACTTTAAAATACTTATTTTGTTTGTCTAGGCAGCAAGGATAAAGAAGGCGACATTCGTGTCTTTGTTTTTTAAGGCAAAGAAGGCATGATGTCAACTACTGTGCAAAACCTTTCACAAGGTCAGTTAATAAATACTTTCCTATTTTCCTATTGCCTTCTGCATTCATTATATAAATCCTTTGCTGACACCAAACTATCTTAAATAGATCCAGATCGGCGCACATAAGTAAACTCAACCAGAAGCCAGCAGGACAAGATTGAATATGTGATATAGCTACCTATGTATTTTGCTTTATAAAGCCAGTGTAAATAGCTATCACAAACTACCTTTGTAGCTTTCTTTTGATGTAATTTCATGCTTTCTTCTATCATGTTGTCCATGCTATTACCAGGCTGGATATGCCTGGGCCAATTATGTATAAAGATGTCATCTAAGTATCTCCTTGAAAGGTATGCCTGAACCATGATGTTATCAGGATGGATAAATATGCCATGTGTCTCTTTTCATACTATTTAAATAACCACATATGCCTGATTATGTATAAATATGCCATACCACATTTCATAATAGTTTCAATGCTTGGTTTGCTTTGGCTACTTGCGCTAGGGCGGAAATCAATTTCTAAACCAGTCTTACTTTCATGCTTTGAATGTTTGTTTCGCTCTCGCTTTTTTCACCATGTGCGATAAAAGTATATTTGTTAAACTGCACATACACATGCTTTAAATACACGGCTGGCCCTGGCTTTTTGCGCCATGGGCGCAACGGGTCATCTAGTTTGGATAAACATGCACCAAGTTATCATATCTCAAACATGGCAACAAAATAACAAGTAGCAGCAGCTTATAACAAGTAGCACTCTTGCAACAGAGATTAGGGCATCTAGATGAAGTCAAACAAGCCTGGCACAATGGAACAAAGTGTAGAGCATATCACTAGGATCATTTTGACATATTATTCACCCAATTTGGACATACACACAAATATTTACAGGCATGCAAAGCATGCAACATTTTTAACAAAAGACCAGGGACTTAGTGGGGAAAAGGCAACCTCGGGGTGGACATGTCCGGTCCAGACGGACATGTACGGCGGCTGGACACGGGGGCCCACATGTCAGGGACACAGGGAGGAGGAGGAAGCGGACCTGTCCATCCCAACTGGACATGTCCGGCGACGGCAGTTGCACCAGCCGGAGGGAAGCAGAGGGCCGGCGGCGCATCGGGCCTCCGGCGAGGTGCGCCGGCGAGGAGGAGGCCGGAGGAGGCGAGGAACGGCGGGATCCGGGCCCTCCTAGCCGGATCCGGCGACGGCGGGGTCGGTGACGGGCACATGGCGGCGCTGGCGACCAGATCTGGCTCGGGAGCTCGCCAGACTCCCGACTCCGGCGAGCCCATGGCGGCGGCCGCGGGACGACGCAGGGAGGCGAGCAGCCGAGGTGATGGGGTCCGGCGGGGTCACACGCGGGGCGGCGGCATTGGGAGTGGCCAGGTGGCGTGGGGAGCCATGGGAGGCTGACGGGCGGGCCCTCGCGCACGGAGGTGGCGGCGACGCTGCGGTTTCGGCGGCAGCTGGCCTTCAAGTGGCGGATCTAGGCTGGAACGGCACGGAAAACAAGGAGGTAGGTGGTGGTGGCTGCAGGAGGAGAAGGGAAGGCTAGGAAATGCCAAATTTGGCACGGGGGTGTCTTTATATAGCAAAAAGCTAGGGTTTGGGGGTTTTGGGGCAAAACGGAGCCTTCCGATCGCGATCCAACGGCACTAGAGCGGAGGGGGAGTAGGCTGGGCCTAGGTTAGGTAGTGGGCTGTGTAGGAGGGGTTGTGGGGAGAGTAGAGAATAGGCCCGCGGAGGTTTTCGGAGAACGAAAACGTCCGACGTTTTATCCGGCGACTACTGCCGCTATATATATCCGTTGGGTTATCAAACGAGCTCCGAATGCGATGAAATTTGGCAGGCGGCCTGTCTACACGATAATAAGACCAGACGCCAAGTTTCAACCCATTCCGAGAATGTTTTTCGGCCACTCACAAAATAAATATTCGGAGGCACCGCGGGCGCGTGTGAGTGTGCCTGTGCTCAGAACGGACAACGGAAAGGACGAGGGGACTCGGGCGGATGCAAGTTTTGAAAACATGCTGATGCAACACACATGATGACAAGGCAAAGAGCAACACGCAAGCAGATGACACGGCAACGACGACGAATAACTGGCTGACACCTGGCGCACCGGTCTCGGGGTGTCACAACACTCCCCTACTAACAAGAGATCTCATCCCGAGATCATAGGAACGAGACAGAAGAGAAAAAGGAAGAACAAAGTTCTTCAAGGACAAAAGAGTGAAACCAAAGAACCTTGAGAGGTTGAACAACTCGAAAGGAAGAATACCACGGAGATGAAGGAAACTGCAAAGACTTCGTTAAATAAGAGGAACAAGGAATACGACGAGACTCGAGGAGGTAGAAAGATATGAAGCACGAGTTGAAAGAATAAGAATGTATTTGAAACCACTCTGGTTAAAAGAGATGGAAAGCAATTTCCACGAAGGAAATCGGGTAGCATTCCGGCTAAAATTGAAAGAAAATAGCACACCGATTGAACATGAATGGAATAGGACAAGACCCTGAGAAGATGAAACGAAACCATGAGGAGATGAACAACACAATGCCTCCGGAAGAAAATAAAGAATGGAATGAGAAGAAGGGAGAAGAACACCATCTTCTAGCACAAAAGAATTTGAAAACATCCTTGCCAAGACGGAACGAACGGAGTTGTTGAAAAAACAACAACAAAAGAATAAGCTTGTTGTGGACTTATGGAAATCATCCTGAAACTTGAGGTGAATTATGCCACAACCAAAAGATGGATTAACTGAGAATGAAGAATTGCAAAACTCCACTTCGAAAGAATACGGAGAATTATTTGCATCTCGGTATACAAAAGAATAAAGTTTGAGCTGCTCCGGAAGAATTAAATGAATATTTGAAGTATGAATTTGATCGTGAAGAAATACCATGAGGGACTCCGGTAACGAAAAAGGATGATGATATAGAAGTGAAGGATTCAAGAATAAGAATAAAGCCTTGCGATGATTTGTCGGGGTTCCGACAAAATAGCCACGGAAACATGAACTCTGGTTAAGAAATATTAAAGCACTTGGAGCTAGAATTTATTCATCAAGAATAAACTCCGAAGGAAGGAATAAATCAACTTGACGAGATGAATAAGAATTATGTTATGCTTATCCTCCATCAATAAATTGATGAGAAACCATGGATTCGCATACAACTTATTCACGTTGAAATGAATAAAGAGGGATATATCGCGAACTCGCGAAAATCTTCATGAAACACCGGTAGGATTGGAATAAAAGAAATTAATGGATTGATATGATAACACCGAAAAAGAATTCTTGAGCGGAACCACCGTAAAGAATTAAGCCGAGTGACGAAAATAAATGAACCACCGGGAAGAATTAAAATTGAGTGAAGAACGAGAATGAGCACCGTAAGGAATGAAATTGAACAATGCATGAGGACAAGCCACCGTGAAGAATTGAGATTGAGTGAACACAAGAGAATGAATCTCCGGGAAGAAGAAAGCACTTGAGGACAATTTGAATGACGAGAACGAAGAGATTGTGAACTGATTAAAGAATACTTGAACAAGCACTGGAAGAATGTGAGATGAACTAAGAGGCATCAATGAAGAATATTTAGAGGACGAGTTGAAAACTGAGAACGAAGAAATCTTCTGAAATGATGGCCTTTGGAGGAACACAAGAAAAGAATTCATGAAATACTCCGGAAGAATGAAAGAAGTAAGGTTGAACCAATGATGACAAGAATTAAAGTGATCTTGAAGAAGGTATATGACTGATGGAATCCATACTTACGTCACATTTGAAAAGGATTACGGAACACTCCGGGAAATGAAAAGAGTCATGTAAGATCCTGGGGAAAGACCTGTGGGTTATGAGCCCACCGAAGAGAAAACACCGTTGGAACAAATTGAAAAGGAGATGATGCACCGGAACGATTGAAAAACTCGAATGAGGTGGCAACCTCGAATAAATTGGAACATGGACGAATATCCTGAGATTTCTTCAGAATTCTGGAATAATTAAATGGAGAGAGATGAACGAGCAAGGGGAAACAATTGAGCCGAGGGAAAAGAATATGATGAACACCGAAAACTTGAGTTGAATCCACCGGAAAAGAAGAAGAGGTGAAGAAGGACGAACGAGACGAGAATTCACTAGTTGAAACAATTGATGAAAGAAAGCAAAGACTTCACACGAGTAGGGTGGATACTCGATTAAGGACTCCGGCTCCGAGAAGAAAAAGGGTGGGTGGGTGGGAAAAAGAAAGACAACTTCGTAAGGGGAAACAACATCGGTTGAAAAGAACTGAGGATCGAACTTGCGAGAAGAAGAGGGTCGAATCCACTTGACGAGAGATGCACCAGATGACAAGAACTAACAACGCAACGAATGAAAACTAACCACGTGATCCTAAAAAAAATTGAAGGGGAAGAGGAGTAATTCAAAACCCCTACGTCAAGATTCCTCACTAGAGCGACGAAGGGGCAGCGGAGTAAAAAGAATTCCTACTCTCCGATATAACTAGACTCCAGAAAAAAGTTTTCTGCTAGACTCAACAACGGCCAAGCTACGATCAATCAAGGGGGCTCCTATGGTCGGTCGAGGCTCTGATACCAACTTGTCAGGCCCAAGATGCGATTCTATCCCGATCACGTGACACTTACGTGATTGGGGCACAACCGCATTTCGGGCGCTTAGCAAGATGGATATCATTACATCGTACCATTACATACATACATAGGGGATACAACAATACATACAAGTCACATGAATACAACAACATCAATACAAGGCATCCGACTACGGATGCAAACATGAAAAGAACAACACGAAATCCATCTGCTATCCGGGGCTGCCAACCCGGAACCTAACCCAAGACTGAAGAAGAAGAAGAAGAAAGAACTCCAACACAACGATCATCGCTCTCACGTCAGACATCAGAAACCTGTACCTGCAACTGTTGTTGTAGTATCTGTCAGCCACGAGGACTCAGCAATCCCATAACCATGGGTAACAAGACTATCAAAGCTTAATATGTTGGAAGAGGTAAAGTGGTGAGGTTGCAGAAGTGGCTAAGCAATATATGGTGGCTAACTTACGAGTACAAGAATAAGATGAGCATCTACGCAAACGGTCGCAACTAGTAGTGATCGCTAAAGATCCTGAACTACCTACGAGTGAAACATAACCCCACCGTGTTCTCTTCTCAAATTGAAAAGAGACAGTCACGGTTACTCACACCGTTGTGTGTTTTACTTCGGATCCTCTGTCAAGTTTTCTACAACCGGACATTAACAAATTCCAATCTGCCACAGAACCGCGGGCACGACTTTCAAAAGATCATAACCCTGCAGGGGTGTCCCAACTTAGCCCATCACAAGCTCTCATGATCAGCTGAAGTAATCATAATTATTACCCCTTATCTTAGGGAAATCCGATCAGGCTCGGTATCCCGGTGCACAAGACATTTCGACAATGGTAAAACAAGTCCAACAAGACCTCCCGGCGTGCCGACACCCTGATAGTAGCCATGCGTATCTCGTCTTAGGCCACAACCGGATAGGTGATCCTACGAGTAAAACCAGCCCTCGGGTTTCCCCAAGGTGGCCCCGCAGTCTCCCCTTTCGGGACCAACACCATCAGCACTGGCCCCCTGCTATGTAGAAAAGAATCCCGAGGGTGTGACCCCCTATGCAAATTTAACTAATTAATTAAGTTGTTATTATGAGGCAAATTAAAACCAATGTTGGGCCTTGCTGGAGGAGTTTTATTCAAAGACGAAGTGTCAAGGGGTCCCTATATACCCAACCGTGTAAGGAACGCAAAATCAAGGAACATAATGCCGGTTTATTGGCTCCTAAGGTGGCCTGAGTGGAATAAAACACCGAGCAAAAGGCCAAGCCTTCCACCCATGCCCAGTATATAGGTGTGTTAATAATAATAATAGATATTATGATATTCCAACAACAAGTTCCCACCTGGAATGATCTTCATCTTCATCTGCAACTAACAACGCTATAAGAGGGGCTAAGCAAGCGGGTAACATAGCCAAACAACGGTTTGCTAGGAAGGTTTCAAAGGTTAGAGGTTTCATGGCAACAAGGAGAGGGGCTGACAATAATGATGGGTAGCGCGACATATAACGATAGCATCGAGACAACTAAGCAATGTCAATGATAGTAATGGTATCCAAGGTGATGGTCATCTTGCCTGAGATCCCGCAAGGAAGAAGAACGGGTCCATGAAGAAGACGAAGAAGAATCCTTGAAGACGAACCATGAGTAGTCGAACGAATCCTCACGATCGCAACGGAACAAGCACTAACGAGAAGAAGCAAGCAATATGGTAAACACACAACACAAGAACACGACAATATGCTCAACCAAGTATGATGCAAGACAAGTATATATATGATGCAAAACATGGCAAGGGATGAAGCATACAAGAACAACACAAACTAACAAGTTTAAATGAGGCCGGAATCAACACATAACAAATCCGGTAAGTCCTCATATGCATATTTTGAAATTATTCCAGATCTGAACAAACCTTAAGTTAAAGTTATTAAACAGCAAATTAAGATGCACCATGATGATCTACACGAAATTCTAGTCAAGTTTCATATAAAGTTTGTTAAATTCGGAGCTACAGTTTAGAAGATATGAGCAAAACAAGTCAAACAAGGCAACGATGCAAGATGCACCCAAACATCAAGCAAACATACTCCAAACAAGAAAACAACATGATATTATGATTCTACATGAAAAATCACACAAGTTTCATACAGGGCACGCTCAAAACGGAGCAACGGTCTAGAACATACACATGAAACAAGATATAACAACAAGCTGAAGTTAACAGCCACATAGCAACTTATAGCAAGGTATATATAAGCTACAACACCCAAACATGATGACAAGAAGCATGGACGTGAAGTATACATGTTACTTAGCAAGTAGGAACTTAGAACACACCCAAAAGCTTGATGAAACATAGTTAACCAAGCATGGCAAGTTGCAATAAAATTATCCAGACTTAGCCAAAATCTGGGAAGGCAAAAACATCATCACGATGCTGCCTTCGGAGGCACAAAACAACAGGCATATCAACTCTAATAAGAACATAAAGAGCATGGACATGTAATAGACATATCCTACAACAAACAACTCCATTGGAGCATCTCCATAGGAGGCATGGATCAATAGCAACAAGCTTCACCAAATTGAACATGCTGATAAAATCCCGACAGGTATAATTTATAGCAACTTGAGAGCAAGAAATAAATAAGCTACAGCAGGTCATATGAGCAAGTAAGGGCATGAATCGATAGACAATAACATGGACAACAAGACACGATCATTGGCCACTCCAAAACAAGCATGGATTTGACTAGGGCATCAAGCAAACATAGCATCAGGTTATAACAGATTCCAGACTTAGCAGAAATTTCACTAAGTATAAAACAGCAATAACAACATGGCATGTTTACAAGCATGTTTAAGTCAACACAAGGCATATCATGGAAAGTTAAATGCACCACCTCAAAGACCATATTATTGTGTTTCTAAAACATCTAGACATGTGGCATGAGGACAAACACATCAATAGCAAATAGCAATTGAAATCAGCATCTCATAACAAGTTTCAGCACATAACAGCCAAATGCACTTTTGCAACAGAGATTAACATGGCAATATGGACTCAAACAAGCATGCTACAGCAACCAACATGTAGTACACATCACAATGAACATTTTGACATATCATATGCATCATTTGGATAAACATGCACCAAGTTATCATATCTCAAACATGGCAACAAAATAACAAGTAGCAGTAGTTTATAACAAGTAGCACTCTTGCAACAGAGATTAGGGCATCTAGATGAAGTCAAACAAGCCTGGCACAATGGAACAAACTGTAGAGCATATCACCACGATCATTTTGACATATTATTCACCCAATTTGGACATACACACAAATATTTACAGGCATGCAAAATATGCAACATTTTTAACAAAAGACCAGGGACTTAGTGGGGGAAAGGCAACCTCGGGGTGGACATGTCCGGTCCAGATGGACTTGTCCGGCGGCTGGACACGGGGGCCCATAGGTCAGGAACACGGGGAGGAGGGGGAAGCGGACATGTTGATACGTCCAAAACGTATCTATAATTTCTGCTTGCTCCATGCCTCTTTTATGTGATATTGCTATGATATTTATGCACTTCCATACACTTTTGATCATATTTGGACTAACCTATTAATTCAGTGCACCCCAGTGCCAGTTTCTGTTTTCTGCTGTTTTTGTATTTCAGGTTTTCCCATTACTTAAATTGCGAGAAAAATTCCGGGAAAAATATATAAAAAATCAGCGCTCCAGAAGCTTCCATGCGGCAGAAGTAGGGCCACAGGGGCTACAGGCGCCCAGAGGGCGCGGCCCCCCTCCTGGCCGCCGCGCCAGGCCGCCTGGGCCCCCCTTACCTCCTCTGATGCCCCCCTTTGGCATATATTTACACCGCGTCCTGAAACCCTCGAGGACGGAACCCTTTTTTGCGATCTCATCTCTGTTCCGCCGCCGCCATGCTTCCAAGATCGGGAGCACCAGGAGAACTCTTCCCGGCACCCTGCCGGAGGGGAGAACCACCACCGGGAGCTTCTCCACCACCATGGACGCCTCCCGGATGAGTTGTGGGTAGTCTCCCTTGGACCATGGATCCATGACCAGTAGCTATGTGATGTTCTCCTCCCCTCTTTGTTCTTCACCGATTAGACCTCGTGAGCTGCCCTACATGATCGAGGCACATATGTAATCCTTATGCTGTTGCTATGATGAGTTTGCTGGGATCCGATGGATTATGATATTATGTTCAGATTGTGTGTGAGTAATATATTTGATTCACCTCTTTTATATTTATGTTCTTAAGTAATTCTTGCATGTTCTCCGTTGCTGTTTATTGCTTTGGCCAAGTAGTAGGTAGTGACTCCAAGAGGGAACGTTATGCTTGATTGTGGGTTCATGCCCCTCGATGACTAGCTTGAGTGACAGAAACATGAGTCTAGGGGATGTGCTGTTGCCACAAGGGGGAAAACAACGGTGCTTGTGCTTGCGGGTGCAAGGATTGTTTACTTTACGCAAAGTTCTTTTAATGCAGTTGTCTGTTGCTTTGAGTTTACACTATGGGTGGGACTCGCAACTTAATACCACCGAGATGTTCTGGATAGATATCTCAAGGTGGATGATTAGTAGTAGATGCAGATGGATTTCGGTCTACTTGCCTTGGCGTACCGCCCATGCTTTTGAGCCTCTACCTTTCTTTGCAGCATAGTTAGCATTGGTTTGCACACATAATTCTGTCAATTGCCCATCTATAATTCGTTTACCTCGCTTAGCTGTTTTATCGTCTTTTGGGAGAGAGACATCACTAGTGAACATCATGGGACCCCGGTCCATATTACCATCACTGATCACACCCGCTATTTACTTCATGTTCTTATTTACTAGTTGCAGTCATACCTATCACTATTATCTCTTGCGTTTGATCCTCTGTAAACGACAAGGCCAGAGGGATTGACAACTTCTCTGTACTCATTGGGAGCAGAGTTATTTGTATCTGTGTGCAGGTCCTGTCAATCGCTAAGTATCTGGCGCCGGTAGCAGTTGACACCTTCTTGTTGACCCTCGGAGTCTCACGGGATTCGATCCTTGGTATCTTTGCCAAGGGAAAACTACCGCTACTCTACATCTCACACCTTCCACTTGGGGTAACCAACGAGGGGCGAGAAGCCATCAAGCAAAGTTTTCTGGCGCCGTTGCCGGGGACTCCACTCTTCAAGATAGGGGAGTTGCACGCTATCTTTTATCTTTGCTTTTTAGTCTTGTTAGTTTACCTTTCAGTTTTTGCTTTAGTGTCCTTTATCAAAAATCACAAAAATAGTTATCTTGCTTGCTTGCTGCTATGGGTTCCACCGAGAACACCAAGTTGTGTGACTTCACTAGTCACAACAACGATGACTTTATCTGCACGCCTATTACTACACCTGCCACTTCAGCACCTTCTTATGAAATTAAACCTGCTTTACTGAACCTAGTTATGAAAGACCAATTCTCCGGTGCTGGAGATGATGCTTCTTTACACTTAAACAATTTTGTTGAACTCTGTGATATGCAAAAGTACCTAAAAATAGATGGTAATATTGTTAAGCTTAAGCTTTTTCCTTTCTCCTTGAGAGGAGGAGCTAAAATTTGGTTTCAATCTTTGCCTAGAAATAGCATAGATTCTTGGGACAAGTGCAAGGATGCCTTTATTGGGAAGTACTATCCACCTGCTAAAATTATCCAACTAAGGAGTAACATAATGTATTTTAAACAGTTGGATAATGAACACGTTGCCCAAGCTTGGGAACGAATGAAATCTCTTGTCAAGAACTGCCCTACTCATGGTTTGACTACTTGGATGGTTATCCAAACTTTTTATGCAGGCTTGAACTTTACCTCGTGGAACTTGTTAGATTCGGCCGCGGGAGGAACCTTTATGTCAACTACACTTGGTGCTGCCACGAAGCTTCTCGATGAGATGATGACCAACTATTCCCAATGGCACACCGAACCCGCTCCAACAGGTAGGAAGGTAAACTCTGTCGAGGAGATTTCCTCCCTAAATGAAAAAGTTGACTTGATCATGTCTCTACTTTCCAAGCAATCTTCTATTGATCCTCGTGATGTTCCTTTAAATTCTTTGATTGCTCAAGATCAAGTAGATGTGAACTTTATCTCTAGAAACAATTTCAATAACAATGCTTATAGGAGTAATTTTGGTAGCAACCCTAGACCGTTCCCCTCTAATTCCTATGGGAACAACAATGCTTATCCTAGCACCAAGAACTCCACTTCTGAACTAGAGATTCTGCTTAAAGATTTCATCACTACCCAAAAAGCCTTCAATAAGAATGTAGAAGAAAAACTAGCCAAACTAGATGATCTCTCTTCGAAGGTAGACAATTTAGCCCATGAGGTAGAGTTGCTTAAAATTAGAACTTCCCCTGTCGGGGAAACTGATCGCCCACGAACACCTATGGGACCGGAGCCCCTTTTCGGTACGGCAAGGGAGCGGAGGGAGCACAAAGAGCAGATCAAGGGGCACACGCGAGCAGTTTTACCCAGGTTCGGGCCGCACGGATGCGTAAAACCCTACTCCTGCCTTGGTTGTATTGAGTTCTTGGCTTGGGAGCAAGAAGATCTACAG
Source organism: Secale cereale (assembly GCA_902687465.1). Classification (NCBI taxonomy): domain Eukaryota; kingdom Viridiplantae; phylum Streptophyta; class Magnoliopsida; order Poales; family Poaceae; genus Secale; species Secale cereale. The sequence goes on from LR738715.1 coordinate 799,197,287, forward strand.
TACTAGCTACACCGAGCGCGGGAGTGATCAAGTTTCGGAACCGAAACCCCTCTACGTTGTGCATGGGCCTCCTTTTATAGCTCAAAGGGGTCACCGACAGGTGTCAACGTAGATGAGGGTAAAAGCGTAAAATTGGTGGTAGTTGTAACAGTGCATGTACAGTGTATGTACAGTGGTCTATACCTAACCTTGACGGTGGGGGACAAGGGCATTGAATGCCCGTCGCCGTCACCCCAAAAGCGTCCGCCCGGGCGCCTCCGTTCGCCACGACGGAGGCCTCATCATCGTGGCTTGCCACCGTGTACCCCCAGGCTGCACAGCCATCCGCCACGTGCCCCAGGGCGACGCGTGGCCAGGTGAGCTGGAGCGCAGGCACAAAGTGAAAGCTTGCCGCGGCAAGCACCTTGCCGTGGTCGCTACCTTGCCGGGCCCGGAAGCTTGCCGCTCTCCGGGTCTTGCCGGGGCGCGCAATGTGCCACGGCATGTCTTCTGAACTGCTGTTCTCTGGCCTTCCTGGCAAGCTCCTCTTGCCAAGGTCTTGTGCAGAAGGGATGATCTCGAGCCTGGAGCGGCCTTCCTGGCAAGCTCCTCTTGCCGGGGTCTTGTTTCTTAACTTGAATACTTTGTTCTTGAATGGCTCCAAGGGAAATAGAGTGCGCCTTGGCGGGCACGTGGTGAGCCTGACCACGGGACGCTGCTACTGCCCGTGCACAAGTCGGGATACTAAGGTACCCCTACTTTAGTACACCGACAGGAGCCCTCGGGCCTGGGCCACACACGGTGCCGAGCGCTGTTGGGCCAGGCCCAAAACAGTGCACGGGCACAAGCGGCCCACGGCGCGCCGTATCCCGCTCCGTATCCGCTGCATCCCTCCCTAACGGCACGCGTCAATTGCGGCGTCGTGGGAGAGGTCGTGGCCTGTTTCTTTAATGGAAAAATGCGGAACGTCCCCCACTTCCCCCTTAAAAGCAGAGGAAGCAGGGGCAGTTTCCCCCCATTGCTTCATTGCGTCTTCAATCTCCAGAAACCCCCGCCGGTCTCCGCCTCCCCAAAGGTCGACAGAGAGCCGAGCTCCACCCTTCCTCCGCCGTCTCCAGCATCCTCAGCGCCGCCGACCCCCCCCCCTCCCCTTGCCGTCCCCGCCATGGCCCCGAAGAGCGACAAGGCGAAGAGCGACAAGGCGAAGAAAGAGAAGTCCGATAAGGCGGCGAAGCTGGCAGCCATGCGGAAGAGGATGGTGGTCTTCCCGCCGAGGCTCGGCGCGAGGGAGCTGAGGGACAAGTATTACTTGTTCTGGGCGAGGGAGACGAAGGCTCACCCGCGCACCAGGGTCCTCCCCGCCGAAGCCTGCGATATGTATCCGGGAGGTTACCATTTCTTCGCTCTGTTCTTCCACTGTGGTCTTTGTCCTCCGTACTCTGAGTTTTTCTGCGATGTGATGAACACATACGGATTCCACCTCCTAGATTTCACCCCGAATGCGGTCTTGACCTTGGCCGTTTTCGCACATTTGTGCGAAAACTTTGCTGGGGTCAACCCAACGTAGCTCTCTTCCGCCACTTTTTCACACCTAGAGTAGAGTCTGGATCCCCACTCTCCGGCGGCATCTCTTAGATATTCAGGCTCAACAAGAAAGAGGCGTACTTGATTGGAGAGCTTCGCCGCAAGTGGGATGAGTGGAGGGCTGATTGGTGCTAGGTTATGGAAGAGGAACCCCAGCAGTTTACCTCCCCGCGCCGAGCGGCAATAGTGCGCGGCAAGGATTGGAGTGACTTGGCCCCGGAGGACGATAAGCTGCAGATCGCCCTTACTAGGATCCTTCGCCTCCGGGCCGCCAACCTTACTGTAGGCGAAGTTGGGGCTGATTTCCTTCGCCGCCGCATTGCTCCCCTGCAGGATAGGAAGAGGCCTGCCTGGGAGTTCGGCAACGCGGCAGACTTCATGAGGCTGTGCCCCGGCTTGAACTACAACTTCACCGTCTTGGAGCTCAAGGGAATGGTCCGCTTGCTGTTTAAGCATGACCCCAAGCACAAGGAGTGGTTTACCCCGTCGAACGGAGTAGTTCCACTATGCAACAACTCTGCCCTTAGCGCCATCCGTGCGGCAATGCCTCTGTGCGATTCTCACGGGGTGGATCCCACTTGGCTGGCGCCTTCAGAAGAGACCGTGCAAACCTTCTTTGACAACCTGGTTGAACGGCCGCGCAACCCTGACGAGAAGAAAGGTCTCACCCGCGCGACCACCGACCGGGACGTGGCATACATTGCCAGAAGGATGGAGGAGGCTGCCGCAGCTGCGGCCGCGGGTGAGTTTGGGTACACCGTGGATGCAGCAAAAGCAGCGGATGCAGTGAGCCGGGCCGAGGAGGAGGAGATCCTCAAACTGCTGAGGCCCGTCGGGAAGCCTGCCGGGGAGCCTGCCAGGACGAGCGAGGCTGCCGGGCAAGGCACTGAGTCCAGTGGGCCCGCCGAGGAGGATGCCGAATCGGGTGATTCCGACGAAGACTCGGGCGGGTCACTGAACCTCGACGACGTTTCCTCATCCTCGGAGAACTCTCCGCCACCGCGAAGTCCTCCGCCACAGCCGAAGAAGCGCCTCCGCAAGACCACTGAGACGGTGAAGCAGCCGGCGCCCCGACAGCAGCCGAAGCGCCGCGCGACACGTGCCACCACGACGAGCAAGGTCGTCAAGGAGGCGCCTCGCGCCTCAGCGGCAAGCGGAGGGGGGGTCTTCCCGAACCGGCTCTGGTGCTCCTTCTGCCCCTCGGTCCTTGGCGACGACCGGAGCGGGGTCTTCACAACCCATGGCCCCGGAGCCCGCCAATCGCCCGAGGGAGCCTTCTCCTCCAGCTCCTCGCGCTAGGACACACAAGGCAGACTTCGACTTCTCCGCCCTTAGTTCCGACGAGGAGGAGCAAGAGTAAGTATTTGCAACTTTTATTTCTTCTGATTCTTATTGCTCTTGTCTTGAATTCTCTTGCTTGGTTCTGATCTTGTTTGGCTTCCAGGACCCTGATCCAGAGGATGGCGAAGAGGGCCAAGATCCCGGTGGTTGACCTTGAGGACGACGAGCCCGTCGCCGTGGCAGGAGATGCGCCCGCGACAGGCTTGCCGGACCAGCCGGCTGCCCCGCAGGGCAGCCCCCAGCGTAAGTTCCTTGTTCACTTCTCTGCTTATCGGGCACGCTTGAGCTTCTCATCCTTATTGATGTCTTGTTTGCCTGTTGACTTGTGCAGAAGTGGAGCCGCAGTCGCAGGAGCGTCAAGAGACTGCTCCCGACGAGCCGCTTGTCCCGCCTTCCCCGCCAAGGAGGAGCTCCCCGGCGAGGGAGAGTGCTCCGCCAAGGACGGGTACGCCGCCAAGGGCGAGTACCCTGCCAAGGGCGAGCACCCCGACAAGGGAGGACACCCCGTCAAGGGAAGGCGCCAGCGGCCCTCCGCCGGCGGGGGGCACTGCTACGCCGCCAAGGGAAAACTCCCCGGCGAGGGACCCCGTTACTGAAAAGGCCCGCGCAGGTAACCCTTGTACTCTTCTTTTCTTGGATTCTTCTTTTTGGATATTTGCTTGACAATTCTTTCTTTCTTTTTTTGTTGTCAGATCCGCCCGCCCCGGAGCCGATGGAGACGGAGACCATCGTCGAGGAGGACGTGCGCGGCAATGCTGGCGACGGCGCCACTTCTGACGAGCCCGTTGCCGACGAGACCCCCGCGGCCACTGATGTGGCAGCTGGGGAGGAGACCGGCGACCGCACTGACGGCCCTGAGGCCGCAGGAGCGCCGGACGCTGCACCGGCCGCCGACCCCTCCGCTGCCGCGACTGGGCCGGGTATCTATCTGGAGGCCGCCAACAGGGTCTTCATCCAAGTCCCGTGGGCGTCCTCATCAAGGGAACCCGCGGAGGGGGAGAGCTTCGATGGAGAAGTCCTCGCCTCCGCCGGGCTAAGGGTTGTTGACGCGCCCGGCAGCAGCAGTGAGCCCGAAGAGGAGCAGCTCCTGCGCCGGCTTCTGGCCTTGTACCGAGCTAGGCAGGCCAAGCTGGAGTCCCGAGAGGCTCTGGCCGCCAAGGCTAGCATCGACTTGGAGAAGCGCGCCGCGGAGCTCCGCGCCGCCAACCAAGCGGCCCTCCGGAACTTGGCGGAGGAGCGCGAGGAGCTCGCCGAGGCGCACTAGGCGTTCATCCTCGAGAAGGCCGAGGTTGAGGAGCAGCATCGACTGGCCGCCGTGGATCTGGCTCGACGGGAAGGAGCGTTGAACCAGCGGAAGGTCGACCTCGATAGCCACGAGGACGACCTTACCGCGCGCGAGCAGTCCATCGGCGGGGCAGTGCAGGAGGCGAGGGACGCCACTGCTGCCGCAGAGACCGCCAAGAGGGACCTGGAGGCGAGGGTGGCGCAGTTGGAGCTTAATCTGAAGACGAGCGAGGAGAAGGTTGCCGCGCTCAAACTTGAAAGGGAGAAGGACGCCCACAGCCACTCGGAGCTGCAGGTCCAACTCTCTGAGAAGGGCAAAGAGCTCAACGATGCCAAGGACTCCATCGCAGACTTGGAGCTAAAACTGTCCACCCTCACCGAGTCGCATGACGGGGCCCGGAACAGGGAGTCCAAGTTGAAGGAAGATCTCCGGGCTGAAAGGGCGCTGCTGGACAGTGCCGCCCTGTCGCAGAACAACTTCCAGCGGACGGTGGAACAGTGGACCAAGGAGCTCGTCACCTCCGCCGCCAACATCGACAAGGAGATGGTGGCGCTGAGGGCGGAGCACCTCGTGTACTCCCCCGACGAGAGCCTCCCCCACAGCGCCAAGCTGAGCTTGTTCTTTAGAGGAGTGGCGCCGGCCCTCGCGCAGCTGCGGGAGAAGGTCCCCACGCAGCTGGCTAACGAGGCACGCCGGCTTTGCATGGGCACTATGGAGCGAGTGTTGACGAAGATCGTCTACCGCAACCCCGGGATTAATCTTGAGAACGTCCTCCGGACCTTGCCGCCCGAAGCTGACCAGGAAGCACTGAAGGCACAAGTTGCCCACATCGTGGCCAAGGTGGGCAAGATCAAGAGGGTTGACGGAGACCGCGTAGACTAGGCTCCCTTCTTTCTGTTTCCCTTGCCGCTGTTGATTAAGTCATGAATAGCAGTTGGTTAGAACAGCGGCAAGTTATCTTGTAATATAACTTTATTTTGGATAGTCAATGCAGTGTTATCTCCCTTGCTTGATCCCTTTACTTTGTATGCTTCTCACCCTACGCTTCTAGGGAGCTCGCCGGCAAAGGTACCCTTGCCGCGAGCGCTGAGTGCGGGACTTTAGCGGCCTGCTGGCAATGCCCTCGCCGGCAAGAAACCTTGCCGCCGCTAGTCGCAGCACACTTAGGTTGTTGAGCGAACTCGAAAACGAAATAAGGGCGCAACACTTGTCGCAGCTCACTTAAGCCATTGAGCGTGCTCGAAACAAAGTAAGGGCGCGGCTAGCCACGGGTAGGTTCCTCCGCGCACAGGTTTTCCATACAAAGCATGGTCGTTCAAGGAAGATAACTAAGAATTTTGAAATTTTGAATGCTCAAACTTTGGCAACTTAGCTTTTGTGTTCTGTTTGCTTCCCGGCATGGCTTTCCTTCTTTGAACAACACTTGTTCCTTCTTTGAACAGCACTTGGTCCATACCACTGTCTCCTCCCCCCCCCCCGGCAAACTTGTGTGCGAGGAACACTTCTTGTGCTTGAGAGAAAAAAAGGAAGAGGGGAGGAAACATAGATATGGAGCCTTGCGGCTTGTTATTGCTTACCGGGATCGTGTGCTGCACAAAGTGTCAGATAATACATGCAATGAAAACATGAATGCATGAAACGACAAGCCGTGCGAAGCACAAAAGTTTTACTGATGCACGGGGTCTGCGCCCGGCTTTGTACAAAGGTTTACATGCAACAGTGGCAAGACTTGTACAAAAGGTGGTTGCCGGAGTGGATCACAGCAACCGCGCCTCATGGGTGAAACTTGCGAAGATGCTCAATGTTCCAGGAGTTGCTCACCGGTAAGCCTTCTTTGGTCTCAAGGCAGACAGCGCCGGGCCTTGTGACTTGTCTCACCCGATATGGGCCTTCCCACTTCGGCGTCAACTTGTTGGAGTACTTGGCGGACTGAACGCGCCGAAGAAGAAGGTCGCCTTCCTCGAGACTCCTGGCCTTGACTTTGCGGCTATGATAGCGACGCAAAGCTTGCTGATATCGAGCAGCTCGTACAGCAGCCTGGAGACGGTCCTCCTCGAGGAGCAATGCATCATCTTGCCGCAGCTGCTCTTGCTCAAGCTCATCGTAAGCGAGCACTCGAGGAGACCCGTATACGAGTTCCGTGGGGAGAACTGCCTCTTCTCCATAGACAAGAGCAAAGGGTGTCTGTCCGGTGGCTCGATTTGGTGTCGTCCTGATTGACCAAAGAGCCGTCGGCAACTCCTCGATCCAGTTTCTTCCGCACTTGTGCAGCCTGTCGAAAGTTCTTGTCTTGAGCCCGCGCAGCACTTCAGCATTGGCCCTCTCCGCTTAACCATTGCCCCTCGGGTGAGCAACAGAAGCGAAGCAGACCTTGGCGCCAAGGTCTTGGACGTACTGCATGAAGGTGTGACTTGTGAACTGTGTGCCCTTGTTGGTGATGATCCTGTTAGGGATTCCGAAATGGCAAACGATCGATCTGAAGAACCTGACTGCTGACTGTGCGGTCACCTTTCTCACTGGTTCCACTTCCGGCCACTTTGTGAACTTGTCGATAGCAACGTACAAGTACTCAAAGCCCCCGACAACGCGGGGAAAGGGGCCGAGGATGTCGAGCCCCCAGACCGAAAAGGGCCAGGACAAAGGGATCGTCTGGAGAGCTTGAGCTGGCTGGTGTATTTGCTTGGCATGGAACTGGCACGCTTCACACTTGGTTACTTGCGCAGTTGCATCTTGGAGGGCTTCTGGCCAAAAGAAACCTTGCCGGAACGCCTTCCCGGCAAGTGCTCTAGCGCCAATGTGGTGTCCACATATGCCTCCATGGATCTCTGCCAACAGCTTCTGTCCATCTTCCCGGGAAATGCATTTCAATATGTCACCATTGAGTCTTCTTCTGTACAGTTCATTGCCGACGAACTGGTACATACTTGACTGCCTGGTTATTCTTTCTATCTCTTCTGGTTCTTCGGGAAGTTCTCCAGTTTGAAGGAAACGGACAATTTGCTGCGCCCATGTTGGGGCCTGAGGATCAACAACAAGGACTAAAGGCATCAGGGCTGCTGCGGGAACGTCAGCTTCCACAGCAAGAACCAGCGGCTCTGCCGGAGCTGAGCGTTCCCCGGCAAGCCTGCCGGGGCAAGACTTGCCAGGAACATCTGCTTCAACTGCACGAACCCTAGGGTCCGCAGGAGCAGAGTGTTCCTCAGCAACTTGGTCGTCGATCCTGGGGATCTTGGCGGCGGCTTCAGGAAGATCCGCCGGCAAGTAGTCACTGGAGACCAACTTTCTTTTCTTGCTCTGCCCAACTGATGGTGTAACGGATGGTTGAGTTAGCTTGAGCACGAAGGTCCCTGGTTCCACAGGTAACTTCATTGCAGCACACTTTGAGAGGCCATCTACGATATCACTTTGAGCTCTTGGAACGTGCTCCATCTGCAGGCCTTCAAAGTGTTCTTCAAGCTTCCTCACTTCATCGACATAAGCTTCCATCAAAGGACTCTGGTAGCTCTTGTTTACTTGTCGGACCACCAACTGTGAATCTCCCCGCACAATCAGCTTCTTGATCCCAAGTTCGGCTGCAATTCTGAGGCCGACAAGCAAACCCTCATACTCAGCAGTATTGTTTGTCGCTTGTTCCTTGGGAAAGTGCATTTGAACAACGTACTTGAGGTGTTCCCCGGTGGGTGCTACGAGTAACACACCTGCACCGGCGCCTTGCAGCGAGAAGGCACCATCGAAGTACATTATCCATTCATTGCTTGCTTCTTTGACGGGGATGTTTGTCTCTGGAACTTCTTCGTCTGGTGTTGGCGTCCATTCTGCTATGAACTCTGCCAAAGCTCTGCTCTGTATAGTTGAAGTGATTTCAAACTTAAGACCGAAGCTTGACAGCTCCAGTGCCCACTCGACAATCCTACCTGTTGCTTCTGGGTTTTGCAATATCCTCTTCAGCGGAAAGCGAGTGACCACTGTTATCTCATGTGCTTGGAAGTAATGGCGCAGCTTTCTCGAGGCCATGAGGAGGCCGAAAAGCAGCTTCTGCACCCCAGAGTATCTTGATCTAGCCCCCTGCAAGAGGGAACTTACAAAATGAACTGGGCGCTGCACCATCTTCTTTTGCACTTCTCCTTGTATCTGCGCAGACTCGTCCTTGTCGGGTCCAGAGCTTGTCGGGGAAGCCCCCTGCTTGTCGCTGAATGCGCTTGCCGGGGCTGTGGATTCTTCATCTGCCTCCCTCTCCACTACCAACGCAGCACTAACCACTTGATTGGTTGCTGCTAAGTACAGCAGCAACTTCTCTTGTGGCCTAGGTGCGACAAGTATTGGAGTGGAGGATAGGTATCCTTTCAAGTCATGCAGCGCTGCCTCCGCTTCTGGAGTCCATTTCATTGGACCTGCCTTTTTCAAGATTTTGAAGAAAGGCAGGGCGCGTTCTGCAGACTTTGAAATGAACCTGCTGAGGGCAGCCACACAACCAGCAAGTCTTCGTACATCCTTGACGCGCTTTGGAGCTTCGATCTGCTCGATGGCCTTGATCTTGTCGGGATTGGCTTCAATCCCCCTCTGGGACACAAAGAACCCGAGAAGCTTGCCGGATGGGACTCTGAAGACTCACTTCTCGGGGTTCAGCTTGAGTTGTATCTTGCGCATATTTGCAAAAGTCTCATCCAGGTCTTGGATCAGGGTATCCTTGTTCTTGCTTTTGACCACTATGTCATCCATGTAGGCTTCTACATTCCTGTGTATCTGTGGCTCAAAAGCAGTGTGGACCACCCTTGCAAATGTTGAGCCCGCATTCTTCAGTCCAAAGGGCATGCGTATGAAATAGTAAGTGCCACATGGAGTAATGAATGCGGTCTTCTCTTCATCTTCCTCAGCCATGAATATCTGGTGATATCCGGAGTATGCGTCAAGAAATGAAAGCAACTCACATCCAGCCGTGGAGTCAATGATCTGGTCAATGCGCGGCAAAGGAAATGGATCCTTGGGACAAGCTTTATTCACATCAGTGAAGTCTATACAAAGTCTCCACTTCCCATTAGTTTTGCGCACGACAACTGGATTGGCCAGCCACGTAGGATGTAGTACACCTCTAACAAGGCCTGCCGCTTCCAATTTCTTGATCTCTTCGGCAATGAACTCTTGGCACTCCACCGCTTGCTTCCTGACCTTCTGCTTGACGGGCCACGCGTGAGGACAAACAGCAAGCTTGTGCTCAATTACCTTCGTTGGAACGCCGGGGATGTCAGACGGTTGCCATGCAAACACGTCGACATTCGCCCGCAAGAAGGCAACGAGCGCGCTTTCCTATTTGGGATCGAGCGTAGCACTGATGGTGAAGGTACCACCAGTGCCGTCCTCCTTGGCGGACACCTTCTTGGTTGCGGGTGGAGCTGCCATTCCCTTCTTGCACTTGCTGGTGGAGCTCGATGGTGCGTCCTCGAAGGCAGCGCAGCACTCCGAAGAGGTGCGTTTGCCGGAGTGGGCCCCAGAGCTCTTGACGGACTTGGTCTTGGTCTTCCCCCCGGGAGCTTCAGCGGCAAGTGTCTTGCTGTCTGCCGCGGCTGCTGCATCCCGGTAGATCTTGTCGGCGCAGATAAGCGCGTCCTTCTTGTCGCCGGGGACAGAGATGACGCTTATCGGGCCGGGCATTTTGAGCATGTTATATGCATAGTGAGAGGCTGCCATGAACTTGGCGAGCGCTGGACGGCCGAGTATTCCATTGTATGGCAATGGAATATCGGCGACGTCGAAGGTGATCCTCTCAGTCCTGAAGTTTAGTTCTCCGCCAAAGGTCACTGGCAGTGTGATCTTCCCCTTCGGCTTGCTCCTTCCCGGGTTGATCCCTTGAAAAGTCCCGGTTTCCTCGAGCTCGCTGTCGGGGATCTGCAGCTTCCGGATTACAGCAGAGGAGATCAAGTTTAGGCCGGCCCCGCCGTCAACCAATATCTTGGTGACCTTGAGGTTGCGGATGGTTGGCGAAACCAACATCGGCAAGCACCCGACCACAGTGGTGCGGTCAGGGTGGTCCTCAAGGTCGAAGATGATGGGCATGCTGGACCACTTCAGTAGCTTGCGCGACTCGACGGGTGGCTCTGCCGCACTCACTTCCCGCACCCATTGCTTGAGTTGGCGGTGGGAAGTGTGCAGAGAGGCACCTCCATCGACACACAGAACTTCTGTGGCCTTCTGGAACTCCTGCTCGCTGTTGTCTCCGTCATCCATGACCTCGTCGTCGTCTTCGTCTTCATCCTTGTCGCGGCCCCGGGGAGGTCTATCTCCTTGCCGCTGCTTGGCCTTGCCGCGGCGTCCTCCCCGGCCATTGAATGGCCGCTTCTTGCCGGACTCACCTCCGCCTCCCTGGGTCTTCTCCTTGTCGCGTCGCTCGTATTCAGCCTTCTGCTGCTCTACGAGGTATTCGACCCTCTTGCAGTTCTGGAGATCGTGGCCCTTGGTGCGGTGGATCTTGCAGTACTGCTTGTCGGAGCCGTCGTGCTTGTCGGCGGCGGCTACAGTGGCAGGCTCCTTGCCGGAGCCACCAGCCTGAGTTTTCTTGTCGCCAGCCTCCTTGCCGGACTTCTCCACAGCCAGTACTTCCTTGTATTTCTTCTTCTTATTTTTCCGCCGCCGGTTTTTCCATGCCGGGGCGGCATCCTCGCTGTCCGTTCCTCCTGCTCCAGTATCCTCTCCGGGGAGTCTCCTCCCTTCTTCAGCGCGCGCACACTTGTCAGCCAGAGCGTAAAGCTCGCTGACGTCCCGTATCTTGGTCATCGCCATCTCCTCCCTCATCCGACGGTTACGCACGTTCTGGTGAAACGCGCTGATAACCGCGGCAGGTTGGACATCCGGGATGTTGTGCTAAACGCGGCTGAACCTCTGGATGTACTTTCGCAGGGACTCTCCCTCCTTCTGGGCAAGAATGTGGAGATCGCTCTCCTGGCCGTGGGGTTTGTGGCCGCCCGTGAAGGCGCCGACAAACTGGTGGCACAGGTCTGCCCACGAAGAGATGGAGTTCTCCGGCAAGTGCATAAGCCAAGATCTAACGTTTGGCTTAAGCACGAGCGGGAAGTAATTCTCTAGAATCCTCTCGTCGCGTCCCCCGGCAGCCTGCACCGCAATGGTGTAGATGCTGAGGAACTCCGAGGGGTGGGTCTTGCCGTCGTACTTCTCGGGTACGTCGGGCTTGAAGTTCTTCATGCTGGGCCACTAGACTTGCCGCAGCTCTCGGGTGAACGCAGGGCAACCTGCCGCGTACGGCAAGTCGCCTGGTTCACCGGGCACGTGCATGTCGACAGCGGTCCCAGCGCGCTGGTCGGACTGTCGCCGTGCTTCTCTTCGACGCTCGATGCGAGTTCGAGCGTCCTCTTGTCGCCTGTCGTCGAGGACTTGGCGCTGATCGCGGCGAGCTCGCGGATCCGACGACGCCGTGGAGTCGTCGTCGACGTTGATCCGGCGAGTCGGCGATTTTTGCTTCTGCTACGGGGAGTGCACGGTAGTTGCACCCCCGGCGGTCTTGTCTCCATCAGCCTTCGCTTGGCTGACTTGCCGCGGCCGTGACGTTGCCGGCTGCTGCGGCGAGTCGTTGTTGGCGAAGGCGATGAGGCTCTGGATTGTAGCCCTCCAGTCTTCGGCCTTGTCCGCCGCTGGAGGGAAGTCGAGGAGCAGCTGGGCTCTAGCTAGAGCTTCTGCTGGAGAGGAGGGAAGCGGTGGCGAGCGGTGCGAGGAGCGAGATATGCTCGGACTTCTAACAGCGTTAGAAGGAGCAGGGTCTCGTCCCGGCGACCGCGCCTTGCTCGTACCGACGTGTTGGCCTTGAGCATCTCGCGACCCGCCGGCTTGGCCACGTCCCAGCAAGCGTATGGTACCCTGGGTACCACGCCGCTGCTGGTCCGGCACCTCCTGAGAGGGGCGTGTTGCGTGCACAGACGCCGAAGTCTTGGAATGGGCTCGGTCGTCCGTCTTGTCCTTGGACTTGGCGGCGCCGTGAGTCTCCTCGTCGGCGTCCACCCTTCCGCCAGCGTCTACCGCACCAACCGTTGGTTCTGGTGGTGGTGGGATCGACGCGGACGGGCCTCCGACCTCCGAAGCATTCTTCTTCGGCGGCATGTCGATGTAGCTGACGAAGTTGGAGAAGGTTGCGCCCGCGTGAGCGCCGGGTCAGGTTCGCACAACCTCGATGCCCCCTACCTGGCACGCCAAAGATGTCGGGGAAACTGATCGCCCACGAACACCTATGGGACCGGAGCCCCTTTTCGGTACGGCAAGGGAGCGGAGGGAGCACAAAGAGCAGATCGAGGGGCACACGCGAGCAGTTTTACCCAGGTTCGGGCCGCACGGATGCGTAAAACCCTACTCCTGCCTTGGTTGTATTGAGTTCTTGGCTTGGGAGCAAGAAGATCTACAGTACTAGCTACACCGAGCGCGGGAGTGATCAAGTTTCGGAACCGAACCCCCTCTACATTGTGCATGGGCCTCCTTTTATAGCTCAAAGGGGTCACCGACAGGTGTCAACGTAGATGAGGGTAAAAGCGTAAAATTGGTGGTAGTTGTAACAGTGCATGTACAGTGTATGTATAGTGGTCTATACCTAACCTTGACGGTGGGGGACAAGGGCATTGAATGCCTGTCGCCGTCACCCCAAAAGCGTCCGCCCGGGCGCCTCCGTTCGCCACGACGGAGGCCTCGTCATCGTGGCTTGCCACCGTGTACCCCCAGGCTGCACAGCCATCCGCCACGTGCCCCAGGAAGGGCCCCAGGGCGACGCGTGGCCAGGTGAGCTGGAGCGCAGGCACACAGTGAAAGCTTGCCGCGGCAAGCACCTTGCCGCGGTCGCTACCTTGCCGGGCCCGGAAGCTTGCCACTCTCCGGGTCTTGCCGGGGCGCGCAATGTGCCACGGCATGTCTTCTGAAATGCTATTCTCTGGCCTTCCTGGCAAGCTCCTCTTGCTAGGGTCTTGTGCAGAAGGGATGATCTCGAGCCTGGAGCGGCCTTCCCAGCAAGCTCCTCTTGCCGGGGTCTTGTTTCTTAACTTGAATACTTTGTTCTTGAATGGCTCCAAGGGAAATAGAGTGGGCCTTGGCGGGCACGTGGTGAGCCTGACCACGGGACGCTGCTACTGCCCGTGCACAAGTCGGGATACTAAGGTACCCCTACTTTAGTACACCGACATCCCCTCTTGAGGAGAGGAAGACCACTCCTATGAATGCTATTCAAGTGCAAATTAATGAAAACATTAGGATGTTGGCTAAACTTAAAGAGAGATGGGCTAGAGAAAAGGAGGAAGAAGATAGAATTAAGAACCTTCCTACCGACCACACTGTTGCTACTATCCAAGTTGTTGAGGATATCCGAACTCTTAGCACCCAATGCACTCCTGGTCCCATTGGACCTATTAATGGTGATGCTATGACCTTAACCGTAGAAACTCCTATGACCATAGAAAATACCAAACAAGTGAGCCTAAAGGACACCACTACCACTTTACTTGATAGTAGTGACCTTGATTTTAATAATTGCACCCTTTCTGAAGTTATTGATTTTCTTCACGAGATGTCTAGAGATCCCCACACTAGCACGCTAAACCTTGCCTTCACGGAGCATATCACTAATGCTCTCATCAAAGCTAGGGAGGAGAAACTTAGGGTAGAAGCCTTCATACCTAGAAAGCTAGAAGCTGGTTGGGATCCTATGATTAAAATTAAGTTGAATAACTTCTCTTGCTATGCTTTATGTGATGTTGGAGCTAGTACCTCCGTTATGCCCAAAAGGATATATGATATGCTTAAATTGAAACCTTTTGATTCTTGTTCTTTTGGTGTTCGTCTTGTTGATTCTTCCATAAAGAAACCTTTGGGGAGGATCGACGATGTTCTTATCATTGTCAATGACAATTATGTTCTTGTTGATTTTACTATTATGGATATTGAATGTGAACCTTCTTGTCCAATTATTTTGGGACGTCCTTTTCTTCGCACCGTTGGTGCTATCATTGACATGAAAGAGGGGAATATAAAATTCCAATTTCCTCTCAAGAAAGGGATGGAACACTTCCCTAGAAATAAGATTAAGTTACCTTTTGAGTCCGTTATACGGGCTAGCTATTCTTTTACTCTTGATAAAACTTGATCTCTTTGCATTATGCCTAGCTTAAAGGAATAAAAGAAAGCGCTTTTGGGAGGCAGCCCACAATGAATAAAATTTTATTTTGCTTTTGTTGTGTCTTGATGTTTGTTACTACAGTAGCATCATCATTGTATCTTTACTTTTCAGCTTTGTGCCAAGTTTAGCCTCTGATTGCAAGAAAGTTCAAAAGTTGTGACGTGCTGTCCAGGAAACAGATTCTGTCCTTGGACAGAAAAATTCGTATAAAATCACCAGGTCATCTTTTTGGTCTGAATTTTTTCGACAGCGTGCTCTATACAATTGGCTTTCGGGCGTATGTTCTGAATTTTTCGATTTGAGTTGCAGAAGTGCCCCGAAAAAATTACTTACTACCTGCTGGTCTGTTTTTCACAGATTCTGTCCTGTTTTGCTTTTTCTTCGTTTTGCAAACCTTGAGCTTGCTTTTTCTTTGCAAAAACCTTTTGGCAATCTTGAGAAACAGGAGACCTTCAAGATTATCTTTATTTCCAGCAAGGAAAAAGTATTTTATTATGGGCACTAACCTCGCTAATCAGATTATGATGAGTTATGTATGAAGGGAGTTTTCAAGTGTGCGAGGGAAGATGATAAAAAGATTCAGGAGTGTCAAACGCCCAAGCTTGGGGATGCCCCCGTGCACCCCCAAGAAATATTCAAGAAGACTCAAGCATTTAAGCTTTGGGATGCCCCCGCGCATCCCCTTCTCCATCAACAATTATCAGTTCGTCTTTCGTTCCACTATATTTTAATCACTTCATGTGTTATGTGCTATGCTTGGAGCGTCTTGCATTTAGTTTCCTTTTTAGTTTTCTTTAGCTTTGCTTGTTGTTCATAACGAGTTAGAACCCAGCTTTCTTTGTGTGGGAGAGAAACACGCTCCACTTCAACCTAGAACACAACATAGGATTTTCATGCTTATCTTTGCTGTGTATGTTCTTTGTCTTTCCATAGCTACTGTCATGCTTAGCTCTTAGTTTTCATGCTTTTCTTTTTAAAGAGCTTTTGTTTAGTTGGTTGCTGAACTCTCTTGAGTTTTCATGACTATCTTGTTAGGAGAGTTGGTTTCTGTTGCACTGGTTGATATATCTATGATAAAAATGCTATGTGCATAATGTTGCTTAGTAGTTCATGTTTTCTATTGATTAGTCCCAAATAGCTGGGGGGTTCTTAATGTGTTATTAAAGTGCCAACATGATTTGTTTGCATATGATGTGGTATGGTTTAGTGATATCTTCCTCCAAGAATTTATTTTGATTGACTTGGCATATGCTCACGCATATTTAAGACTGTAAAGAAAGTCTATCAAGCCTTGATGATCTTTAATTTTTGAGTAGCGATATAACTTCCATGCCCGATTCAATGTTGCTTTGTCGCTCTGCATGATTATGACCATCATTGCTCTCTTAGTTGGTCGCTCCCAGTCTTTTGCTAAACTTCGCCTGTACTAAGTGGACTGACTGCTTGTGCATCCAAAATTCTTTAAACCAGTTCTGCCATATGAGTCCACCATACCTTCCTATACAAGGTATTTACTTGCCATTCCTAACGAAGACTATCTTGTACCATCTCGAAATTATTCAAAAAAGCATTTCTCTTTTGTGCCTTTGTTTTAGCTCATGAGGAAGTAGTAGTTAATTCATGATCTTTTTAAGTTGGACAAGTTTCACCCCGGGATTGCATGTCTAATCTGCAAACCCCTAATACGAGAAGGAACTGGCAAAGAGTGTGCCCGACTCATTAAAAAAATATAGAACAAACAAACCCTCCTTCACGCTTTGTTCATGAGAAATCAGAAAACTTTGGCAGTGATAAACAAAGGAGATTAAGGGGATGTGATCGTCCCCGTGCGGGAGCCATTCCTCGAAACTTGTCCAGCTCGGGAAGTAATTGAGTTCTCTACTAGCATTCGTTGACGAAATATGCATATCCCAAAAATAATTTGTACATTTGTTTTAAAAAAACCAAGAGCTCTGGTACATGTTTAGTCTTTGCTTCCAACCACGGGTTTTCAACCTTGCCATCAAAAGCCACGGTTCGAGAGTCTCCACCTTCTTCAAAGAACCAACTATTGAGAGCATGATTGTCATTCTGAGTGTAATGTGCATTGTCCCAAAGTACCATTGTCTTCTGCATGATTATGATATCGTTTATTCTGAAATCATTGTATCTAGTCATCACTTAAACCTCGGAGGTGCCCCTGCATTTATGTTTTGCTTCACTAAAGGGGGCAAGCGAGGTATCACTTTGTCATGTTTGCACACCATGCTCACTACAAATCTATTGAGTGTTTCAGTATCATATTGCAAAACTTTCAGTTGTTTGTGATGTTCTCATGAGGCAACTTAATTAATAAAGATTCATTATCTCAGTAAGCATTTGTCATGTGACTGTGAAAAGTTCTTATATGGTTAATAGCATGTCACCACAGAAATTATGCTTGTTATCATTTACCTACTCGAGGACGAGCAGGATTTAAGCTTGGGGATGTTGATACGTCCAAAACGTATCTATAATTTCTGCTTGCTCCATGCCTCTTTTGTGTGATATTGCTATGATATTTATGCACTTCCATACACTTTTGATCATATTTGGACTAACCTATTAATTCAGTGCACCCCAGTGGCAGTTTCTGTTTTCTGTTGTTTCTGTATTTCAGGTTTTCCCATTACTTAAATTGCCAGAAAAATTCTGGGAAAAATATATAAAAAATCAGCGCTCCGGAAGCTTCCATGCGGCAGAAGTAGGGCCAGAGGGGGGCCACAGGGGCTCCAGGCGCCTAGAGGGCGCGGCCCCCCTCCTGGCCGCCGCGCCAGGCCGCCTGGGCCCCCCTTACCTCCTCTGATGCCCCCCTTTGGCATATATTTACACCGCGTCCCGAAACCCTTGAGGACGGAACCCTTTTTCGCGATCTCATCTCTGTTCCGCCGCCGCCGCGCTTCCAAGATTTCAGAGCACCAGGAGAACTCTTCCCGGCACCCTGCCGGAGGGGAGAACCACCACCGGGAGCTTCTCCACCACCATGGACGCCTCCCGGATGAGTTGTGAGTAGTCTCCCTTGGACCATGGGTCCATGACCAGTAGCTATGTGATGTTCTCCTCCCCTCTTTGTTCTTCACCGATTAGACCTCGTGAGCTGCCCTACATGATCGAGGCACATATGTAATCCTTATGCTGTTGGTATGATGAGTTTGCTGGGATCCGATGGATTATGAGATTATGTTCAGATTGTGTGTGAGTAATATATTTGATTCACCTCTTTTATATTTATGTTCTTGAGTAATTCTTGCATGTTCTCCGTTGCTGTTTATTGCTTTGGCCAAGTAGTAGGTAGTGACTCCAAGAGGGAACGTTATGCTTGATTGTGGGTTCATGCCCCTCGATGACTAGCTTGAGTGACAGAAACATGAATCTAGGGGATGTGCTGTTGCCACAAGGGGGAAAACAACGGTGCTTGTGCTTGCGGGTGTAAGGATTGTTTAGTTTACGCAAAGTTCTTTTAATGCAGTTGTCTGTTGCTTTGAGTTTACACTATGGGTGGGACTCGCAACTTAATACCAGCGAGATGTTCTGGATAGATATCTCAAGGTGGATGATTTGTAGTAGATGCAGATGGATTTCGGTCTACTTGCCTTGGCGTACCGCCCATGCTTTTGAGCCTCTACCTTTCTTTGCAGCATAGTTAGCATTGGTTTGCGCACATAATTCTGTCAATTGCCCAGCTATAATTCGTTTACCTCGCTGAGCTGTTTTATCGTCTTTTGGGAGAGAGACATCACTAGTGAACATCATGGGACCCCGGTCCATATTACCATCACTGATCACACCCGCTATTTACTTCATGTTCTTATTTACTAGTTGCAGTCATACCTATCACTATTATCTCTTGCGTTTGATCCTTTGTAAACGACAAGGCCGGAGGGATTGACAACCTCTCTGTACTCGTTGGGAGCAAAGTTATTTGTATCTGTGTGCAGGTCCTGTCAATCGCTAAGTATCTGGCACCATAAGCAGTTGACACCTTCTTGTTGACCCTCGGAGTCTCACGGGATTCGATCCTTGGTATCTTTGCCAAGGGAAAACTACCGCTACGCTACATCTCACACCTTCCACTTGGGGTAACCAACGAGGGGCAAGAAGCCATCACATGTCCATCCCAACTGGACATGTCCGGCGGCGACGGTTGCACCAGCCGGAGGGAAGCAGAGGGTCGGCCGCGCATCGGGCCTCCGGCGAGGTGCGCCGGCGAGGAGGAGGCCGGAGGAGGCGAGGAACGGTGGGATCCGGGCCCTCCTGGCCGGATCCGGCGACGGCGGGGTCGGTGACGGGCACAGGGCGGCGCTGGCGACCAGATCTGGCTCGGGAGCTCGCCGGACTCCCGACTCCGGCAAGGTTGGTAACATGGCAGAGGCCGCGGGACGACGCAGGGTGGCGAGCAGCCGAGGCGATGGGGTCCGGCGGGGTCACGCGCGGGGCGGCGGCATTGGGAGTGGCCAGGTGGTGCGGGGAGCCACGGGAGGCTGACAGGAGGGCCCTCCCGCACTGAGGTGGCGGCGGCGCTGCGGTTTCGGCGGCGGCTAGCCGCTGGCTGGCCGCCAAGTGGCGGATCTGGGCTGGAACAGCGCAGAAAACAAGGAGGTAGGTGGTGGTGGCTGCGGGAGGAGAAGGGAAGGCCAGGAAATGCCAAATTTAACATGGGGGTGTCTTTATATAGCAAAAAGCTAGGGTTTGGGGGTTTTGGGGCAAAACGGAGCCCTGCGATCGCGATCCAACGGCACTAGAGCGGAGGGGGAGTAGGCTGGGCCTAGGTTAGGTAGTGGGCTGTGTAGGAGGGGTTGTGGGGAGAGTAGAGAATAGGCCCGCGGAGGTTTTCAGAGACCGAAAATGTCCGACGTTTCAGCCCATTCCGAGAACGTTTTTCGACCACTCACAAAATAAATATTCGGAGGCACCGCAGGCGCGTGTGAGTGTGTCTGGGCTCAGAACGGACAACAGAAAGGACGTGGGGACTCGGGCGGATGCAAGTTTTGAAAACATGCTGATGCAACACACACGATGACAAGGCAAAGAGCAACACGCAAGCAGATGACATGGCAACGACGACGAATAACTGGCTGACACCTGGTGCACCGGTCTTGGGGTGTCACAAAAAGAAAGCCCAAAGAAAAAAGAATGGCTCAAAAAAAAGGGACAATTGCTAGTATCTTTTTTCCGCACTTGTGCTTCAACGTAGCACCATGTTCTTCATTGTAGAGAGTCTCATGCTTAGTCATTTTCATACTAGTGGGAATTTTCATTATAGAACTTGGCTTGTATATTCCAATGATGGGCTTCCTCAAATGCCCTAGGTCTTCGTGAGCAAGCAAGTTGGATGCACACCCACTAGTTTCTTTTGTTGAGCTTTCATACATATTTAGCTCTAGTGCATCCGCTGCATGGCAATCCATAGCCCGTTGATACGCCTAGTTGATGTGAGACTATCTCCCTCCTTTTTGTCTTCTCCACAACCACCTCTCTATTCGACCCATAGTGCTATCTCCATGGCTCACGCTCATGTATTGCGTGAAAGTTGAAAGGTTTGAAAGGATAGAGTATGAAAACAAGTGCTTGGCTGAAATCGGGGTTGTGCATGATATGAATATTTTTTGTGATGAAGAGGGAGCCTAGCCAGACTATATGATTTTGCAGGGATAACTTTCTTTAGCCATAGTATTTTGAGAAGACATGATTGCTTTGTTAGTATGCTTGAAGTATTATTATTTCTTATGTCAATATAGACTTTTATCTTGAATCTTTCAGATCTGAACATTCATGCCACAATTAAGGGGGGCGCGCCCCCCACCCTCGTGGGCACCTCGTGGCTCCCCTGCCGTGGTTCTCAAGTCTCCTGTGCATGATTTTCTCCAAAAATATCTGTCCCGAAGGTTTCATTCCGTTTGGACTTCGTTTAATATTCCTTTTCTGCAAAACCCGCAAAAAACAGCAATCTGGACTGGGCCTTTGGGTTAGTAGGTTAGTCCCAAAAATGATATAGAAGTGTATGACAAAGCCCAATAAACATCCAAGACATCATAAATAATAGCATGGAACAATAAAAAATTATAGATACGTTGGAGACGTATCACCCCTCTTTCGTCTTCGTCTATCGGTAACTTTACTTGTGACTATATTTTTATTCACCACATGATATGTGTTTTGCTTGGAGCGTCATGTATCATTTGAGTCTTTACTTTTTAGTTTACGACAATCATCCTTTCTGTACACACCTTTTGACACAGACTCATATGAATCCGAATTTATTAGAATACTCTATGTGCTTCACTTATATCTTTTGAGCTAGATAGTTTTGCTCTAGTGCTTCAATTATATCTTTTTAGAGCATGGTGGTGGTTTTATTTTATAGAAATTATTGATCTCTCATGCTTCACTTATATTATTTTGAGAATCCGTTAGAACGGCATGGTAATTTTCTTTGGCTATACAATTAGTCCTAATATGTTAGGCATCCAAGATGGGTATAATAAAAACTTTCATATAAAGTGCATTGAATACTAAGAGAAGTTTGATACTTGATGATTGTTTTGAGATATGAGGATGGTGATATTAGAGTCATGCTAGTAGAGTAGTTGTGAATTTGAGAAATACTTGTGTTGAGGTTTGCAAGTCCCGTAGCATGCACGTATGGTAACCGTTGTGTGACAAATTTGAAGCATGAGGTATTTCATTGATTGTCATCCTTTGTGTGGTGGTTGGGATCGCGTGATGGTTAACTCCTACCAACCCTTCCCCTAGAAGCATGCGTGTAGTACTTTGTTTTGATGAATAGTAGATTTTTGCAATAAGTATGTCAGTTCTTTATGACTAATGTTGAGTCCATGGATTATACGCACTCTCACCCTTCTACCATTGCTAGCCTCTCTTGTACCACGCAACTTTCGCCGGTACCATACACCCACCATATATCTTCCTCAAAACAGCCACCATGCCTACCTATCATGGCATTTCCATAGCCATTCCAAGATATATTGCCATCCAACTTTCCACCGTTCTGTTTATTATGACACACTTCATCATTGTCATATTTCAATGCATGATCATGCAGTTGACATCGTATTTGTGGCAAGGCCACCATGCATAATTTTTCATACATGTCGCTCCTGATTCATTGCACATCCCGGCACATCGCCGGAGGCATTCATATAGAGTCATATTTTGTTCTAGTATCGATTTGTAATACTTGAGTTGTAAATAAATAGAAGTGTGATGATCATCTTTATTAGAGCATTGTCCTAGAAAAAAAGGCCAAATAAAAAAAGGCCAAATGAAAAAAAAACGCCAAATAAAAAAAAGGAAGGAAGCCCCCCAAAAAAGGGACAATGCTACTCTCTTTTTCCACACTTTTTCTTCAAAGTAGCACCATGATCTTCATGATAGAAAGTCTCTTGTTTAGTCACTCTCATATACTAGTGGGAATTTTCATTATAGAACTTGGCTTGTATATTCCAAAGATGGGCTTCCTCAAATGTCCTAGGTCTTCGTGAGAAAGCAAGTTGTGTGAAAGAATTGCTTGGCTAAAACCGGCGTTGTGCATGATTTGAGTATTTTGTGTGACGAAGATGGAGCATGACCAAACTATATGATTTTGTAGGGACGAACTTTCTTTGGCCATGTTATTTTGAGAAGACATAATTACTTAGCTAGTATGCTTGAAGTATTATTATTTTTATGTCAATATTAAACTTTTGTTTTTAATCTTTTCGATCAGAACATTCATGCCACAATAAACAAAATTACATTGAGAATTATGTGAGGTAGCATTCCACATCAAAAATTCTGTTTTTATCATTTACCTACTCGAGGACGAGCAGGAATTCAGCTTGCGGATGCTTGATACGTCTCCAACGTATCTATAATTTTTTATTGTTACATGCTATTATATTATCTGTTTTCGATGTTTAATGGGATTTATTATACACTTTTATAATATTTTTGGGACTAACCTACTACCCCAAGGCCCAGCGCAAATTGCTGTTTTTTGCCTATTTCAGTGTTTCGCAGAAAAGGAATATCAAACGGAGTCCAAATGGAATGATACCTTCGGCAGGATCGTTTTTGGAACAAACGCAACCTAGAAGACTTGTAGTACATGCTAGGGAAGCCACGGGGTGGTCATGAGGCAGGGGGGTTAGGCGCGCCCCCACCTGATACGTCCAAAATGTATCTATAATTTCTGCTTGCTCCATGCCTCTTTTGGGTGATATTGCTATGTTATTTATACACTTCCATACACTTTTGATCATATTTGGACTAACCTATTAACTCAGTGCACCCCAGTGCCAGTTTCTGTTTTCGCTAATTTTTCTATTTCAGGTTTTCACATTACGAGAACTCCCAGGAAAAATCCAGAAAAATTATATAAAAAATCAGCGTTCCAGAAGCTACCTTGCGCCCGAAGTACAGCCGGGGGGGGGGGCCCCCAGGGCCCCAGGCGCCCTGGCGGCGCCCCCCCCCCCTGGGCCGCGCCGGGGGGGCGTCTGGGCCCCCCGAGGCTCCTCCGATGCCCCCCTTTGGCATATATTTAAAGCGTCTCCCGAAACCCTCGAGAAGGGAACTCTTTTTCGCGATCTCATCTCTGTACCGCCGCCGCCGCCGCTTCCAAGATCGGGAGCACCAGGAGAACTCTTCCCGGCACCCTGCCGGAGGGGAGGATCACCACCAGGAGCTTCTCCACCACCATGGACGCCTCCCGGATGAGTTGTGAGTAGTCTCCCTTGGACCATGGGTCCATGACCAGTAGCTATGTGATGTTCTCCTCCCGTTCTTGTGCTTCACTAATTAGTCCTCGTGAGCTGCCCTACATAATCGAGGCACATATGTAATCCTTATGCTGTTGCTATGATGAGTTTGCTGGGATCCGATGGATTATGAGATTATGTTCAGATTGTGTTTGAGTAATATATTTGATTCACCTCTTTTATATTTATGTTCGTTAGTAATTCTTGCATGTTCTCCGTTGTTATTTATTGCTTTGGACAAGTAGTAGGTAGTGACTCCAAGAGGGAACGTTATACTCGATTGTGGGTTCATGCCCCTCGATGACTAGCTTGAGTGACAGAAACATGAGCCTAGGGGATGTGCTGTTGCCACATGGGGGAAAACAACGGTGCTTGTGCCCGCGGGTGCAAGGATTGTTTACTTTACGCAAAGTTCTTTTAATGCAGTTGTCTGTTGCATTGAGTTTACACTATGGGTGGGACTCGCAACTTAATACCAGCGAGATGTTCTGGATAGATATCTCAAGGTGGATGATTAGTAGTAGATATTGATGGATTTCGGTCTACTTACTTTGGCGTACCGCCCATGCTTTGAACCTCAACCTTTCTTGCAATATAGTCAGCATTAGTCCTATCAATTGCCCAGCTGTAATTCGTTTACCTCGCATAGCTGTTTTATCGTCTTTTGGGAGAGAGACATCACTAGTGAACATCATGAGACTCCGGTCCATATTACCATCATTGATCACATCCGCTATTTACTTTTCCACTTTTTATTTACTATTGCAATTATATCTATCACTACTATCACTTGTGTTTGATCCTTTGTAAACTACAAGGCCGGAGGGATTGACTACCTCTCTGTACTCGTTGGGAGCAAAGTTATTTGTATCTGTGTGTGCAGGTCCACGTTGATTGCTAATATCCGGCGCCGTTAGCAGTTGACACCTTCTTGTTGAAACTGGGAGTCTCAGGGGAATCGATCCTTGGTATTGCCAAGGGAAATCTTCTGCTACACTGCATCTCTAACCTTCCACTTGGGGTAACCAACGAGGGGTGAGAAGCCTAGCCAAGCAATTTCTGGCGCCGTTGCCGGGGACTCCACTCTTCAGGATAGGGGAGTTGCACGCTATCTTTTACCTTTGCTTTTTGGTCTTGTTAGTTTACCTTTCAGTTTTCTTTATGTCTTTTCATTAGTTATGCTTATGGAAAACCTTGCTATTGGATCGTTGCTTGTGGGAAGACGCCCCACACCTATGGTGGTTGCTCCTCCCCCTACTGAAATTGTGCCCTATAAAATACCAGCTGGTATTATCGATTATGTTTTGGCTAATCGTTATGCAGGAGACAGACATCCCGGTGAACACTTGCTATATCTGTCACAATTATGTTCATTATTTAAGCTTGCAGGTGTATCAAGGGAGTTTGTCATGAGGACATTGTTCGCCGTATCACTTATAGATAAAGCTTAAAATTGGTATAAGCTTCTCGCTAACTCGCACTTGCTTGATTGGCAAGTGCTTATGTCTCTCTTTTATACTAAGTTTTATCCTCTTCATGATGCTTATGTGGAGAGTAAGAGTACCTTTTTGCATGTGGATCATGGTAACAATGCTTTATGTGATGCTTATATTGTTGAGTTTATTCGTGATCCCACTAAAAATTATTATGAGAAGGGAACATATGCTTATAGATATTTCAATAATATTAAGTTCCCTCTCTTTATGTTGAAGGTTTTGAAGTTATGCTTGTTTTGCCTTCCTATGCTAGTTGCTTTATGCTTCAATAATTTATTTTCTTGCAATATTCCTATGCATAGGAAGCATGTTAGGCTTAAATGTGTTTGGTATTTGCTTCTTGATGCTCTCTTTTTTTCGTCAACTCTTATTCCTACGAGAGCATCATTAAAGTCTTATGCCTTGCTTAAAGGCATAAAAAAGCGCTCTTGGGAGGCAGCCCAATGAAAAAATTTATTTTGCTTTTGTTGTGTCTTGATGTTGTTTACTACAGTAGCATCATCATTGTATCTTTGCTTTTCAATTTTGTGCCAAGTATAGCCTCTGATTGCAAGAAAGTTCAAAAGTTGTGACGTGCTGTCCAGGAAACAGATTCTGTCCTTGGATAGAAAAATTCGTATAAAATCACCAGATCATCTTTTTGGTCTGAATGTTTTCGACAGCGTGCTCTATATAATTGTCTTTCGTGCGTCTGTTCTGAGTTTTTTTTATTAGAGTTGCAGAAGTGCCCCGAACAAATCATTTACTACCTTCTGTTCTGTTTTTCACAGATTATGTCCTGTTTTGCATTTCCTTCATTTTGCAAACCTAGAGCGTGCTTTTTCTTTGCAAAAACCTTTTGGCAATCTTGAGAAACAGTAGAACTTCAAGAATATCTTTATTTCCAGCAAGGTACAATTATTTTATTATGGGTACTAACCTCGCTAATCAGATTATGATGAGTTATGTATGAAGGGAGTTTTCAAGTGTGCGAGGGAAGATGATAAAAAGATTCAGGAGTGTCAAACGCTCAAGCTTGGGGATGCCCCCGTGCACCCCCAAGAAATATTCAAGGAGACTCAAGCGTCTAAGCTTGGGGATGCCCCCGTGCATCCCCTTCTCCATCAACATTATCAGTTCGTCTTTCGTTCCACTATATTTTTATCACTTCATGTGTTATGTGCTATGCTTGGAGCGTCTTGCTTTTTATTTTTCTTTTAGCTTTTCATAACGAGTCGGAACTCAGCTTTCTTTATGTGGGAGAGAAACACGCTCCACTTCTACCTAGAACATAACATAGAATTTTCATGTCTATCCTTGATGTGTGTGTTCTTTGTCTTTCAATAGCTACTATCATGTTCTGCTCTTAACATTCATGCTTATCATTTTAAAGAGCTTTTGTCTAGTTGGTTGCTTGAACTCTCTTTTTAGTTATCATGCTTATCTTATTAAGAGAGTTTGCTTCCGTTGCATTGGTTGATATGTCTATGAGAAAGATGCTACGTGCATAATGGCGCTTAGTAGTTCAGGTTTTCTTATGGTTAGTCTCAAATAGCTGGGGGGTTCCCAATGTGTTATTGGAGTACCAACATGATTTGTTTGCCTATGATGTGGTATGGTTTACTAATATCTTCCTTCGAGAATTTATTTTGATTGACTTGGCGTATGCTCACCCATATTTAAGACTGTAAAGAAAGTCTGTCAAGCCTTGATGATCTTTTATTTCTGAGTAGCGATATAACTTCCATGCCTGATTCAATGTTGCTTTGTCGCTCTGCATGATTATGACCGTCATTGCTCTCTTAGTTGGTCGCTCCCAGTCTTTTGCTAACCTTCGCCTGTACTAAGCGGACTGACTGCTTGTGCATCCACATCCTTTTAACCCAGTTATGCCATATGAGTCCACCATATCTTCCTACATGGTATTTACCTGCCATTCCTAACGGAGACTTGCATGTGCCATCTCGAAATTATTCAAAGAAAAAGCATTCTTATTTTGTGCCTCTGTTGTAAGTCCATGAGGAAGTAGTAGTTAATTCATGATCTTTTTAAGTTGGACAAGCTTCACCCCGGGATTGCATGTATAATGTGCAAACCCATAATACGAGAAGGAACTGGCATTGAGTGCGCCCGGCTCAAAAAGATAATATAACAAACAAACCCTCCTTCATGCTTTGTTCATGAGAAATCAGAAAACTTTGGCAGTGATAAACAAAGGAGATTAAGAGGATGTGATCGTCCTCATTCGGGAGCCGTTCCTCGAAACTTGTCCATCTCAAGAAGTGATTGAGTTATCTGCTAGCATTCTTTGACGAAACATGCATGATCTAAAAAAAATTATTACCTCTGTTTTAAAACCAACAGCTCTGGTACATGTTTTGTCTTTGTTTGCGATTACGGGTTTTCAACCTTGCCAACAAAAGCCACGGTTCGAGAGTCTCCACCTTCTTTTAAAAGCACCAACTACTGAGAGCATGATTGTCATTCTGAGTGTAATGTGCATTGTCCCAAAGTAGCATTGTCTTTTGCATGATTGTGATATCGCTTATTCTGAAATCATTGTATCTAGTCATCACTTAAACCTTGAAGGTGCCCCTGCATTTATGTTTTGCTTCACTAAAGGGGGCAAGCTAGATATCACTTTATCATATTTGCACACCATGTTCATTACAAATCTATTTGATGTTTCAGTATCATATTGTAAAACTTTCAGTTCTTTGAGATTTTCTCATGAGGCAACTTAATTACTACAGATTCATTGTCTCAGTAAGCTTTTGTCATATGACTATGAGTAAGTCCTATATGGTTAATAGCATGTCACCACAGAAATTATTCTTGTTATCATTTACCTACTCGAGGACGAGCAGGAATTAAGCTTGGGGATGTTGATACGTCCAAAACGTATCTATAATTTCTGCTTGCTCCATGCCTCTTTTGGGTGATATTGCTATGTTATTTATACACTTCCATACACTTTTGATCATATTTGGACTAACCTATTAACTCAGTGCACCCCAGTGCCAGTTTCTGTTTTCGGCTGTTTTTGTATTTCAGGTTTTCACATTACGAGAACTGCCAGGAAAAATCCAGAAAAATTATATAAAAAATCAGCGTTCTAGAAGCTACCTTGCGCCCGAAGTACAGCCGGGGGGGGGGCCACCAGGGCTCCAGGCGCCCTGGCGGCGCGCCCCCCCTGGGCCGCGCCGGGGGGGCGCCTGGGCCCCCCGAGGCTCCTCCGATGCCCTCCTTTGGCATATATTTAAAGCGTCTCCCGAAACCCTCGAGACGGGAACTCTTTTTCGCGATCTCATCTATGTTCCGCCGCCGCCGCCGCTTCCAAGATCGGGAGCACTAGGAGAACTCTTCCCGACACCCTGCCGGAGGGTAGGATCACCACCGGGAGCTTCTCCACCACCATGGACGCCTCCCGGATGAGTTGTGAGTAGTCTCCCTTGGACCATGGGTCCATGACCAGTAGCTATGTGATGTTCTCCTCCCGTTCTTGTGCTTCACTAATTAGTCCTCGTGAGCTGCCCTACATGATCGAGGCACATATGTAATCCTTATGCTGTTGCTATGATGAGTTTGCTAGGATCCGATGGATTATGAGATTATGTTCAGATTGTGTTTGAGTAATATATTTGATTCACCTCTTTTATATTTATGTTCGTAAGTAATTCTTGCATGTTCTCCATTGTTATTTATTGCTTTGGCCAAGTAGTAGGTAGTGACTCCAAGAGGGAACGTTATGCTCGATTGTGGTTTCATGCCCCTCGATGACTAGCTTGAGTGACAGAAACATGAGTCTAGGGGATGTGTTGTTGCCACAAGGGGGAAAACAACGGTGCTTGTGCCCGCGGGTGCAAGGATTGTTTACTTTACGCAAAGTTCTTTTAATACAGTTGTCTGTTGCATTGAGTTTACACTATGGGTGGGGCTCGCAACTTAATACCAGCGAGATGTTCTGGATAGATATCTCAAGGTGGATGATTAGTAGTAGATATTGATGGATTTCGGTCTACTTACTTTGGCGTACCGCCCATGCTTTGAACCTCAACCTTTCTTGCAATATAGTCAGCATTAGTCCTGTCAATTGCCCAGCTGTAATTCGTTTACCTCACATAGCTGTTTTATCGTCTTTTGGGAGAGAGACATCACTAGTGAACATCATGAGACTCCGGTCCATATTACCATCATTGATCACATCCGCTATTTACTTTTCCACTTTTTATTTACTATTGCAATTATATCTATCACTACTATCACTTGCGTTTGATCCTTTGTAAACTACAAGGCCGGAGGGATTGACAACCTCTCTGTACTCGTTGGGAGGAAAGTTATTTGTATCTGTGTGCAGGTCCACGTTGATTGCTAATATCCGGCGCCGTTAGCAGTTGACACCTTCTTGTTGAAACTGGGAGTCTCAGGAGAATCGATCCTTGGTATTGCCAAGGGAAATCTTCTGCTACACTGCATCTCTAACCTTCCACTTGGGGTAACCAACGAGGGGCGAGAAGCCTAGCACCACCCTCGTGGGCCCCCGTGACTCCACCGACGTGCCTGTTCCTCCTATATATACCCATATACCATGAAAACATCCGAGAGCACCACGAAACCCTAATTCCACCGCCGCAACCTTCTGTAGCCGTGAGATCCCATCTTGGGGCCTGATCCGGAGCTCCACCGGAGGGGGCATCGATCACGGAAGGCTTCTACATCAACACCATAGCCTCTCCGATGAGTTGTGAGTAGTTTACCACAGACCTTCGGGTCCATAGTTATTAGCTAGATGGCTTCTTCTCTCTCTTTGGATCTCAATACAAAGTTCTCCTCGATCTTCTTGGAGATCTATTCGATGTAATACTTTTTGTGGTGTGTTTGTCGAGATCCGATTAATTGTGGGTTTATGATCATGATTATCTATGAACAATATTTGCTTCTTCTCTGAATGCTTATATGCATGATTGAAATATCTTTGCTAGTCTCTTCGAATTATCAGTTTGGTTTGGCCAACTAGATTGATCTTTCTTGCAATGGGAGAAGTGCTTAGCTTTGGGTTCAATCTTGCGGCGTCCTTTCCCCGTGACAACAGGGGCAGCAAGGCACGTATTGTATTGTTGCCATCGAGGATTAAAAGATGGGGTTTATATCATATTGCATGAGTTTATCCCTCTACATCATGTCATCTTGCTTAAGGCGTTACTCTGTTCTTATGAACTTAATACTCTAGATGCATGTTGGATAGCGGTCGATGTGTGGAGTAATAGTAGTAGATACAGAATCATTTCGGTCTACTTGTCACGGACGTGATGCCTATATACATGATCATGCCTAGATATTCTCATAACTATGCGCTTTTCTATCAATTGCTCGACAGTAATTTGTTCACCCACCGTAAGAATCTGTTATCTTGAGAGAAGCCACTAGTGAAAACTATGGCCCCCGGGTCTATCTTTCATCATACTAATCTTTCATCTACTAGTTATCTTTTATTTTGCATTATTTACCTTTCAATCTATACAACAAAAATACCAAAAATATTTTCTTATTATCTCTATCAGATCTCACTTTTGCAAGTGCACGAGAAGGGATTGACAACCCCTTTATCGCGTTGGTTGCAAGGTTCTTATTTCTTTGTGCAGGTACGAGGAGCTTGCATGAAGTCTCTGTAATGCCGATGATGCGACTATATCTCCTACGTGTCGAGGCACGACTTAGAGACATTAGCGCATTCTAGATTGAACGCAAGCGTGGTATCTTTGCACAACTCATGTAAAAGTTCAGGGATGAAATAGTAAAATAGTTGGCTTACACTCGCCATGTCACACAGTGAATACAATAACATACATTCATCCAAATAACACAGGGTCCGACTACGGACGAAATCCAAACGAGAAAAGATACCACAAACACAAGTTCTGATCGCCCCTAGTAGAAACCACTACTGATCGTCGGGATACGTAACATAGAAATGACCACGCTCATCATCGAACTCCTAGTGAAGTTCTGATCCATCTCCTACTTCATACTCTGTTGTACCTGCATCTGGTGTGTGTTGTAATCTGTGAGTCACAAGCACTCAGCAATCCCATTCCCGGGTATCAAAACTAACAAAGCCTTTAGGTGTGGAGAGGTAATAAAGTGTTTGCAACAAGCCCTAAGCAACTAGCTTACTAGTTCAGAGCGAGAGGAGAATATGTGCCAACGGTCGCCAAAGATGATCCATAAGTGATCCTAGCTACTCACGTTCATGCATAACCCCACCGTGTTCACTTCCCGAAGCCCTTCGGAAAGATACCATCACGGTTACTGACACAGGTAGTGTATTCTTAAAGGATATGGTGTCAAGTTATCTACAACCGATATTAACAAATTCCCATTTGCCACATAACCACGGGCACGGCTTTCGGAAGTTCAAAACCCTGCAGGGGTGTCCCAACTTAGCCCATCACAAGCTCACGATCTGCGAAGTCGCAACTCCAAATTGGGAAGACCCGAGTATTCTCGGAATCTCGTGCTCAAGATATTTCGACAAAGGTAAAAATAATCCAGCAAGACCTCCCGGCGTACCGACACCCTGATAGTAGCCACGCGTATCTCGTCTCAGGCCACGACCGGATGGGACATCCTACAAGTAATACCAGATACCTCGGGTTTCCCCAAGGCGGCCCTGCAGTCTGCCCAGTTGGACCAACACTCATGAGGAGCACTGTCCCGGGTTGTTGATTAAGAACTCGGGTTTATAACTTCCTATGCAAGTTTTAGTTGTTAGGAAAATGTAGTACCAATGTTGGGTCTTGCTGGAAAAGCTTTAAGCAGAGCGAATTATCAAGGGGGGCCCATAAACCCCAACTGTGTTAGGAACACAAAATCAAGGAACATAACACCGGTTTATTGGGTCCTAAGATGTCATGAGTGGAACAAAACACTAAGCAGAAGGCCAAGCCTTCCACCCATTACCAATATATATGTGCATTGATTTGGTTAAGATAAATATTATGTTATCCCAATAACAAGTCCGTACATGGAGCAATCTTCAAACTTCACCTGCAACTAACAACGCTATAAGAGGGGCTGAGCAAAAGCGTACTTAGCCGATCAATGGTTTGCTAGGAAGGCGGTTAGAGTGTTTCATGCCAACATAGGAGGCTGACAAGACAGGAATAGGCATCGAGGCATAGCTAAAGAGCGAGACAACTAGCAAGGCAAAGATAGAGGTGATATCTAGGAATAGTCGTCTTGCCTGTTAAGTCCTCGATGGGATGGTAAGACGGCTCCTCAAACTCAGTCTCGACAAGATCCTCGAACTCGGTATCGTCTCCTAGCACTACCCAACACAGGAGCACAACAACGGTACAAGATCAATCACGGTGCAATGCACAATCAACATGATGCAAGACCTGACATGGGATGCAAGTATGATGTGCATATGCATGAGGATGCTCTCGAGCCTAAGGAGAAGGTGATGGAAATGGCTTCATCTTGGGCAACCAAGCAAGCCACTGGATAGATGGGAAGATTTTGGTCGAAATCGATATAAAGATCAAGGGAAACGGATGCACGGTTTGCAAATGACAAGCAAAACACTACACGATGCAATCTGCCAAAAACAGCAAGTTGCCCACTAAGTGACCAAGTTTAAGTATGCTACAGCACTCCAACAAGCAAGCAAACGGCATGGCAATAACATACATAACATGCTCTTCAAGAATAACCACATGGCTACTTCTACAACATACAAGAACATGTCACAAATAGCATGGCAAAAATGCAAAATTTTATCCAGATTTAGTGAAATCTGGGCATGGCAGCAACACCGACAAGTAGGCATGTTTGCAAGCTTCTTCAACTCATCTCAAGGCATAGCATGGCATGTGAATGTAACCAACAGCAAGAAGACATGTTTATGAAGCTACTCATGGAAATAACATGATCATAGGATGCATAGAACACTAGCTATGCATATGGCAAAATTAAACTTGCTGATAACAGGCTGACAGAAACATTTTATAGCAACTTGAGAGCACTCGTGCAGACGTAAATCTCGACGAAGTTCAGGGCTGATTCCCTTGCGGAACCTCGCCTGTTTCTTGGCATCGGTGGATACTTCCTCAGGTGCATAGCGTGCCATATTACCAAACTCACGACTATAGCCATCCACAGTTAAACGGCCCTGGGTGAAATTGCAGAATTCCTCCCGCTTGCGATCCATGAGACCTTCCGGAATGTGATGTTCACGGAATGCCTCACTGAACTCAACCCAGGTAGTGACTTGGCCAGCAGGACGCATAGCTTCAAAGTTTTCCCACCAAAGACTGGCAGGGCCCTCAAGATGGTAGGCGGCGTAGATAACCTTGTCAGCTTCGGCCACACGGGCAGAGTGTAGCTTGTGGGTGATACTACGTAGCCAGTCATCAGCATCCAGAGGTTCAGTGGAGTGATGGAACTTTGGTGGACACATCTTGATAAAATCGTGGATTGACACAACGTCATTCCTCTGACGGAACCCAGTGTTCTGCTCTATGCGTTCCAGCAGACGGTTGGTCTCTCTCTTGTTCCGTTCTGCTTCAAGCATAACTTCCGCCAAAGAGGGTGGCTGGGGCAGATTTCCATCTCTAGCCCCACAAGCCTCACCCTGCTCCTGAGCAGCAGGAGTGTTGCGAGTGTTGACCATCCTAGGAAGACAAAACAACGGTTTAGACAAGGATGGCAAAATTTTGACATAGAAGTGCAGAATGTAATGGATGACACAGAATGCAGAGATGTTCATCCGTACGACATGGTAATATAGAAACTGCTATATATACACCAGTGGTCATACACACCAAACAAAGTTTAGTACAAGCCAAGGCTAAAGTACAACTGCGGTGAAAGACGATACATCCCATCAGAGGCATTCCGAGCTCCTATACATTATTTAACTACACCTCCGGAATTCAGTACACACTAAGTCATATTCCACAAGACGCGCAGGACTGTGGAAATACAACTACTACAATACTACTACTACCACGGACTAGCTCAGACATTCGCGTAGTAATCCTCGTAAAGATTACCACCGTAGCCTGGAAGTGGTACAGACGGATCTTGGAACTCGCGAGCACTCGAAGGCTGTCGACCATAGGGGCATGGGTGTGGTCTCGGTCCCGATGCTGGTGGTAACCGATGCCCACGTGGAGGTGTAATACCCCCAACATCACGCCAATCCATGCGATCAGGCAGACGAGTCCGCACAGGATACAAATCCCGCATGTCCAGATATCCGGCGTGCACAGCAGGTGCAAGCCGTGTCAAAGTAGTCCAGTGAGCGGCTCGAGTGTTATACAGCTCCATTCGGAGGGCACGGACCTCACGGTCCCTATCCTCCAACATCTGAACAGTAGTCTGAAGCAGTGGCTCTTCATGAGCAGCATCAGTATACAGACCAGTGTAGTAGCCTTCCTCTCCGGGGAGTGAGGCTGGCATGTAACAGAACTCAGTGTTCAGCAACAGGGCATGCCTAGCACGGAGAATGGTCATCATCGAATAAGCGGCATCCTGCACTGCCATCTCGATGGTAATCCCGAGTCCATAAAACCAATGGATGGGATCATTAGCTCCGGGATATGAGGGGTATATCCGGACTGTGCAGAAATACTGACTTTGATTGAAATCCCGGTACTGTTCCTCCACAGTGTATTCAGGATACCAGCGATAACCGGTCTCAGTCATCACACGAACTAGCATGGCCGTGTGACCGGGCACATTAATGCACCGAGTCAAACGAACCACTTGGTGAGGGATGCGGCCAGACATCTGAAACACGAAATAATGCAAAGGCATTAGTGTTTCTGGAAGAAATCGGGCAGCATAACAACTGTAAATGCTCAAACAAAGATTTGAGACATCATACAAATGATAGCATAGCCACTCAACAATTCCATATCAAGGTTCCGGTTCAATAATCATCATACTAAAAGGATAGAAACTGAACTGAGGCTTGAAACCAACAATCCTAAGAGTCTACGGATTAGTAACACGTGAACCTAGTAAGGATAAGAGGCCTAGTCCTAATCCCCGTAGAAAGAATAGACTGACTCAGATCAGAAGGGCATAAGGTAGAGGAGTAAAAAGAGCCTTACGTTCCCTTCCACAATCAATTCCCCTACATATAACTAAGAATTTTTCTAGACTCAACATCGACCAGTTTGGCTTGAGAAACCTACAGGCAGTCCAGCTCTGATGCCAACGCTGTCGAGACCCCGATCCTAAGTCACACCGATCTAGCTGTAACACGTCATATCACTTTGCGGCCTCACGCACGGTAACCCCACGGGTGCCACCTTACCTGGCCCGGGACCGTTTGCGCATTTTGGCACACGTATATGACAATGTCGCTAGCATCCATATGACAGAGAACCCGGGCCGACATGGCTAGTTATAAACCAAAAGTGGCACTAAATTACAGAGACAGGCATCCATGACCCAGCAACGAACGTGTCGGTCATCAACGTATGAACCCAAGTCGTGGCAAGCTACATGGACTTAAAGGAACAACGCGTGACATTTCCCCTAAGGGACAGACACAGGAACGAAGAAGGACACATGCCGGCCAGCCTACGTGTTCCGAGCAGTAGCAAGCTACCAAGGCTCATTGGAATCACTAGGAGGCATTTCCCTGTAAGATAGGCTACCAAAGGAAAACAATTAGGTGTCGGATCCCACACATACCAAGCATTTCAATCATACACGCAATATGCTCAATATGTGCAAATACAACATTGCATCACAACAGAACTCTATGACTCAAAGTACTTTATTTAAAAGGCTCCAAGAGCCATACATAACATATTCATACAGGTAGGGGTCACATGACCCAACACTCAAGTCATACAGTCATACAAGCACAAGCGGAAGCTACATGTCTGAGTACAGACAACTTAGAAAATAAAACAGGCTTGGTGTAGCCTGGCTATCTACAAGGCCCTCCACAAGCTCCAGATCACCGTCTGGGTGTCAAGCTACTCGTCGACGTCAACGTCTATGTAGAACCCATCAGCAGGGGCAGGGTTCTCCTCTGCAACAGTTATTAAGCAAACATGAGTACAAAGGTACTCAGCAAGTCTTACCACAGAACCTATCATACATGCAACATTATCAAGGGGGTAGTGGAGTTTATAGCAGAATGCCAGCTTTGACCTTGGCTAACCTATACTACAACTCTCAACGGATTGCAAGATGTTATTACGAACACGAGTCCTCTAATCACCACATCAATACACCACCGAGGATCCTCTTCCATCATCCTACGGAAGGGCCATCCACGGCACTCACGCTTATCTTGAGGCTTTTAGTAGTAACCATCAACTTGTCTATGAACTGTAAGAGCAACCAAGTAGTTCGTACCGCGATCAACGGCTATTCGAATAGTTTGATAACCCTGCAGGGGTGTACCTCTTCACACACGCTTTCACCACTTATCGCCGTTTACTCGGCGTGTACTCGGCAACCTTCAAGCAGAAGCCCAGCGGGGGTGTCGGCCATGACCTGACTAACTACTCAAGTCTCTCGTCCAGGTTTATCGCCTATTTGGGTTCCATCCGTGGGGAGATCCGGCCGGGGTGTCGCTCACGGCCCCAAACGATGTGTACAGGGTTCCCGAGTCACCAAACGGGCAACCGGTACACCGTGCCACGTACCTGTCGCGTCACAACCCACCCCGAGGGTCAGCGTTGTGCACGACCTCCAGTAAGCTATAAACACCAGAAACTAATTGCAACTCCTGGACAGAGATCAAGGGTAATTAATAAGCCGAGAGGGTCAATTAAGGATCCCAATGCGTGGTAGTAGCTGTAACTTGAACCACACATACAGATCTCGGGTCCTATGGACGATTCCAATGAAACAACCCACCATGTACTCCTACATGGCCTTTCATCGATACCTTTACCAAGCGTATTCCACACTTCCTTCTCTTATCGGTAAGATCATTTCACTCTGATCCATCACCCAGATGAATCAGACCAGACACAACTCTAAGCATAGCAGGCAACGTAAACAAATAGCATGGTGGATCACACATCACATGGCTCAATCAACTCCTACACATGCTAGTGGGTTTCAACTATTTACTGTGGCAATGACAGGTCATGCAAGGGAATAGGGTTCAACTACCGCAGCAAGTAGCAGTTCACGCGCTGTTGCCTTAATGCAGTAAAAGAGAGCAGGAGCGAGAAGATTGGGTTTGTATCGGAATGATCAATGATTGCTTGCCTGACAAGGTAGTTGTCGGGTACTGCTCTTCAACTGGATACGCAGCAGTATCCTCGGGAGCAGGACCTAACACAGGAAATACCGATGATACAATCATTAACAAACAAATGCAACAATATGATGCATGCTCATGACATGGCAAGATGCATGTGTGTTGGCTAATGTAACTAAAACCAGAAGGGTTTGAACCTATTTGAATCAAGGATTCAAATTGAAGTGCAAACTATTATTTAAATAAGTGCATTATCATGTTTTTGATATAAACAGCAAGTTAACTTGTTCAAACATGCATGAAACCAGTGCCATTAGAAAGATTGGATTTTTCTGATCATTTTTCATATATAAATCTTTTTCATCTGAGCTACGGTTGATTTTATATGATTTTTAGAAGTTTTGGGTATTTTCTGGAATTTCCTGAATTATTTTAAATCTAAAAATCCCAGAAAAACCTTTACTGCGTCAGCATGACATCATGCTGACGTCAGGCAGTCAACAGGGCCAGTCCAGGTCAAACCTGACCAGTGGGTCCCTCATGTCAGTGTCACAGCTAATTAACTGAGTTAATTAGAGTTAAACTAAAACTAATTAGCTGTCAGTGGGGCCAAGGCCCACGTGTCAGTGACTAAACTAATTAACTAATTAGAATTAAATTAACACCTAAACTAGGTTTGACTTGCGGGCAGGGCCCACATGTCATTGACCCAGGGGGTCAAACCCGTGGTCAAAACAGGTCCAACTCGCCGGCGTTTAGCCGCCGGCGAGGCCAAACGCGGCGGCGGGCTTCGGAAAACGCCTACGGTGCACGGTTCGAGCTGCGGCTGGGTGCGTTGGATAGCCCTTGCTGTCGCGCGTCGGATGGAGGTGGTCGCCGGACCTGGGGTGGCCGGAGACGACGGCAACGAGCTCCACGGCGGCGACCGGCGTCGGGCGTGTGTGGAGAAACGGCTGCAGGGGCCTAGGCGATGCGGGCGTAGCACCATTCGCATCTACGTGATGTGGTGAGTACGTTGGACGGGTGCCAGTGACCAAATGGTCACCGGAGCATCACCGGCGGCGAGCACGGCGGCGGTGCGTGCGGACGAGCTTCGTGCAGTGTGTTACAGGGCAAAAGGAAGCCAACGGAGAGGGGGAGGAGGTAGCTAGGCTCACAGGGGTTGCAGCAAGCACCGAAGCGAGCTCGGGGGTGGTCGGAGCTGAGCAGGACGGCGAGGGGGATCTCCGCGGCCGGAGTTGGGGAAGAAGAGGTCGGGGGCGTCTCCAGGGCGGGCGAGCGCTCGGGGCTCGGCCTGTTCGAAGCAGTCGAGGACGGCGGAGACGATGGACACCAGGGCGGAGCTCAGGGACGGCGGTGGACGCGGTTTCTACGACAGTGCGATCACGGCGGCGGCGGCCATGGCGCGGGGAGAGCGGAGGAGAGGAACTGGGGGGAGGTGGAGGTGTCTGCGGGGTCGAGGAGGACGTGGAGGGTCGAACCATCCCTCCAGGACGGCGAGGGGGTGAAGCAAGGCGGCGGGCAGCTGCGTGGCGCGCGGCGCGGTCGCCGTCGAGCACCTGCCTGCCTGCCTGGCCGAGCCAAGCAGCTCGCTGGAGCGGCAGCTGGGCTGGGCCGGCAGGTGGGCCGGGTGGGCGCCAGGTAAGCTTCTCTCTCTCCCTTTTTTTCTATTTTCTTTTCTGTTTCATTTCTTTTGCAACTTTGTTTAATTAAATAAAATGCCAAAGCATTTTTGTAACTCATAACACTTGTCATACCTGCTGTATATAATATGAACAGTAGGAAACATTATAGTTTATGATTATTTGAGCATTTAAAATATTTTGTAGCATTTAAATGCCCAAATTCCAATACCATATGATTTAATCCAAAGCCCTAGATTGTCCTAGAAAATTGTGCACCATTTTTGGCA
This sequence comes from Secale cereale, assembly GCA_902687465.1. Classification (NCBI taxonomy): domain Eukaryota; kingdom Viridiplantae; phylum Streptophyta; class Magnoliopsida; order Poales; family Poaceae; genus Secale; species Secale cereale. The sequence goes on from LR738715.1 coordinate 799,236,037, forward strand.
GAGGTTTAAGACCAAGGCAGAAATGATGAACATTTTGAAGGGCATTTTGGGTACATTGGAAAATATTTTAGCAAACCCTAGTTGTTAGGGGACGGGTGCTGGGGTTTCTGTTAATCCCATTTCAAGTTTCTTTGAAAGTAAACATGATGCACACTCTAGTTAGGTCCTAATGCAAGTGCTAGCTAGGGATGTGACAACTCACCCCCACTTAAAAGAATCGCGTCCCGAGATTCGGGTTCCTCCGGAAAGAGGGTGGGGTACTCAAGTCGAAGACGATCCTCCCTTTCCCAAGTAGCTTCACTCTCGGAATGATGTGACCATTGAACCTTGAGAAACTTGATATTGTGGCGTCGAGTGGTACGCTCAGTTTGATCAAGAATACGAACAGGGTATTCTCGATATGTGAGATTGTCTTGGAGATCAAGCGTTTCGTGGTCCACTCCGCGGATAGGATCCGAGAAGCAACGCCTGAGTTGGGAAACGTGGAAAACATCATGAACTCTAGAGAGGTGCGGAGGTAGTTCCAATTGGTAGGCAACTTCTCCTCGTTTGGCAAGAATGCGAAAAGGACCGATGTAACGAGGGGCCAATTTGCCTTTGATACCGAAGCGATGGGTTCCCTTAAGAGGAGTAACCCGAAGGTAAGCCTTATCGCCGACTTCAAAAGTCACAGCCTTATGATGACTATCATATTGGCTCTTTTGGCGAGACTGGGCTGTTTTCAATCTCTCACGAACGATGCGAACTTGTTCCTCTGCTTCCTGGATCATATCCGGGCCAAAGAATTGTCTTTCCCCGGTCTCTGACCAGTTAAGAGGTGTTCGTCCATATAGAACTTCGAAGGGAGCTTTACCCAAGCTGGCTTGATAACTATTGTTATAAGCGAATTCGGCAAATGGAAGACACTTTTCCCATTCCATACCGAAAGAAATGACAGAGGCTCGAAGCATGTCTTCCAGAATTTGATTGACTCGTTCCACTTGACCACTTGACTACGGATGGAAGGCAGTACTGAAAGAGAGATGAGTTCCCATAGCACTCTGGAAACTTTCCCAAAATCGGGAAGTGAAAAGACTTCCACAGTCTGAGTTAATCTCCAACGGTACACCATGTAGTGATACTATTCGAGAGATATATAAGTCTGCTATCTGGCTAGCGGTAATACTCTCCCGAACAGGCAGTAAATGAGCTACTTTAGAAAGACGGTCGATAACGACGAAGATAGCATTATTCCCTTTCCTGGACCTGGGAAACCCGGTGATGAAGTCCATACCGACTTTATCCCATTTCCATTCAGGAATAGCTAAAGGTTGAAGGGTGCCGGCAGGCCGTTGATGCTCTGCTTTGACTCGACGACAAACGTCGCAGTTAGCAATGAACTAAGCGATTTCTCTCTTCATCCTAGTCCACCAGAATCTTTGACGTAGGTCTTGATACATTTTGGTACTACCGGGATGAATCGTGAGAGGAGATTCATGAGCCTCCTTAAGAATCATATGTCGTAGTTGTGGTTTCTTGGGTACCACCAAGCGGTTCTCGAAGTACACAACACCTCGATCATCCACAGAGAAGCTTCTAGCAACTCCGCTAGCAATGTTCTCTTTGATCCGAGATATGCCTTTATCATACCGCTGGGCAACTATGATTTGATCCATAAGGGTAGGTTTCGCCACCAAGGTGGAAAGGAATCCTCAAGGAACAATGTGAAGGTTAAGCTTACGAAATTCCTCGTGGAGAAGTGGTTGACTTTGTTGTAACATTAAATTGTTACAATATGACTTACGACTTAGTGCATCAGCCATGACATTGGCCTTTCCAGGAGTGTAAGTGATTCCTAAGTCGTAGTCGGTTAGCAACTCAACCCAACGTCTTTGCCTGAGATTTAGATCTGGTTGAGTGAAAATATACTTCAAACTTTGGTGATCAGTGAAGATTTCACAGCGATTACCGAGGAGGTAATGTCGCCATGTTTTGAGTGCATGGACTACAGCTGCAAGCTCTAAATCATGAGTAGGATAGTTATCCTCGTGTGGACGCAACTGTCGAGATGCGTATGCAATCACTTGACGATCTTGCATGAGAATGCAACCTAGTCCTTGTCGCGAGGCGTCGCAATAGATTATAAAATCCTTGGAAAAGTCTGGTGGTACCAGTACAGGTGCAGATGTCAGGCGTCTTTTCAGTTCCTGAAAACTGGACTCGCACTGTGGGGTCCACTCAAACTTTTTATGTTTCTTGAGGAGTTCGGTTAGAGGTTTAGCAACCTTGGAGAAATTCTCGACGAAACGTCGGCAATAGCTCGCTAAGCCAAGAAAACTCCTAACTTGCTTGACCGATTCAGGGGGAGTCCAATCAAGTACGGCTTGAACTCGCTCGGGATTGACAGCAATACCCTTGCCAGAGATCACATGACCTAGATAGGTTACTTCTGGCAACCAAAATTCACATTTAGAGAATTTGGCATAAAGGCGGTGCTCTCGAAGTTTCGTCAATACCAGCCTTAAATGCTCGGCATGATCTTCCTTGTTCTTGGAGAAAATGAGTATATCATCGAGGTATACCACGACGAATTTAGACAAATACTCCATGAATATAGAATTCATTAACCGAGAAAAGGTAGCTGGGGCATTGGTTAATCCGAAGGACATGACGGTGTACTCATATTGGCCATAACGAGTAACGAAAGCCGTTTTAGGAATGTCCCCGTTCTTGATTTTGATTTGATGGTAGCCCAACCTCAAATCCATCTTAGAGAAGACTGAGGATCCAGCGAGCTGATCATACAGGTCGTTGATCCTGGGAAGCGGATACTTATTCTTTATGGTGACCAGATTGACAGGTCGATAATCTACAACCATCCGCTCCGTTCCATCCTTCTTCTTGACGAAGAGGACGGGGCAAGCCCAAGGGGAAGAGCTAGGACGGATGAAACCTTTTTGCAAAGACTCATCGAGTTGTTTCTTTAGCTCAGCTAATTCTAGTGGTGCCATCTTATAAGGTCTCCTAGAGATTGGGACAGTTCCAGGAATAAGATCTATCACAAACTCGACATCTCTGTCAGGTGGAACTCCTGGCAGTTCTTCTGGAAAAACATCCGGGAAGTCACGGACTACCGGGATATCTTCGAGTTCTGGTAGAGGGCTGGCATTAAGAGAGTAGAGCTGACGTTCAGCCATTCGAGTCAAGACATTGACTATCTTGGCGGATGGATGTGTAAGTTGAACGGTCCTAGTAAAGCAATCAATTTTGGCGTAATGGGTTGTCATCCAATCCATACCCAAAATGATATTTATGTCCGAGGACTTGAGAGCGATTAGAGATGCAAGGAAAACAAGTCTATCGACAAGGATTTCATTTACATGGCTTACCCTAGAGGTTTGCCACTTCGAACCAGGAGTTTGAATAACCATGGAAGTAGGCATGTCAGAAAAAGTCATGTTGTGCAATCGAGCATAGCTCTCAGATATGAACGAATGGGATGCTCCAGTATCGAAAAGAATAGATGCCGGATGGCAGTTTACGAGAAGCGTACCAAGGACGACGTTAGGATCCTCATAAGCTTCTTCGGCAGAAACATAGTTGACATGACCACGTGCAGTGGGGATTGGCTTGACATAGTTCACCTTGCCGGTTGGCTTACCACGGCCAACGGGTTTTCCTGGCTGATTCTGGGGACAATCACGCATGTAGTGTCCCGGTTCTCCACACTTGAAACATGTCACAGTGGTGGTGCGTGGAGCGAAGTTGGAGGGTGGACCTCCATAGGTCTTAGCAGGTGCAAACTGTTGAGTTGGGCGAGGCGCCTCATAGGATGGCCTCGGTGTATACTTGGGTGGCAGAGCAGTGTTAGGAACCCACACATGGCGCTTGTGAGAGCCAGAGCCGGATGAGGAACCAAAGTCTCGGGTATGCTTGCGGGTGGCCTCGAAGTCGGTCTGGCCTGTCTCAGCACTGATAGCCTTGTTAACCAACTTCTGGAAGGAAGTGCACTCGTGCAGACGTAAATCTCGACGAAGTTCAGGGCTGATTCCCTTGCGGAACCTCGCCTGTTTCTTAGCATCGGTGGATACTTCCTCAGGTGCATAGCGTGCCAGATTACCAAACTCACGACTATAGCCATCCACAGTTGAACGGCCCTGGGTGAAATTGCAGAATTCCTCCCGCTTGCGATCCATGAGACCTTTCGGAATGTGATGTTCACGGAATGCCTCACTGAACTCAACCCAGGTAGTGACTTGGCCAGCAGGACGCATAGCTTCAAAGTTTTCCCACCAAAGACTGGCAGGGCCCTCAAGATGGTAGGCGGCGTAGATAACCTTGTTAGCTTCGGCCACACGGGTAGAGTGTAGCTTGTGGGTGATACTACGTAGCCAGTCATCAGCATCCAGAGGTTCAGTGGAGTGATGGAACTTTGGTGGACACATCTTGATAAAATCGTGGATTGACACCACGTCATTCCTCTGACGGAACCCAGTGTTCTGCTCTATGCGTTCCAGCAGACGGTTGGTCTCTCTCTTGTTCCGTTCTGCTTCAAGCATAACTTCCGCCAAAGAGGGTGGCTGGGGCAGATTTCCATCTCTAGCCCCACTAGCCTCACCCTGCTCCTGAGCAGCAGGAGTGTTGCGAGTGTTGACCATCCTAGGAAGACAAAACAACGGTTTAGACAAGGATGGCAAAAATTTGACATAGAAGTGCAGAATGTAATGGATGACACAGAATGCAGAGATGTTCATCCGTACGACATGGTAATATAGAAACTGCTATATATACACCAGTGGTCATACACACCAAACAAAGTTTAGTACAAGCCAAGGCTAAAGTACAACTGCGGTGAAAGACGATACATCCCATCAGAGGCATTCCGAGGTCCTATACATTATTTAACTACACCTCCGGAATTCAGTACACACTAAGTCATATTTCACAAGACGCGCAGGACTGTGGAAATACAACTACTACAATACTACTACTACCACGGACTAGCTCAGACATTCGCGTAGTAATCCTCGTAAAGATTACCACCGTAGCCTGGAAGTGGTACAGACGGATCTTGGAACTCGCGAGCACTCGAAGGCTGTGGACCATAGGGGCATGGGTGTGGTCTCGGTCCCGATGCTGGTGGTAACCGACGCCCACGTGGAGGTGTAATACCCCCAACGTCACGCCAATCCATGCGATCAGGCAGACGAGTCCGCACAGGATACAAATCCCGCATGTCCAGATATCCGGCGTGCACAGCAGGTGCAAGCCGTGTCAAAGTAGTCCAGTGAGCGGCTCGAGTGTTATACAGCTCCATTCGGAGGGCACGGACCTCACGGTCCCTATCCTCCAACATCTGAACAGTAGTCTGAAGCAGTGGCTCTTCATGAGCAGCATCAGTATACAGACCAGTGTAGTAGCCTTCCTCTCCGGGGAGTGAGGCTGGCATGTAACAGAACTCAGTGTTCAGCAACAGGGCATGCCTAGCACGGAGAATGGTCATCATCGAATAAGCGGCATCCTGCACTGCCATCTCGATGGTAATCCCGAGTCCATAAGACCAATGGATGGGATCATTAGCTCCGGGATATGAGGGGTATATCTGGACTGTGCAGAAATACTGACTTTGATTGAAATCCTGGTACTGTTCCTCCACAGTGTATTCAGGATACCAGCGATAACCGGTCTCAGTCATCACACGAACTAGCAAGGCCGTGTGACTGGGCACATTAATGCACCGAGTCAAACGAACCACTTGGTGAGGGATGCGGCCAGACATCTGAAATACGAAATAATGCAAAGGCATTAGTGTTTCTGGAAGAAATCGGGCAGCATAACAACTGTAAATGCTCAAACAAAGATTTGAGACATCATACAAATGATAGCATAGCCACTCAACAATTCCATATCAAGGTTCCGGTTCAATAATCATCATACTAAAAGGATAGAAACTGAACTGAGGCTTGAAACCAACAATCCTAAGAGTCTACGGATTAGTAACACGTGAACCTAGTAAGGATAAGAGGCCTAGTCCTAATCCCCGTAGAAAGAATAGACTGACTCAGATCAGAAGGGCATAAGGTAGAGGAGTAAAAAGAGCCTTACGTTCCCTTCCACAATCAATTCCCCTACATATAACTAAGAATTTTTCTAGACTCAACATCGACCAGTTTGGCTTGAGAAACCTACACGCAGTCCAGCTCTGATGCCAACACTGTCGAGACCCCGATCCTAAGTCACACCGATCTAGCTGTAACACGTCATATCACTTTGCGGCCTCACGCACGGTAACCCCACGGGTGCCACCTTACCTGGCCCGGGACCATTTGCGCATTTTGGCACACGTATATGACAATGTCGCTAGCATCCATATGACAGAGAACCCGGGCCGACATGGCTAGTTATAAACCAAAAGTGGCACTAAATTACAGAGACAGGCATCCATGACCCAGCAACGAACGTGTCGGTCATCAACGTATGAACCCAAGTCGTAGCAAGCTACATGGACTTAAAGGAACAACGCGTGACATTTCCCCTAAGGGACAGACACAGGAATGAAGAAGGACACATGCCGGCCAGCCTACGTGTTCCGAGCAGTAGCAAGCTACCAAGGCTCATTGGAATCACTAGGAGGCATTTCCCTGTAAGATAGGCTACCAAAGGAAAACAACTAGGTGTCGGATCCCACACATACCAAGCATTTCAATCATACACGCAATATGCTCAATATGTGCAAATACAACATTGCATCACAACAGAACTCTATGACTCAAAGTACTTTATTTAAAAGGCTCCAAGAGCCATACATAACATATTCATACAGGTAGGGGTCACATGACCCAACACTCAAGTCATACAGTCATACAAGCACAAGCGGAAGCTACATGTCTGAGTACAGACAAATTAGAAAATAAAACAGGCTTGGTGTAGCCTGGCTATCTACAAGGCCCTCCACAAGCTCCAGATCACCGTCTGGGTGTCAAGCTACTCGTCGACGTCAACGTCTATGTAGAACCCATCAGCAGGGGCAGGGTTCTCCTCTGCAACAGTTATTAAGCAAACATGAGTACAAAGGTACTCAGCAAGTCTTACCACAGAACCTATCATACATGCAACATTATCAAGGGGGTAGTGGAGTTTATAGCAGAATGCCAGCTTTGACCTTGGCTAACCTATACTACAACTCTCAACGGATTGCAAGATGTTATTACGAACACGAGTCCTCTAATCACCACATCAATACACCACCGAGGATCCTCTTCCGTCATCCTACGGAAGGGCCATCCACGGCACTCACGCTTATCTTGAGGCTTTTAGTAGTAACCATCAACTTGTCTATGAACTATAAGAGCAACCAAGTAGTTCGTACCGCGAACAACGGCTATTCGAATAGTTTGATAACCCTGCAGGGGTGTACCTCTTCACACACGCTTTCACCACTTATCGCCGTTTACTCGGCGTGTACTCGGCAACCTTCAAGCGGAAGCCCAGCGGGGGTGTCGGCCACGACCTGACTAACTACTCAAGTCTCTCGTCCAGGTTTATCGCCTATTTGGGTTCCATCCGTGGGGAGATCCGGCCGGGGTGTCGCTCACGGCCCCAAACGATGTGTACAGGGTTCCCGAGTCACCAAACGGGCAACCGGTACACCGTGCCACGTACCTGTCGCGTCACAACCCACCCCGAGGGTCAGCGTTGTGCACGACCTCTAGTAAGCTATAAACACCAGAAACTAATTGCAACTCCTGGACAGAGATCAAGGGTAATTAATAAGCCGAGAGGGTCAATTAAGGATCCCAATGCGTGGTAGTAGCTGTAACTTGAACCACACATACAGATCTCGGGTCCTATGGACGATTCCAATGAAACAACCCACCATGTACTCCTACATGGCCTTTCATCGATACCTTTACCAAGCGTATTCCACACTTCCTTCTCTTATCGATAAGATCATTTCACTCTGATCCATCACCCAGATGAATCAGACCAGACACAACTCTAAGCATAGCAGGCAACGTAAACAAATAGCATGGTGGATCACACATCACATGGCTCAATCAACTCCTACACATGCTAGTGGGTTTCAACTATTTACTGTGGCAATGACAGGTCATGCAAGGGAATAGGGTTCAACTACCGCAGCAAGTAGCAGTTCACGCGCTGTTGCCTTAATGCGGTAAAAGAGAGCAGGAGCGAGAAGATTGGGTTTGTATCGGAATGATCAATGATTGCTTGCCTGACAAGGTAGTTGTCGGGTACTGCTCTTCAACTAGATACGCAGCAGTATCCTCGGGAGCAGGACCTAACACAGGAAATACCGACGATACAATCATTAACAAACAAATGCAACAATATGATGCATGCTCATGACATGGCAAGATGCATGTGTGTTGGCTAATGTAACTAAAACCAGAAGGGTTTGAACCTATTTGAATCAAGGATTCAAATTGAAGTGCAAACTATTATTTAAATAAGTGCATTATCATGTTTTTGATATAAACAGCAAGTTAACTTGTTCAAACATGCATGAAACCAGTGCCATTAGAAAGATTGGATTTTTCTGATCATTTTTCATATATAAATCTTTTCCATCTGAGCTATGGTTGATTTTATATGATTTTTAGAAGTTTTGGGTATTTTCTGGAATTTCCTGAATTATTTTAAATCTAAAAATCCCAGAAAAACCTTTACTGCGTCAGCATGACATCATGCTGACGTCAGGCAGTCAACAGGGCCAGTCCAGGTCAAACCTGACCAGTGGGTCCCTCATGTCAGTGTCACAGCTAATTAACTGAGTTAATTAGAGTTAAACTAAAACTAATTAGCTGTCAGTGGGGCCAGGGCCCACGTGTCAGTGACTAAACTAATTAACTAATTAGAATTAAATTAACACCTAAACTAGGTTTGACTTGCGGGCAGGGCCCACATGTCATTGACCCAGGGGGTCAAACCCGTGGTCAAAACAGGTCCAACTCGCCGGCGTTTAGCCGCCGGCGAGGCCAAACGTGGCGGCGGGCTTCGGAAAACGCCTACGGTGCACGGTTCGAGCTGCGGCTGGGTGCGTTGGATAGCCCTTGCTGTCGCGCGTCGGATGGAGGTGGTCGCCGGACCTGGGGTGGCCGGAGACGACGGCAACGAGCTCCACGGCGGCGACCGGCGTCGGGCGTGTGTGGAGAAACGGCTGCAGGGGCCTAGGCGATGCGGGCGTAGCACCATTCGCATCTACGTGCTGTGGTGAGTACGTTGGACGGGTGCCAGTGACCAAATGGTCACCGGAGCATCACCGGCGGCGAGCACGGCGGCGGTGCGTGCGGACGAGCTTCGTGCAGTGTGTTACAGGGCAAAAGGAAGCCAACGGAGAGGGGGGGAGGTAGCTAGGCTCACAGGGGTTGCAGCAAGCACCGGAGCGAGCTCGGGGGTGGTCGGAGCTGAGCAGGACGGCGAGGGGGATCTCCGCGGCCGGAGTTGGGGAAGAAGAGGTCGGGGGCGTCTCCAGGGCGGGCGAGCGCTCGGGGCTCGGCCTGTTCGAAGCAGTCGAGGACGGCGGAGACGATGGACACCAGGGCGGAGCTCAGGGACGGCGGTGGACGCGGCTTCTACGACGGTGCGATCACGGCGGCGTCGGCCATGGCGCGGGGAGAGCGGAGGAGAGGAACTGGGGGGAGGTGGAGGTGTCTGCGGGGTCGAGGAGGACGTGGAGGGTCGAACCATCCCTCCAGGACGGCGAGGGGGTGAAGCAAGGCGGCGGGCAGCTGCCGTCGAGCACCTGCCTGCCTGCCTGGCCGAGCCAAGCAGCTCGCTGGAGCGGCAGCTGGGCTGGGCCGGCAGGTGGGCCGGGTGGGCGCCAGGTAAGCTTCTCTCTCTCCCTTTTTTTCTATTTTCTTTTCTGTTTCATTTCTTTTGCAACTTTGTTTAATTAAATAAAATGCCAAAGCATTTTTGTAACTCATAACACTTGTCATACCTGTTGTATATAATATGAACAGTAGGAAACATTATAGTTTATGATTATTTGAGCATTTGAAATATTTTGTAGCATTTAAATGCCCAAATTCAAATACCATATGATTTAATCCAAAGCCCTAGATTGTCCTAGAAAATTGTGCACCATTTTTGGCAGAGGTTTAAGACCAAGGCAGAAATGATGAACATTTTGAAGGGCATTTTGGGTACATTGGAAAATATTTTAGCAAACCCTAGTTGTTAGGGGAGGGGTGCTGGGGTTTCTGTTAATCCCATTTCAAGTTTCTTTGAAAGTAAACATGATGCACACTCTAGTTAGGTCCTAATGCAAGTGCTAGCTAGGGATGTGACAACTCACCCCCACTTAAAAGAATCGTGTCCCGAGATTCGGGTTCCTCCGGAAAGAGGGTGGGGTACTCAAGTCGAAGACGATCCTCCCTTTCCCAAGTAGCTTCACTCTCGGAATGATGTGACCATTGAACCTTGAGAAACTTGATATTGTGGCGTCGAGTGGTACGCTCAGTTTGATCAAGAATACGAACAGGGTATTCTCGATATGTGAGATTGTCTTGGAGATCAAGCGTTTCGTGGTCCACTCCGCGGATAGGATCCGAGAAGCAACGCCTGAGTTGGGAAACGTGGAAAACATCATGAACTCTGGAGAGGTGCGGAGGTAGTTCCAATTGGTAGGCAACTTCTCCTCGTTTGGCAAGAATGCGAAAAGGACCGATGTAACGAGGGGCCAATTTGCCTTTGATACCGAAGCGATGGGTTCCCTTAAGAGGAGTAACCCGAAGGTAAGCCTTATCGCCGACTTCAAAAGTCACAGCCTTATGATGACTATCATATTGGCTCTTTTGGCGAGACTGGGCTGTTTTCAATCTCTCACGAACGATGCGAACTTGTTCCTCTGCTTCCTGGATCATATCCGGGCCAAAGAATTGTCTTTCCCCGGTCTCTGACCAGTTAAGAGGTGTTCGACACCTTCGTCCATATAGAACTTCGAAGGGAGCTTTACCCAAGCTGGCTTGATAACTATTGTTATAAGCGAATTCGGCAAATGGAAGACACTTTTCCCATTCCATACCGAAAGAAATGAGAGAGGCTCGAAGCATGTCTTCCAGAATTTGATTGACTCGTTCCACTTGACCACTTGACTGCGGATGGAAGGCAGTACTGAAAGAGAGATGAGTTCCCATAGCATTCTGGAAACTTTCCCAAAATCGGGAAGTGAAAAGACTTCCACGGTCTGAGTTAATCTCCAACGGTACACCATGTAGTGATACTATTCGAGAGATATATAAGTCTGCTAGCTGGCTAGCGGTAATACTCTCCCGAACAGGCCGGAAATGAGCTACTTTAGAAAGACGGTCGATAACGACGAAGATAGCATTATTCCCTTTCCTGCACCTGGGAAACCCGGTGATGAAGTCCATACCGACTTTATCCCATTTCCATTCAGGAATAGCTAAAGGTTGAAGGGTGCCGGCAGGCCATTGATGCTCTGCTTTGACTCGACGACAAACGTCGCAGTTAGCAATTAACTGAGTGATTTCTCTCTTCATCCTAGTCCACCAGAATCTTTGACGTAGGTCTTGATACATTTTGGTACTACCGGGATGAATCGTGAGAGGAGATTCATGAGCCTCCTTAAGAATCATCTGTCGTAGTTGTGGTTTCTTGGGTACCACAAAGCGGTTCTCGAAGTACACAACACCTCGATCATCCACAGAGAAGCTTCTAGCAACTCCGCTAGCAATGTTCTCTTTGATCCGAGATATGCCTTTATCATAACGCTGGGCAACTATGATTTGATCCATAAGGGTAGGTTTCGCCACCAAGGTGGAAAGAAATCCTCGAGGAACAATGTGAAGGTTAAGCTTACGAAATTCCTCGTGGAGAAGTGGTTGACTTTGTTGTAACATTAAATTGTTACAATATGATTTACGACTTAGTGCATCAGCCATGACATTGGCCTTTCCAGGAGTGTAAGTGATTCCTAAGTCGTAGTCGGTTAGCAACTCAACCCAACGTCTTTGCCTGAGATTTAGATCCGGTTGAGTGAAAATATACTTCAAACTTTGGTGATCAGTGAAGATTTCACAGCGATTACCGAGGAGGTAATGTCGCCATGTTTTGAGTGCATGGACTACAGCTGCAAGCTCTAAATCATGAGTAGGATAGTTATCCTCGTGTGGACGCAACTGTTGAGATGCGTATGCAATCACTTGACGATCTTGCATGAGAATGCAACCTAGTCCTTGTCGCGAGGCGTCGCAATAGATTATAAAATCCTTGGAAAAGTCTGGTGGTACCAGTACAGGTGCAGATGTCAGGCGTCTTTTCAGTTCCTGAAAACTGGACTCGCACTGTGGGGTCCACTCAAACTTTTTATCTTTCTTGAGGAGTTCGGTTAGAGGTTTAGCAACCTTGGAGAAATTCTCGACGAAACGTCGGCAATAGCTCGCTAAGCCAAGAAAACTCCTAACTTGCTTGACCGATTCAGGGGGAGTCCAATCAAGTACGGCTTGAACTCGCTCGGGATTGACAGCAATACCCTTGCCAGAGATCACATGACCTAGATAGGTTACTTCTGGCAACCAAAATTCACATTTAGAGAATTAGGCATAAAGGCGGTGCTCTCGAAGTTTCGTCAATACCAGCCTTAAATGCTCGGCATGATCTTCCTTGTTCTTGGAGAAAATGAGTATATCATCGAGGTATACCACGACGAATTTATCCAAATACTCCATGAATATAGAATTCATTAACCGAGAAAAGGTAGCTGGGGCATTGGTTAATCCGAAGGACATGACGGTATACTCATATTGGCCATAACGAGTAACGAAAGTCGTTTTAGGAATGTCCCCGTTCTTGATTTTGATTTGATGGTAGCCCAACCTCAAATCCATCTTAGAGAAGACTGAGGATCCAGCGAGCTGATCATACAGGTCGTTGATCCTGGGAAGCGGATACTTATTCTTTATGGTGACCAGATTGACAGGTCGATAATCTACAACCATCCGCTCCGTTCCATCCTTCTTCTTGACAAAGAGGACGGGGCAAGCCCAAGGGGAAGAGCTAGGACGGATGAAACCTTTTTGCAAAGACTCATCGAGTTGTTTCTTTAGCTCAGCTAATTCTAGTGGTGCCATCTTATAAGGTCTCCTAGAGATTGGGACAGTTCCAGGAATAAGATCTATCACAAACTCGACATCTCTGTCAGGTGGAACTCCTGGCAGTTCTTCTGGAAAAACATCCGGGAAGTCACGGACTACCGGGATATCTTCAAGTTCTGGTAGAGGGCTGGCATTAAGAGAGTAGAGCTGACGTTCAGCCATTCGAGTCAAGACATTGACTATCTTGCTGGATGGATGTGTAAGTTGAACGGTCCTAGTAAAGCAATCAATTTTGGCGTAATGGGTTGTCATCCAATCCATACCCAAAATGATATTTATGTCCGAGGACTTGAGAGCGATTAGAGATGCAAGGAAAACAAGTCTATCGACAAGGATTTCATTTCCATGGCTTACCCTAGAGGTTTGCCACTTCGAACCAGGAGTTTGAATAACCATGGAAGTAGGCATGTCACAAAAAGTCATGTTGTGCAATCGAGCATAGCTCTCAGATATGAACGAATGGGATGCTCCAGTATCGAAAAGAACAGATGCCGGATGGCAGTTTACGAGAAGCGTACCAAGGACGACGTTAGGATCCTCATAAGCTTCTTCGGCAGAAACGTAGTTGACATGACCACGTGCAGTGGGGATTGGCTTGACCTAGTTCACCTTGCCGGTTGGCTTACCACGGCCAACGGGTTTTCCTGGCTGATTCTGGGGACAATCACGCATGTAGTGTCCCGGTTCTCCACACTTGAAACATGTCACAGTGGTGGTGCATGGAGCGAAGTTGGAGGGTGGACCTCCATAGGTTTTAGCAGGTGCAAACTGTTGAGTTGGGCGAGGCGGCTCATAGGATGGCCTCGGTGTATACTTGGGTGGCAGAGCAGTGTTAGGAACCCACACACGGCGCTTGTGAGAGCTAGAGCCGGATGAGGAACCAAAGTCTCGGGTATGCTTGCGGGTGGCCTCGAAGTCGGTCTGGCCTGTCTCAGCACTGATAGCCTTGTTAACCAACTTCTGGAAGGAAGTGCACTCGTGCAGACGTAAATCTCGACGAAGTTCAGGGCTGAGTCCCTTGCGGAACCTCGCCTGTTTCTTGGCATCGGTGGATACTTCCTCAGGTGCATAGCGTGCCAGATTACCAAACTCACGACTATAGCCATCCACAGTTAAACGGCCCTGGGTGAAATTGCAGAATTCCTCCCGCTTGCGATCCATGAGACCTTCCGGAATGTGATGTTCACGGAATGCCTCACTGAACTCAACCCAGGTAGTGACTTGGCCAGCAGGACGCATAGCTTCAAAGTTTTCCCACCAAAGACTGGCAGGGCCCTCAAGATGATGCACACTCTAGTTAGGTCCTAATGCAAGTGCTAGCGAGGGATGTGACAGAAAAGCTCGTCTCTGCTCCAGTTCTGACTCCTCCAGATGAATCCAAGCCCTATGAAGTATTCTGTGATGCTTCTCTTCAAGGTCTTGGTGGTGTGCTTATGCAAGATAAGAGAATTGTGGCATACACTTCTCGTCAGCTCAAGCCAAGTGAGAAGAACTATCCCACACATGATCTCGAGCTAGCAGCTGTGGTACATGCTTTGATTACGTGGAGACATTTGTTGTTGGGCAGAAAAGTCGACATCTTCACTGATCACAAGAGCTTCAAGTACATCTTCACACAGCCGCATCTGAACCTCCGCCAGACTCGTTGGGTTGAAATGAACAAAGAGTACAATCCCAGCATTGAATACACTCCTGGCAAGGCGAATGTGATTGCAGATGCTTTGAGCAGAAAGGCATATTGCAACAGCTTTCTTATCAAGCCGTTCCAGCCTGAGCTTTGTGAAGCATTCAGGAAACTCAACCTCCAAGTTGTTCCGCAGGGTTTTCTTGCAAATCTTCAAATTGCTCCTACCTTGGAAGATCAGGTCCGTGAGGCCCAGCTCAGTGATACCATGGTGAAGAAGGTGAAACATGCTATTGCTAAGGGCATTCCGAAATACAAGTGCTTTCGTGTTGATGAGAGAGATACCTTGTTCTTCGAGGACAGACTCGTTGTTCCCAAAGGTGATCTCAGGAAGCTCATAATGGAAGAAGCTCATGATTCTCTCCTTTCCATTCATCCTGGCAGTTCCAAGATGTACCAAGACCTCAAGCAATCTTACTGGTGGACACGCATGAAAAGGGAGATTGCCCAATTCGTGAATGAATGTGATGTTTGCAGAAGAGTGAAAGCAGAACATCAACGTCCAGCCGGTCTTCTCCAACCTCTTCCTATTCCCGAGTGGAAGTTCGACCACATTGAAATGGACTTCGTCACTGGATTTCCTAAATCCAAGCGAGGAAATGATTCTATCTTCGTGGTGATTGACAAGCTTACCAAAGTCGCTCACTTCCAGCCAGTCAAAGAATCCATCAATGCAGCTCAATTGGCAGAGTTGTACACTTCCAGAATTGTGTCCTTACATGGCATTCCTCAAGTTATCTCCTCAGACCGTGGAAGCTTGCTCACATCCAGGTTCTGGGACTCCTTTCAGTCCGCCATGGGCACTAAAATCAGGTTCAGCACTGCTTTTCACCCTCAGACTAGTGGTCAAGTCGAGCGAGTGAATCAGATTCTAGAAGACATGCTCAGAGCCTGTGTCATATCTTTTGGCATGAAATGGGAAGACTGCCTTCCATTTGCCGAGTTCTCTTACAACAACAGCTTTCAAGCAAGTGCAGGCAAAGCTCCGTTTGAAATTCTCTATGGCAGAAAGTGCTGTACCCCTCTCAACTGGTCTGAAACAGGAGAACGTCAACTTCTTGGCAATGACTTGATCTCAGAAGCCGAAGAGATGTGCAAAGTCATACGTGAGAATCTCAAGGCCGCTCAGTCGCGTCAGAAGAGCTACTATGACGGCAAGCATCGTGATTTGGCCTTCAACATCAGTGATCATGTCTATCTCCGAGTTTCTCCGATGAAAGGCACCCAAAGATTTGGTATCAAAGGAAAGCTTGCTCCTAGATACGTCGGGCCTTTCAAGATTCTTGGCAAAAGAGGCGATCTAGCCTATCAACTCGAGCTCCCTTCCAACTTTGCCAATGTTCATGATGTCTTCCATGTGTCTCAACTCCGCAAATGCTTCAAGGCACCTGAGCGCATGATTCCGTTTGAAGAGATTGATCTTCAACAAGACCTGTCCTACCGAGAGCATCCCGTTGCCATTCTCGAAGAAACCGAACGCAAGACCCACAACAAGTCCATCAAATTCCTGAAAGTCAAGTGGTCACATCACACCGACCGAGAAGCTACCTGGGAACGAGAAGATCATCTTCGTTCTGAGTACCCTTCCTTTTTCCAGTCCTAGATCTCGGGACGAGATCTTTTTGTAGTAGAGGAGAGTTTGTAATGCCCCGGATGTAATACTTTCCCTTTTGGGTATATAATATATCTCCGGCTTCATCTATTTCCATTCCGGGTTCTTTGTCTTTCGGGTTTTAGTCGTTTTGTCGTGTGAGTGTGTGGCATTCATTCATATCATGTAGACATGTGCATCGCTTTGCATTTGTGTTGTCGGTTGCATCCGGTTCCACGCGTTCCTTCCCGTTGTCCGTTTCGCGTTCCGGAGCTCCCTCACGTGTCCGTGACGTCCCGTAGGCCTACTTTGGTGTTTGGGCGTGTAACGTTACCGATGTGGCGCGAGACTTATCGTGTGTTGTTGTTTCGTTGTGTGCAACCCGCCTCTCAAATCTCGTCGCGTTTGGACTCCGTTTGCTATTCCAACAGTTATTCGTGTGGGCCCAAAGTGCCTTCATTTTGTGTCCCAGAAACACCCCTACATGCAGTCCACTACCCTCTCCTAGGCCCATCTAAACTTCCCCCGCGATCGGATCCGTCAGATCGCGATCGGAGGGCTCCAAACACCCCTAAATCCCCCCTAACCCTAAAAATCTGCTATATGATAGAACCCCCTAGTCTATTTTGGCATCCCTAACCCTAGCTCCTTGTTCCCCACATCTCCACCTCAAATTTTGGATCTGGCCAATCCCCCCCAGCCACTTGGGAGCTTCCGCCGGCCGAACCCCCGATTTGCTAGGCTCCCGAAGAAACCAGCCGACCGCCGCTGTTTTTCTCCTTCGCCAGGGCCAAGTCAACGCCCGCATCGATCGATCCTTCGGCAGGCCTCGGCCACTTCGTCCCTCCCCCGATCGATCGCCTCCTTCAGATCCAGGCCCGAAGACCAGGACCACTTCGCCGCGCCGGAGCGTGGGCCTCCCTCCTCCCGCAGCTCCGCAGCGGCCCACCGCACCAAGCCGCGAGGCCCAGCGCCGCAGCTCCTCCAGGCCTCCCGCATCGCCTCCCGCGCTAGGCCGCAGCCGCCTCCCCTCGGCGCCCGGTGGGCCGAGGCTTCCCACCGGCCCGACGCGCCGCCCGCCGCTGGGTTTTCCTCCAGCCAGCCGCCCCGGGCCGCAGCCTCTTCGTCAGCTTCCGCCCAGGCCGCCGCCGCCTCCATCCCGCGGGCCGCGCCGGGCCGCTCCCTCGCCCGTCCGCTGCCCCGAGCCCAGCCGCGCCTCCAGTCGGGCCGGATCCAGACCGGGCCCGTGCTCCTTTTTTTTCAGATCTGTGTGAGAGGTTGACCCCTAAAAACCTCTAAGTCCTAGATCTTTTACTTGTCTGATGCATTATTCAACTACTGATAACTTTTTGTGTGGATGTCCGTTTCGCGCAAATAGCATGTCCAGACGTTCGTGGTGAATAGCACTACGTTTTATCTTTTTGTGTCATGCATGTTAGAAGTCATCTAGATGCTTGTTTTGCCGTTGCAAGAGTGCATCCCGGTATAATTGCTGCTATGTGATGTTTTTATGCCATCTTTGCCATGTGATATCTTTTAGCTCGTTTACCCGAATGATGCAAATGACATGTCCACGTGTTCGTCTTGCCATGCTCTACATGTTGTTTGTGTTAGGTTGCATGATAGATTTCTTCTTGCCATGTTTATCATCGTTGCAAAGTGCCATGTGGCTGTGATGTTGTTTCACTTGTTATGAAATGCCATCTTGTTGAGCTCGTTGCTATCGTTGTGTTTATCTCCATGAAGCATGCTTGTATGTTTCGGGATCACCATCATGTGTACTTTGATGTGGTGCTTACCACTTGCCATGTTTAGTTTCGAGGTGACTTAAACTTGCTCTTTTAGATGCCACGATGAAACTGCTGTTTTAACACTTAGTGGATTTTCACGAAGTCTGAAATCTGTAACGTTCCGATGCCATGTTTGCTTGCTGCTCTAGGACAAACCATGATAGTTTTGGAGTGGATCTTGATTGTTCCTTGTAGTATATATTGTTGGATTTCCATTCATGTTCTCACATGCTTATTTGAGTGGCTGTAGCATGTTTAACTTTTTCTCCAAAGTTTCAATAAAATTCTGCTGCCAGAATTTTATTGTCAAGTTCAATATGTCCAAGCTCATTGCTATTGATCCGTGGCTCCTTTGGGGGTGCACCTTTGGACTTATTTGCTGTAGTATATGTCTAGTTTATGTTCATGTCCTTTGCCATGTTGTTTGAGTGCTGTAGCTTAATTATTTTGTGCTCCGAAGTTGCTATGTTGCTGTAATTTTCAGCTTTCGCTCATTTCTTGTTTCGGGCATAACTTTTAGCCCGTAGCTCCGATTTCAGCGAGTCTTATATGAAACTTGATTGATTTTCTGTGTAGATTCATAATATCATATTGTTATCATGTTTTGAGGTGTTTTGCTTGAGTGCTATTTTCCGTGCTCCGTGTGCATCCTTAGTGCATCCATCATGCATCCGTCATTTTCGATTGTGCATTGCATCTTGTTGATTTGTGCCTTGTGTGATTGTATTGTTTAGAGCCGGAAGCTGAGACCGAGTACGAGTACGAGCACGAGGTTTCCAACGAGGTTGAGCACGAGGACCCTTCTTACGATCCGAACGACTTCTCTTCAGGCAAGATGACCGAACCCCGATAACATTACTATCTTTGCCTATTGCTAGTAGTTCCGTTCTATAGTTTTGCCTCGATGCCCATGTTCTTCCTGTCAGCCTCCTACTTGTAACCATTGCCATGTTTAACCACCCTACCTATGCAAACCGTTGCTTGGCTAAGTACGCTTCGCTCAGCCCTTCTTATAGCGTTGCTAGTTGCAGGTGAAGATCGAAGATGCTTGCTTCATATTGAAGTTTTGTTGGGTTATATCACACTATATAATTGCTAAATGAAATCATCTATATATTGGCAAGGGTGGAAGGCTAAGCCTTTTGCTTAGTGATTTGTTCCACTCATGCCGTTACGAACCGTATAAACCGGTGTTATGTTCCTTGATTATGCGTTCCTAACACGGTTGGGGTGTATGGGACCCTCTCAATAAACCGCTAAGTGCTAAGTCTTTTCCAGCAAGTCCCAACATTGGTACTATTCGCCTAAACAACTAAAACTTTCCGAGGGAGTAATTAACCCGAGGCTTAATTAATTCAACCCCCCTGGGCCAGTGCTCGAATTGAGTGTTGGTCCAAACTAGAGTCGTGTGCGGGGCCCCCCTTGGCAACTTGGGTATTTCGGCCACTGTACGCTGTGCTCATCCGGTCGTGGCCTGAGACTAGATACGCGCGGCTACTATCAGGGTGTCGGCACGCCGGGAGGATTTGCTGGATTAGCCTTACCTTAGTTCGGATTATCTTGAGCACGGGATTCCGAGAATACTCGGGTCTTCCCACTTTGGAGTTGCGACTCCGCGGATCGTGGGCTTGTAATGGGTCAAGTTGGAACACCCCTGCAGGGTTATGAACTTTCGAAAGCCGTGCCCGCGGTTATGTGGCAGATGGGAGCTTGTTAATATCCGGTTGTAGATAACTTGACACAATGTTTCTAATACACTACCAGCGTGTGTTCCGTGACCGTCAATTTCCGAATAGGGATTCGGGAGTTGAACACGGAGGGGTTATGTTTGTTGAGCTTGTAGCTAGGATCACTTCGTGATCACTTCTCGTCCGAGGCTTTCTCTTCTCGCTCTCACTCACGTAAGCTAGTTGCTAGTTGCTGCTGCAGAAACTTATTCTTTTCTTCAGCCTTATCCTCTCCCAAGGCTTAAATAGTCTTGTTAACCGGGAACGGGATTGCTGAGTCCTCTGTGGCTCACAGTTACTTCACCACACCAGATGCAGGTCCAGCTGTGAGCTATCCAGGTGATGGCACTGAGCTAGACTGGGAGTACGACGAGGAGCGTAGTCGATACTATGTGCGTTATCCTGATGATCAGTAGTGGAGACTTCTACTAGGATTCGATCCGACCTGTGGTTTATTTATTTAAGTTTGGTATCTTGACATTTGGATTTTGCCCTTAGAGGGTTGTGATATTCTTAATGTGTGATGTTTGAGACATGTATTGTATTTGTGTGACGTGGCGAGTGTAAGCCAACTATTTATGTTTACAATTCCCCTCTTTTACATGAGATGTGCAAAGATTACCAAACTTGAGATCATTCTAGGATGGACTTATGCCTTTAAGTCGTGCCTCGACACGTAGGAGGTATAGTTCCATCCTGGGCATTACACTTTGGTAAGTGGAATTTGGTAAGGAAAAATTTATATAGTGTGCTGAAATTTATTGCCACTTGTCACGATGGCTCAAAATTCTTTGAGGGGCTTGTTCGGGGTATCTTCACCCCGAGCAAAAGAGCAAAGAGTTGCTCCTCAACCTACTGCACCTATTGAAAATGTTTGCTTTGAGATTCCTTCGGGTATGATAGAGAAACTGCTTGAAAATTCCTATACAGGAGATGGAACACTTCACCCCGATTTACATCTAATCTATGTGGATGAAGTTTGTGGATTGTTTAAGCTTGCAGGTATGCCCGAGGATGTTATCAAGAAGAAGGTCTTCCCTTTATCTTTGAAGGGAGATGCATTGACATGGTTCAGGCTATGCGATGATATGGAGTCATGGAACTATAATCGTCTGAAGTTGGAATTTCATCATAAGTTCTACCCTATGCACCAGGTTCATCGTGATCGTAATTATATTTATAATTTCTGGCCTCGCGAAGTAGAAAGCATCGCTCAAGCTTGGGGGAGGCTTAAGTCAATGTTATATTCATGCCCCAATCATGAGCTCTCAAGAGAAATGATTATTCAAAAACATTATGCTCGGCTTTCTAATAATAATCGCTCCATGCTCGATACTTCTTGTTCTGGCTCTTATATGATGAAGACTATTGACTTCAAATGGGATTTATTGGAAAGAATTAAATGCAACTCTGAAGATTGGGATCTCGACAAAGGTAAGGAGTCAGGTATGACCCCTAAGTTTGACTGTGTTAAAGCTTTTATGGATACCAATGTTTTCCATGAGTTTAGCACTAAATATGGACTTGACTCTGAGATAGTAGCTTCTTTCTGTGAATCCTTTGCTGCTCATGTTGATCTCCCCAAGGAGAAGTGGTTTAAATACCATCCCCCTATTGAAGTAAAAGTAGTGGAACCTATTAAAGTTGAAGAAAAGACTATCACTTATAATGTTGATCATGTTATACCTACCGCTTATATTGAGAAACCACCTTTCCCTTTTAAGATAAAGGATCATGCTCAAGCTTCAACTGTAGTTCGTAAGAGTAATACTAGAACACCTACACCCTCTGAGCAAATTAAATTTGAACCTACTATTGCTATGGTTAAAGATCTCTTGGTAGAAGATTTAGATGGACATGTTATTTATCTCCAAGAAGAGTCTGCTAGGATAGCCAAACCCAATGCTAGGAATAGACATAAACATGTTGTAGGCTTGCCTGTTATCTCCGTCAAGATAGGAGATCATGGCTATCATGGTCTATGCGACATAGGTGCTAGTGCAAGTATTATCACTCTTGATTTGTATAACAAAATTATGCATGATATTGCACCTGTTGAGTTAGAAGGGATTGATGTTACTATTAAGCTCGCTAATAGAGATACTATTTCACCAGTTGGGATTGTTAGAGATATTGAAGTCTTGTGTGGGAACGTTAAATACCCTGCTGATTTTCTTGTTCTTAGTTCCCCACAAGATGCTTTCTGTCCCATTATATTTGGTAGACCCTTCTTGAATACCGTTAATGCCAAGATAGACTGCGTGAAAGATATTGTCACTATTGGATTAGGGGATATGTCTCATGATTTTAACTTTGCTAAATTCCGTAGACAGCCCCTTGAAAAGGCACCACCCAGTAAAGATGAAATTATTGGTCTTGCTTCTATTGTTGTGCCACCTAATGATCCTTTAGAACAATACTTGCTAGACCATGAAAATGATATGCTTATGAATGAGAGAAGGGAGATAGATGACATATTCCTTACACAGGAACCCGTATTGAAAAACAACTTGCCTGTTGAAATCCTAGGGGATCCTCCTCCACCCAAGGGTGAACCCGTGTTTGAACTTAAACTGTTACCTGGTAATCTTAAGTATGTTTATCTTGATGAAAAGATGGTATATCCTCTTATTATTAGTGCTAACCTTTCAGAGCAGGAAGAAGAAAACTCTGAAGAAGCATCGAGCTGCTATTGGATATACTCTGGATGATCTTAAGGGCATTAGTCCCACTATATGTCAACACAAGATAAAATTGGAAGAAAATGCTAAACCAGTTATCGATCATCAGCGACGGTTAAATCCTAAGATGAAAGAAGTGGTGAGGAAGGAAATACTAAAGCTCCTAGAAGCAGGTATTATCTATCCAGTTGTTGATAGCCAGTGGGTAAGTCATGTCCATTGTGTTCCTAAGAAAGGCGGTATGACTGTTATCCCTAATGATAAAGATGAATTGATCTCGCAAAGAATAGTTATAGGTTATAGGATGGTAATTGATTTCCGTAAGTTAAATAAAGCTACTAAGAAAGATCATTACCCCTTGCCATTTATTGATCAAATGCTAGAAAGGTTATCCAAACATACTCATTTCTGCTTTCTAGATGGTTATCCCGGTTTCTCTCAAATACCTGTGTCAAAAGGGGATCAAGAAAATACCACCTTTACTTGTCCTTTCGGTACCTTTGCTTATAGACGTATGCGTTTTGGTTTATGTAATGCACCTGCTACCTTTCAAAGATGCATGATGGCTATATTCTCTGACTTTTGTGAAAAGATTGTTGAGGTATTCATGGATGATTTCTCCGTTTACGGAACTTCTTTTGATGATTACTTAAGCAACCTTGATCGAGTTTTGCAGAGATGTGAAGACACTAATCTTGTCTTGAATTGGGAGAAGTGCCACTTTATGGTTAATGAAGGCATTGTCTTGGGACATAAAATTTCTGAAAGAGGTATTGAAGTTGACAAAGCTAAGGTTGATGCTATTGAAAAGATTCCATGCCCAAAGGACATCAAAGGTATACGAAGTTTCCTTGGTCATGGCGGGTTTTATCGGAGGTTCATTAAGGACTTCTCCAAAATCTCCAGGCCTCTGAACAATCTCTTACAGAAAGATATTCATTTTGTCTTTGATGATGATTGTCTAGAAGCATTTGAAATACTTAAGAAAGCATTGATCTATGCACCTATTGTCCAGCCTCCTGACTGGAATTTACCCTTTGAGATTATGTGTGATGCTAGTGATTATGTTGTAGGAGTTGTTTTAGGGCAAAGAGTTGATAAGAAATTGAATGTTATCCAGTATGCTAGTAAAACTCTAGATAGTGCCCAAACAAATTATGCTACCACTGAGAAAGAATTTTTTAGCAGTTGTGTTTGCTTGTAATAAGTTTAGACCCTACGTCGTTGATTCTAAATTAACTATTCACACTGGTCATGCTGCTATCAAATACCTTATGGAAAAGTAAGATGCTAAACCTAGACTTATTAGATGGGTTCTCTTGCTGCAAGAATTTGACTTGCATATTATTGATAGAAAGGGAGCTGAGAACCCCGTAGCAGATAACTTGTCTAGGTTAGAGAATATATTTGATGACCCACAACCTATTGATGATAGCTTTCCTGATGAACAACTAGCTGTCATAAGTACTTCTCGTACTGCTCGATGGTATGCTGATTATGCTAATTATATTGTTGCTAAGTTTATACCTCCTAGCTTCACATACCAGCAAAAGAAAAAGTTCTTCTATGATTTGAGGCATTACTTATGTGATGACCCACATCTTTATAATGAAGGAGTAGATGGTATTATTAGACATTGTGTACCTGAGCATGAACAGGAACAGATCTTATGCAAGTGCCACTCCGAAGCTTATGGAGGACACCATGCGGGAGATAGAACTGCACACAAGGTATTGCAATCTGGTTTTTATTGGCCTACTCTCTTCAAGGATGCTCGTAAGTTTGTCTTATCTTGTGATGAATGTCAAAGAATTGGTAATATTAGTAGACGCCAAGAAATGCCTATGAATTATTCACTTGTTATTGAACCATTTGATGTGTGGGGCTTTGATTATATGGGACCTTTTCCTGCCTCTAATGGTACACACACATTTTAGTTGATGTTGATTACGTTACTAAGTGGGTAGAAGCTATTCCAACTAGTAGTGCTGATCACAGCACATCTATTAAGATGCTTAAAGAAGTTATATTTCCGAGGTTTGGAGTCCCTAGATATCTAATGACTGATGGTGGTTCACACTTTATTCATGGTGCTTTCCGTAAGATGCTTGCTAAGTATGATGTCAACCATAGAATTGCATCACCTTACCTCCCACAGACTAGTGGTCAAGTAGAACTAAGTAATAGGGAGTTGAAATTAATCTTGCAAAAGACAGTTAATAGGTCTAGACAGAATTGGTCCAAGAAACTAGATGATGCATTATGGGCCTATAGAACTGCATACAAAAATCCTATGGGTATGTCTCCATATAAGATGGTATATGGAAAAGCTTGTCACTTACCTCTTGAGCTAGAACATAAGGCATATTGGGCTATTAAAGAGCTCAACTATGATTTCAAACTTGCCTGTGAGAAGAGGCTATTTGACATTAGCTTTCTCGATGAGTGGAGAACCCAGGCCTATGAGAATGCCAAACTGTTTAAAGAAAAAGTTAAAAGATGGCTTGACAAAAGGATACAAAAGTGTGAGTTTAACGTAGGTGATTATGTCTTGCTATTCAACTCTTGTTAAGATTTTTTGCTGGAAAACTTCTCTCCAAGTGGGAAGGACCTTACATTATCGAGTAGGTCTATCGTTCCGGTGCCATAAAAATCAACAACTTCGAAGGCACAAATCCGAAGGTAGTGAATGGTCAAAAGATCAAACATTATATCTCAGGTAATCCTATAAATGTTGAAACCAATATTATTGAAACCATAACCCCAGAGGAATACATAAGGGACACTTTCCAGAACGATTGAGCCTCCGAAAAGGAAAAGGTATGTGATACGGTAAGTAAACCGACTCCAAAACAGTTCTAAAGGTAATTTTCTCTGTTTTGGAATATTTAGAAAATAGGAAAATAAACCGCAGTTCGGAGGAGACACGGGGCCTCCTCAAGGGTAGGGGGCGCGCCCCCCTTCCCAGGGCGCGCCCCCTGCCTCCAGGGCACCCCGTGTGTCCCCCGGACTCCGTTTTCTTGTGGGTTACTCCTTTTGTTCGGGAAAAATTCATTATATGTACTCCCGAAGGTTTTGACCTCTGTATCACGCAAAAGTCCTCTGTTTTCGTTTCGAGCTGTCGCTGTCATAGATAAAGGCAACATGTCGTCCCAGGATTCGGTGGGAGAAAGCTGTGTGACAGATTTCCTAGCTGACCCTAAGGTCTATGGTGACTGGGAGCATTATGGTTGGACCACGGAGGGAGAAGAAGACCACGATGCAAACAGGAAGGATTGGACTAGCTCAGATGAAGACGTAGTCCCACTCCCTCAACCTGGATACATGCACGTGGAGTTCAAAAAGTCAAGCCTTCCAGACAGAGTAAAGAAACCTAAGATCGAATTTATTCCTTTTAACCTCTCGGGAAAACAAGCAGGCACTATGCAAGAGGATATTAAATCTTGAGCAAGAGATCAATGATATAAAGGAGCAAAATTTTGTCCTTAAGCGTAAGCTGAGGAAGAAGCCATCATCACCAACCCCGAAGAAGGAGACATAATCATATGGGTATTGGCACTCCCCTTGGCAGCCAAGCTTGGGGGAGTAACCCTGGTATCGTATCACCATCACTCCTATCTTTACCGTTTTACTTAGTTCGATCCTTTTGGTAGTATCTTGATCTATTAGA
Organism: Secale cereale; assembly: GCA_902687465.1. NCBI lineage: Eukaryota > Viridiplantae > Streptophyta > Magnoliopsida > Poales > Poaceae > Secale > Secale cereale. The sequence goes on from LR738715.1 coordinate 799,262,301, forward strand.
ATAAAGTTAGCATGATTTAGTTGTGAGCTTTTTGCTTTGTGAGCTTTATCCTTTGTAATCGAGTCCGTGAGCTATATAATAAAGATTAGTGTTGAGTTAAGGGCTTGATTTCCTCACTTGGGTCATGATAAAAAGAAAGAAGACATAAAGAGTATCAAAGAGATCATATTGATCTTATGGGAAGTAATGACTTCACATACAAGAGTATGATAAATAAAAGTTGTTGGGAGGTAACAAACATAGTTTTGGTCATCGTTGCAATTAATAGGAAGTAATAAAAGAAGAGAGGCTTCACATACAAATATACTATCTTGGACATCTTTTATGATTGTGAGCACTCATTAAAGTATGACATGCTAAAGAGTTGATGTTGGACATGGAAGACAACATAATGGGTTATGTCCTCTTATATCTGAAATAAAGTATATTGTCATGGATCTTCCTGTAAGTGCATCTAGTGCCACCCCTAGTTGGTTTTGGAGTATTGACGACAAACCTGGTTGAGGGAGTAATGTGTTTGTGAGAATTGCAGGATAACACAGGTAGTAGTCCCTCATTGATTCGGTTTACCTACCGGAGATGACCCCTAAAAATGTATGAAGACATTGACAATAGTGGTGGTACATGAAGATAATCATATTGAAGACTATGACAAGAGAAGACATTGTGTGAATACTATGGAGAGCGAAGACTTAGATGTTTCGTTGTTTCCTTTTCTTCTTTGTTGAGTCATAGGAACCACCGTACTGTTAAATGGGGTCCAAGTGATGTAAGTCAGAGTGACTGAAGTGATGCTCAACCAAATCCTATGTCTTCAAGCGAATACAATGAGAGCAAATCTTATCTAGAGTTGGATGAGTCAGCTTTACTTGTAGCCCAAGTAAAGTTGTCGTGTGAGTGTTTGAAATCTGACCGTTGGAACGCGTGTCAGTTCTTTAGTGACCCAGGGTCACTTCGGACAAATCAGGTCGGGTTGCCCAGTGGCTATAAATAGCCCACCCCCTACACCATAAATTGGTGGCTGCTCAGAGTTATTACACGGCTTTTGTCGTTTGAGAGCAACCCACCTCCGAAGCGTTTGAGAGAGAAATCCTTGCGAGGACAAAGCCAAAACACCCAGAGCCAAAGAGTGTTAGGCATCACTGAAGTCTTTCTGTTTGTGTGACCTGAAGACTTATTACACTTGAGGACTGTGTTTCCTCCTGCCGGTTAGGCGTCGCGTTCTGAGCATCCAAGAGTCATTGTGGATCGCCGGTGAACGAAGTCTGTGAAGGTTTGGAAGTCTACCTTGAAGACTTACCAGAGTGATTGGGCGAGGACTAGGTGTCCTTAGCTCAAGGGGAATAAGGTGAAGACGCGGTCTTCTGAGTTAAATCTCAGCCTCCCTAACCAGACGTATAGTTGTCACAGCAACTGGAACTGGTCTAACAAATCACTGTCCTCCCCGAGCTACTGGTTCTATCCTTTCCTTCCCTTTACTTACCGTCCTATGTTGTGAAGTCATTGCCTGCTTGCCTTATCTGATTGACTTCACTGATTATCTACTTGTTGTGATTGGCTTCATTCCTTCTTCCATCTTGATCCCTACTGCCTAGCTGCTATTAGTCTTCGTGCTTTCACTTCATTGAATACATGACTATGGCTTGTCTAGTGTAGTCTACTTTCCGCTGCATACTAATAGGATTGAGTTTATCTTTTGTCTTCAAAACTATCATGTTTTGAAGCATTTCATAAAAATTGCCTATTCACCCCCCCCCCCTCTAGTCGATATACTGCACTTTCAATTGGTATCAGGGCAAGGTACTCCCTTGTTCTGTGTGATTCGGTTTAACCACCTGGAGTTTTAGCTATGTCGACCGCAGGAATGAAGACAGTGTTTTGCCCCATGTTTGACGGTCACAAGTATCCCAAGTGGAAGGCCATGATGAAGAAACGTCTCATGGCAATTAACAGTGAGCTGTGGACCGTCACTGAGATTGGTCTTACCGATCTATGCAAGAGGGCAGAAGTTGATGACATTCGCAAGTTCACTCTTCTCAATCTCACAGCGAAGGACGTCATCTGCTCCTATCTGTCTCAAAATCAGTTCAGGAACATCATGCATCTTGATCATGCGAAGCTTATCTGGGACCGTCTCTTTGAAGTCTATGAAGGTCATCGAACTCATGATGATTCCGGGTTTGAGGAATTCAAAGAATCTCTCAAGACGATGACTTTCGATCCAGAACCATCATCCTCTGCACCATGTCTTATGGCAAAAGGTGCCAAGGTAACCGAATGCTATCCATCTGAATCTAGTGATGATGAATCTGGTGATGAATTTGGACCCAGCTATGTCAAGCTTGCTTCCCTTGCCACTAAACAACAAATTGCTCTGGAAAAGGCTAAAAAAATGCTTAATAAGAGCAATGATATGTTGGGTGAAGAAATGGATCAGTCGAAAAACTTAGCTGAAAGTCTCGAGAGACTTCAGGCTAAAGTAACTACGCTTCAAAGTCATCATAACACTCTCTTACCTGATCATGAAAAGCTAAGAGTATGTTATGAAGATCTTCAGAAGGAGCGTGATTCATTACTTGCTCAACAAATCAGTGCCACTTACGAAGAGTTTAAACCACCATGTCTAAAATGCATTGAGCGTGATAACGCTACATCTATTGATGAATGTTCTACTGATGCCACTGTTGCAATATCTTCAACTACTGATGTGGTAACTAACCCCTCTGCTGAGGATACCACTACTATTGCTGATGAAAATGCTAGGTTGAAGACTTTGCTTGAAACAGGGATGTACAAAAGCCTCAAAGGGCATCAGACTCTATGTGATGTCCTCAAAAAGCAGATACTGAACCGAAACCCTAGGAAAGAGGGTGTTGGGTTCGACAAGAAAATGAATGTTAATGGTTCATACTGGAAGCCTGAGCAGTATCCCAAAACCACATGGGTCGCTGCAAAGGAACCTTCAGTGGATCCATCTACCCTATCTGGCTTCACTTGTGCTAATCCTCTTATCATTGATGAATCATTTGATGCAAACTATAAACTGTTTAAGAATCAAAATGGTGAACGGTTTGCCAGGTACATTGGTACTAACTGCAGGAACGGGCCACCTATGAAGAAGATCTGGGTACCCAAAGGTTGTCTCGAGAAACTTCCGGCAAACGTCATCATGACACCTCTTGGGAAGAAGACAAACCCCAGACCAAAGGCTTCATATGGTCCTAAGGCTTCATACAGACAAAGGACTCACCTAAGTCACCCTAACGCGGATGTTTTGCAGGGAAACCATACTCAGACCCATGAATATGAGCGTGTTTCTTCAAACCACTATATTCATTAAAACAAAGAATTTTTCTGCCTATTCTTATGAGTATTATTCTCCTCCTGCAAGATTATTTGCTAGGGCTCCAAAGCCAAAATTCTCAGATGCTGCTCTTAGACTCATTACTTCTAAGCCACCCCTGAAGATGTGGGTGGTTAAGAAGAACTAACTTTCTCTTACAGGGAAATGTCTCCAGCCGAATATCAAAGGCGTCTAATGCTATTGCTGGGGACCTAAAACACTTGTAGGGCACAAGATCAAATGCCCAAAATGACTTACTGCTCATAATGCTCATGAATCACTTGCTAAACATCTTATCAATCCTTACTTGGGTCTAAGCTTTCATAATCCACTTATACATCAAATGTTTATGCTTCATAATGGCTTTTGGTGAAGCCTATCTGTCGTGGAATTAACACGGCAGATGTCCGGTTTAACGGACTTGATGATGGAACCATCGCACGGGTTAGCTTGAAAGGGTTCATGGCGCCCAAAGGACACAAAAGGCTTTATACTAGTTCGGCCCCTTCGAGAAGGTAAAAGCCTACGTCTAGTTGGTTTGGTATTACTCGGGCGTCGGATTACAGGGAGCGGAATCGCTTGTCTGCGTCTCGACGGATTGATTGTTGCTTGTCCTTGAACCGGTGCCGGGTCGTCCCTTTATATAGAGGTGACGCCTGGTCCGGTTTACAGAGTCCCGAGGCCGGCTCATAATCGTGTCCGCCTCGGTCTCTGCTCTTCCTTTCTTATTTCTCAAGTTACATCTCTCTGGCGGTTGACAAACCGTATTTCTATACATGGGCCCTGAAATCTTATGGGCCGTGATCTCTACTAATAATAAATTAAGTACGATATAGTTAAGCCGGTTTACAATATCCGGTTTATACCTATTAACCATATCCCTGACATTAGGCCCCAGAATGATTTGAACTTGTTCATATCAGTCTCCATCGTCTTCTGCAACTTCTCTTCTGTCTTCATTTTTTGTAAACCGGCTCTGACGTCATCTTCCAAAATCATTAAAGTCTGACAATGACATCAGCTCCGCATTTAACGCCGCGAGCTGTACTATAGCTTGTTTTTAATGGTTATCCCGAGAATCGAGGCGTTCAACGGATCTTTATCCGATTTTTCTCCCTTGATTACCGCACCTGTCGTTTCATATCTGCCTCTCTGTCTATAAATAGTGCTGCCCCTCCTCATTCTTCCTTCTCGCTTCTTCTTCCTCCTTCCGCTTTCTGACCCGCAAGTCTCCATTGCTGCTCGAGCTCAAGAACGCACCGACGACCGCAGGATCTTCAGCCTTCGACCGGCCGCCGCATCAACCTGAGCCTTGACCAGATTTTCTCCGCCGCCGATTCTCACTGTCCCTGGTACGTTCATTCACCTCTCGGTAGATCTGTGTCCACCATTGTTTCGCCCGTGTTCTTCCGCCATTAGGGCTGTCGATGAAGCTCTTGTCCCTTCATAGATCTTAGTACATAAAAACCTTGTAATCTTTAGGCCTTAATCTGTAGGTCTCTCACTCAGCACCAGATTAGATCTCACTATAATAACCATGTAGTTTTATCCATCCCACCATTAGAGCTTCTGCTTTTTAGAACTCCGCCATTAGAGCTCCACCATTAGAACCTTCTGTACTAGTTCCGCATATTTAGCTGTTGCACTTTGCCCCTTAAATCTTGTTGTTTTTACTTCCGCCGTTTGCCTGCTTTAGATCTCCTTTTTATGCATCTCCCAATGAACTCATCTGCCCTAAATTGGACCTCTGTAGATTTTCCATGCAATTTTCGTTTCTTTATCTCCGTATGCTCAGATCTATTTTTCCTTAGTAACGCGTTGAAAACTTGTTTTTCTCTTCAATAGACCTACTAAATATGCTCCGGTTTAGATCATCATGTCATAAACCGGAAATGATGTAACCTGATATAATAACTTTAAACGATTCCCCTTCAACTGCCATTTAAACCGGAAATGATAAAACTCTGTTTCATAATTACCGGTTTAACCTTGCCAAACAATTCTCCATTTTAACCATTGCATATCATGATCATATTCCGGATCATTACTCTTTCATAATCCGTCTTTGCACTTTTCTCTTCTTCAGTACTTTGCTCAAATGGCCAAGCAATATGTTTCGTGCGACTGGGTTCGTTCTGTTGTAACTGAAGAGGATTTAGTCAAACTATCAAGCATTGGTACGTTAGGTCCTCAGGCTGAATTGAAATGGCGCGCTCCGGGTAATGAGTGTCCTCCCGCTCCTAGGTCCGGGGAAGTGATTGTATTTCTGGATCACATCTCCAGGGGTTTCTCTCCCCCCGGTTCAAAATTTTTCCGGGACGTCCTTGCCACCTTCCAGCTGCATCCACAGGATATCGGACCGAACTCCGTTTCCAATATTTGTGATTTCCAAGTTTTCTCTGAAGCTTATCTGCAAGAAGAGCCTTCGGTTGATCTTTTTCGGGATTTCTTCCACGCAAACCGGCGTACTGAGTTCACCAGCGGGCCTCACCAAGAGCTTGGTGGTATCAGTATTCAGAAGAGGAGGGATGTAGTTTTCCCTCACGCCTCCTTGCACACTCATCCAAAGGACTGGAACAAGTCCTGGTTTTACTGCATAGACACATCTCCTGAAGGTGAAAACCCTTTGCCGGGTTATCGTGAAACTCGTATCCCGGCAAATCACCCCTTGCCGCAACGATTAAGCGCTGCTGAACGGATCCCATTTTCTCCTCAACTCTCTAAGCTGAGGGCCTTCATAGCGAACGGCCTGATTGGCACAGATTTTCTTCGCTGCTGGTTATCATGGAGTATCCTTCCCTTAAGCCGGCGCCCTGATTTGATGTGCAATTACTCCGGTAAATCGGATGACCCTCAGAGATTTTCTAAGGATAAGTTGTCTGAATCGGAAGTAATTGAATCGGCCAAGAAGATTGTTAATCCTGCTCTAACAGACTGCACCAAGGTTGGCTTGGCCCCATACTTCAAGAAAAACAAGCAGCCTGAGGTAAATGTCTTTAACTTGTACTTTATAAACCGTCCTCTTTGAACCGTCTTTTACTTGCCTTCCCTTTTTTTCATTTAGGCTGATGATCCTTTCTGGAGGAGGAAACCTCAAGAAAAACCTGCAAGGCAAACTCGCCGAAAGACTCCTGCAAATAAGAAAAGGAAAGCCGCCGTTGATGCCGGTTCTCCTTCTGAAGATGATGATCCGGACTCCGAGGTACGCTTTACTCCGGTTTACATTTGCCTTTATATACTTGTTCATATCTCTAATGATGCCCTTTTCACAGGATCCACTCGAAGGTGATAACCCGGCGGAGATTGAGGTAACCCTTATTTCTTCCGATTCAGAACCCCCTCCTCAAAAGAACCGTCGGACTGTTAGAAAGTATCAATTTTCTCATCCTTATGCTAAGTTGGATCCCAATTTTAATTTGAAGAAACAACAGCACGAAGCCTTGCGCCGGACCACTCGCCATAGCGGCTTGGCAGTGGAATCCTCTGGAATTTCGCTAACTCCGGTTCGAAAGCGCCGCGCTGAGGTGATGCTCTCTCCAACTCTTCTTCATCCCAAGGCCGGTCTTATCAGAAAACCACTTAAACCGACTGATCCTGATTATCAGGAAACTCCGCTGTCTTCATCTGGCGAATCAACTGCGACACAGCTTCCACCTTTGAAGACTGTCCCAGGGTAATTCTCTTTACTTTTTCCGGTTTATAACCTTCTTTTTCTTTATAATGCTGACTTATCTTTGCTTGTTTTTCCAGCAAACCGAAACCCAGCAAAAGAGCTAAGGGTAAGAAGCCTGTCGCTGACCCTTCTACTGATGAACCAGTAATTGAACCGTCAACAACTGTCCCTCCTGAAGATACTCCTGTCACTCCGGTTCAAGAACCTGTCCTTGATATTCCTGCCACTGATGCTGCCCAAGATCCACCAAGTCCGGCCCGGGTTAGCTCTCCTCAAGTTAATCCGGGATCTCCTGATCCGGCCCAAGCTGAAGTCACACCTCCCAATGCACCTACTTCTCCTGACGTTGTGGTTACTGGTGCTGCTTATGTTGCACCAGCCAAACCCACCGTTTTAGCAAAGCATACTGCTAAAGCGGAGAAAGTAACTCAGGAAAAGGGGAAGTGGAGTACAGACTTATCCAGTCTTTCGAGCATGAGTGCTCAAGACATTTATTCCGGATATTTGAGCCGGCTCCACAGTAGCCGGGATTTTGAAGCCAGCTTAGTAAATATGATGAGAGAGAAATACGAAGTAAGTATTCCTGTTCTGACTTTGTTTTATTTTGACGCATCTTTATCTTCTAACAGCCCCCAAGTTCCGGTTTATCTTCTTCATTGAAGGTAATCCGGAACTTTGTAGTTTTTAACTGCTGATCCGTACATTAGCCCCCAAGTATCAAGTAGATAACTTGGTTATGTAGTTGATACTTGTAGAAATTGTCTCTGATGTTTTGCTTCAACTGCCATTAGCCCCCAAGTGTCAAGTATACAACTTGGTTGTATGCTTGAGACTTGTAAAAATTATCTCTGATGTTTTGCTTCAACTGCCATTAGCCCCCAAGTGTCAAGTATACAACTTGCTTGTATGCTTGAGACTTGTAATTTCTAATCTTACCGTTGAACTTTTGTCTACAGGCTGAGCTGAACCGGAATGCTGTGGAAAACAGTGAGCTTCGAAGCCGGCTTATAGAGACTGAGGCAGCCGCTTCAAAGGCGAAGAAAGAACTTCAAGTCAGTTTGAAAACTGCCGAGGACTTGAAGAAATTCTTTGATGAAGAACGGACTGCTTTTGAAGTCCAGAGAAAGGATCTTGAAAAACGTGTTCAAGATGCCGAAGGAGCTCTTAACCCGGTTACTGAAGAATTGGCCGGGTTAAAACGCCAAGTTGATTTGATGATTTCTTCTATCTTTGGTAAGCATAATCTGAATTCTTTTCTGTTATCTCTGCAAACTGTGTTTTGTACCGGTTTAACTTTTCTCGTTGTATGTAGGACGCCGCGTCTCCCATCTTGGGGATGACGTACGGAAGAAACTGAAGGCCTGCTACACTTTGGTGGAGCAACTATACTCTGGGGCGCAAAGGATTATCAGCGCTACCTCCTTTGGTAAACCGGCTCCTTCAACCATCAAGGCTACTTTGAATAGTTTGTCAATTCTGCCAACTCGTCTTGAAGAGGTGAAGAAATCGGCTGCCCGAGGAGGTGCTCTTCTGGCCCTGACAAGGGCTAAAGCTTGGGTTCCAGACATTGATCCGGCAGAAGTGCTAACCGGGTTTCCTGACACCAAGGAAGACGGTTCAGCATTTGGTGAGAGAGATCTGTATGCTCTGACAAAGGAAATGCGTCCACTTTCTAGCAAGATTGCGGTGGAAACTGATTTATCCCGATACCACCCAGCATACAACCTTCAAAACGAGCGTGTGGAACGACCGGTCTATGATGTTGCAAACTTAACTCCGCCGGTTCGTCCTCACACTTATGCTCCTGATATTGATCCTGCTGAGTTGATCAACGATGAAGTGTATTTCCGTGCCTTGGCCAAGATTGATTGGCGTGCACCAGATTTCCCGCCGCTTCACGAGGAAGAAGATGTTCCGGAACCAGATGGTGGCCAGTCATCCCGGCAAGGAGGAACGGAATCTTGAATATTTATTGCTGTAATCACAATTTCTATTCCATAAACAATGCTTCCGGCTATTTGGCTTTCATGCCTTGTAATAGGCTTTATCTGAAATTTTAATGCACTGTGATCCGGCTTTTGGTCGTTTTATAAAGTATTCTTTCGCTGACTTGTTGATTGATGCGGATCTCTTGCCCTGTTCATAAAAAAGATGAAAAAATGTGTCCTAGTGGTGTGACCACTGGACGGATTAGCTTGCTCTCTTGATATGATAAACAAGCATACCTTTGATAAATAACTTTGATACCTTAATTGTATGTAACCGAAATACCTTAAACCGGCAAGATGTTTAAAACTACCTTAACAAGCCCGTGGAACTCTTCAGTCTTAACTTGGTCATGAATTTTTCTTTTCTTGGTTCAGCAATTTGTAACTTGTATCTTACCTCGTCCTTCCAATTGTCAGCTCATCATGAAGCCGAACCGGGTTACGATGAACGCCGGTTTAACTTCCTCTGGTGTTCATGATCCGGACTTATAATAATAGATATACAGTCAACTTCTAGAGCTGTTCCCCTTGGTTAGAAAGGTTATGAAACACAGAAATCATCAAAAAACACATATTTATTGTAAATCAAACTATGCAACCGAGGCTTTTTCAAAGAGCTGCCAGGCTCAAAAACTGTTCAGAGAGCCGGGTCATCATTTGAACGTGGGCGATACCATTGTTCAGGGAGCCCAAAAATTCATAACATAGCCATTCAAGAGGTGTGTGGGCGATACCACTGTCCTCAGAGGCCGGGCCATCATTTGAACGTGGATTGATACCAACTTGTTCAGGGAACCCAAAATTTCAAAACATAGCCATTCAAGAGGTGTGTGGGCGATACCACTGTCCTCATGGGCCGGGCCATCATTTGAACGTGGATTGATACCAACTTGTTCAGGGAACCCAAAATTTCAAAACATAGCCATTCAAGAGGTGTGTGGGCGATACCACTGTCCTCAGGGGCCTCTGACATTCCTCCTAACCCGGCCGGGGTTTTTCCTTTTTATGAGGTTTTCCTCTTCTTGAACCGGATACGATCTCATGCTCCGGCGAGTTTTACCGCTTCTTCACATACCCTGCAAAGATTAGTTTCTAAACCCAGCTAATACTGAAATATGTTTCTTTGATAACAAACTGATATGGATTTTTGCCGCAAATTTGATGTATATGGAAAAAGAGCTGAGCCCCCGGTTTACCGAGGGTGCCGGTTTATTCATTATTCATAATATATACATAGGATACATGGGAGCCTATGGCTCAAGTATAATACGGCCGTAGATGAGCAATGTTCCACGGCCTTTTCGTCTCCTCTTCTGATGTCCGTGAATCTTTATGCTCTCGAATGTCCACCAAATAGTATGACCCGTTGTGTAAATTTTTGCTGATCACAAAAGGTCCTTCCCATGGCGGAGATAGCTTGTGCATGTCTGTTTGATCTTGGATGAGCCGTAGTACTAAGTCACCCTCCTGGAACGTCCTGGTTCTGATCCGGCGGCTGTGATATCTGCGCAGGTCTTGCTGATAAATTGCTGACCGTGCTGCAGCTATGTCACGCTCCTCATCCAAACGATCCAAACTATCCTGTCTTGATTCTTCGTTGATAGCTTCTACATAAGCCGCCACCCTTGGTGAATCATGGCGTATGTCACTTGGGAGAACTGCTTCTGCACCGTAAACCATGAAGAAAGGTGTATAACCTGTAGATCGGTTGGGTGTAGTATTAATGCTCCAAAGGACCGATGGCAACTCTTCCACCCAACACCCTGGGGTTCTCTGCAAAGGTGTCATAAGCCGGGGCTTGATTCCACGCAAAATCTCCTGATTTGCCCTTTCCGCTTGACCATTGGACTGGGGGTGAGCCACAGAAGATACATCCAAACGAATATGCTCTCGTTGACAGAATTCTTCCATCTCACCCTGAGATAAATTGGTGCCGTTATCTGTGATGATGCTGTGTGGAAAACCAAACCGGAATATTACTTTTTTGATGAACTTAACCGCCGTTGCCGCATCACACTTGCTTATAGGTTCCGCTTCAACCCACTTTGTAAACTTGTCTACTGCCACTAGTAGATGAGTTTTTTGATCTTGGGATCTCTTGAAAGGACCAACCATGTCGAGCCCCCAAGTTGCAAAAGGCCAAGTTATTGGTATCATCCGGAGTTCTTGTGCCGGAACAAGGGCACGTCTTGAGAATTTCTGACAAGCATCACACTTGCGGACCAGGTCTGCCGCATCTGCATGTGCGGTTAACCAATAAAAACCATGTCGGAAAGCCTTAGCCACTAAAGATTTTGATCCGGCGTGATGACCGCAATCCCCTTCATGAATCTCCCTTAAAATCTCACAACCTTCCTCAGCTGAAACACACCGTTGAAATACTCCAGAGGTGCTACGATGATGCAGCTCCCCATTGGCAATTGTCATAGACTTGGAACGCCGGATTATCTGTCGTGCTTCACCTTCGTCCTCTGGTAATTCTCCCCGGCTTAAATATACCAAATAAGGTACCGTCCAATCCGGGATAACATGGGTTGCCGCAACCAACTGTGCCTCTGGGTCCGGAACAGCCAGATCGTCCTCTGAAGGTACTTGAACCGAAGGATTGTGCAATTCATCCAAAAAGGTGTTCGGTGGTACCGGTTTACGTTGCGACCCTAGCCGGCTTAAAGCGTCAGCTGCTTCGTTCTTCCGCCGGTCTATGTGTTCCACCTGATACCCTTTGAAGTAACCTGCCACCGCTTCAACCTCTCGCCGGTAAGCCGCCATGAGGGGATCCCTTGAATCCCACTTGCCCGAAACTTGCTGCGCCACGAGGTCTGAATCGCCCAAGCACTTAACCCGGCTTAAATTCATCTCCTTTGCCAATCGCAGACCATGAAGTAGCGCTTCATATTCCGCTGCATTATTAGTACAAGGAAATAACAAACGGAGGACGTAACAAAATTTATCACCTCTGGGGGAAGTTAAAACCACTCCGGCCCCTGAGCCCTCCAACTGTTTCGAACCGTCGAAGTGAATTGTCCAATAAGTGAGATCCGGCTTTTCCTCCGGGGTCTGCAATTCTGTCCAGTCGTTGATGAAGTCCACCAGTGCCTGAGATTTGATAGCAGTACGTGGTACGTATTTCAATTCATGCGGACTGAGCTCAATGGCCCACTTGGCTATCCTGCCTGTTGCTTCTCTATTCTGGATTATATCTCCCAACGGAGCTGAGCTGACCACAGTTATCGGATGCCCTTGGAAATAATGCTTCAACTTCCGGTTCGCCATGAATACTCCATACACCAGTTTCTGCCAGTGAGGGTATCTTTGCTTGGACTCGATGAGCACCTCACTCACATAGTAAACCGGACGCTGAACCGGATGTTCTTTCCCTGCTTCCTTGCGCTCAACCACAATTGCAACACTAACTGCCCGTGTGTTTGCAGCAACATACAGTAGCAAAGGCTCCTTGTCAATAGGGGCGGCTAAAACCGGCGGCTTCGCTAGTTGCTGTTTCAGGTTCTCAAACGCTGTATTCGCTTCATCACTCCAGATGAACCGGTCCGTTTTCCTCAACATTTGATAAAGCAGGATCGCCTTTTCTCCTAAGCGACTGATGAACCGGCTCAGAGCCGTGATCCGTCCAGCTATGCGCTGAACATCGTTAATGCAAGCCGGTTTTGTCAAAGATGTGATGGCCTTGATCTTCTCCGGATTGGCTTCTATTCCCCGGTTTGAGACCAGGAATCCCAAAAGCTTACCGGCCGGAACACCAAAGGCACATTTCTCCGGATTGAGCATCATCTTGTAAGCCCGAAGATTGTCAAAGGTTTCTCTGAGATCTTCTATCATTGTCCTCTCCTCCTTTGACTTAACCACAATGTCATCCACATAAGCATGTACGTTCCTTCCTATCTGCCCTTTCAAGCAGTTCTGAACACAACGCTGATACGTCGCCTGCGCACACTTGAGCCCAAAAGGCATAGACACATAGCAAAAAGCACCAAAAGGGGTTATGAACGCCGTCTTCTCTTGGTCTTCAACTGCCATTTTGATTTGGTGATAGCCTGAGTACGCATCCA
>LR738715.1:799275680-799327816 GCA_902687465.1 Secale cereale
GAAACTCAGCCGCTCACACCCTGCTGTAGCATCAATAATCTGATCAATGCGAGGTAGAGCAAAAGGATCAGTTGGGCAAGCTTTATTGAGGTCTGTGTAGTCCACGCACATCCTCCACTTCCCATTCTTTTTTAGAACTAGCACCGGGTTGGCCAACCATTCCGGATGAAACACTTCCACTATGAACCCCGCCGCCAAAAGCTTAGCCACTTCTTCTCCTATAGCCTTGCGCCTCTCTTCATTGAAGCGGCGCAGATACTGCTTTACCGGTTTAAACTTCGGATCAATATTTAACTTGTGCTCAGCGAGTTCCCTCGGTATACCAGGCATGTCAGAGGGCTTCCATGCGAAGATATCCCGGTTCTCACGGATGAACTCGATGAGCGCGCTTTCCTATTTAGGATCCAAGTTAGCACTGATGGTGAACTGCTTGGATGAATCTCCGGGCACAAAATCGACCTGTTTAGTCTCTTCCGCTGATTTGAACTTCAAAGCTGGATCATGCTCAGTGGTTGGTTTCTTTAGCGGAGTCATGTCCGCCGGATCAACATTATCTTTATAGAATTTTAACTCTTCCGCCGAACACACCGCTTCTGCATAAGCTGCATCACCTTCTTCACATTCTACTGCTATCTTACGACTGCCGTGCACCGTAATCGTGCCTTTATGACCCGGCATCTTGAGCTGCAGATAAACATAACATGGCCTAGCCATAAATTTAGCATAAACCGTCCTCCCAAACAAAGCATGATATGGACTTTTGATTTTGACAACTTCAAAGGTGATCATCTCCGACCTAGAATCCCGCTCATCTCCAAAGGTAACTTCTAAGTCAATCTTACCAACCGGATAAGCTGACTTACCTGGAACCACCCCGTGAAACACTGTGTTTGATGTCCTTAACTGTTTATCTGTCAGACCCATACGACGGAAAGTCTCGTAATATAATATATTGATACTGCTACCTCCATCCATGAGAACTTTAGTGAACCGGTATCCTCCCACCTGTGGTGCCACTACCAAGGCTAAATGTCCCGGGTTATCTACCCGTAACGGGTGGTCCTCCCTGCTCCAAACAATGGGCTGCTCTGACCACCGTAGAAACTGCGGTGTCGCCGGTTCTACCGCATTAACAGTCCGCTTTAAAACCTTCTGGTCTCTTTTGCATAGACTTGTGGTGAAAACATGATATTGTCCACTGCTCAACTCCTTTGGATTGCTCTGGTACCCGGACTGCTGTTGTTGCTGCGGACGCTGCTGCTGCTGATTCCCTTGGTTATTGTGATTCCCTTGGCCCTGTTGCTGATTATTCTGATTATTATAACCACCTTGATGATACGGCTGATTTCCCTGATTCTGATAACCACCTTGATAATGTGATTGGCTTCCTTGACCAGTATAGTTTCCTTGACCGCCTGGGCCGCCTGGCCGGGTTTGATAACCGCCGTTATTCCCTTGATAACCGCTGTTGCCCCTATATCCTGAACCGAAATTGTTCCCTTGGTAACCTGGGCCATAAAATCCGAGCCCTAAACCGGCATTCGGGGGCCGGCTATGAGGATTAAAACGGCCGTTCCCTGCTATCGTGGGGTTCAGACATTCTCTCGCAGTGTGCTTTGCAGGCCCCCTAATCCCGCTATGCTTTATGCAGGGTTGATCCAAATCCTGTTCCCAACCCGGATTTCCTCCACCGGCTTGGCGAGCGGGACCCCGCTGATTTCCCTGAAAACCGCCTTGAACCTGTGTATTGGCCACAAAATCAGAGCTGCCTTCCGGTTTCCGTTTGCCCAACACACCTGACGTGGTCGGATTGGCTGAAGCCGGTTTACCAGTCTTGCTGGCTTTTCCCGCTTTATCTCCTTCTGGCTCCGGATATTTGGTATTATCTGAGTCTCCGTACTTCACCAAGGCACTCATTAAAGTCCCCATGTCATTGCACTCTCGTTTGAGCCGTCCGAGTTTTAATTTCAAAGACTCAAACCGGCAATTGTTCTCCAAAGTTACAATCGCGGTGCTCGGATTAATACCGTTTGAGGAGTGCAAGATCTCTGCCACTCTGCGCACCCAAGCTGCTGTAGACTCCTGCTCCCCCTGTACACATGCTGCTAAATCTATCACCGACATAGGTTGCTTGCATGTATCTTTGAAATTCTTGATGAACTGATTACGCAGCTCCCCCCATGATCCGATGGAATTCGGAGGAAGTCCCTTTAGCCAAGTCCGGGCCGTTCCTTCAAGCATCATAGTGAAATATTTGGCACAAGCCGATTCATCCACGTCCAGCATCTCCATAGCCATCTCGTAGCTTTCCACCCAAGCCTCGGGTGGTAAATCGGCTGTGTAATTGGGCACCTTGCGAGGTCCTTTGAAATCCTTGGGTAACTTAACACTCCGCAGGGCCGGGACAAGACACTGTATCCCAAAACCGCTCGCTGTCGCTCATGTCCCCATAGCGCCGGTGTAAACCGGCGTCGACTGGCGGATCTCCTCCCTGGCCTCCGATCTAGGCAGGTTTCGATCCGGGGCTGGAATTTCTGCCCTTGCCGGATTATTCTGCCTGTGCTGATGTTTCCTCCGTTCGCTGCTAGATACTTCGGGCTCCTCCCAATGTCTAGAGTAACTTCGGTTGGGACGCGGTGTTGAATGCAACCTTTCCCTGCTGTGAGAGTACGCTTGCTGCTGTATTAAGGCCGTGTTGAGTAACCTCTGGGCCCTGCGCGCCTCTATCGCTACAGGGGATGTTTCTTCCACAGGTAAAGCGGCCAACCGTGCTGCCGCTGCAGCGATATTATCCACAGGGTTTGAATAGTGCCCCGGGGGGACCGGAACATAAGGCGCCGATGTAATCCGTCGCTCCCGCTCCGCTGCGGGTTGCTGAACCGGTTCCTCTCGAGCCGGTGGGCTTCTCCGGTTTAAGATCGGATTGTTACTAGCCCCAGCCCCCGGTGTTCTGAACAAATCCGTAGATTCATAACCCGGCGGCAGGCGGGATCGATATTTTCGTCCTCTTACCCCTTCCATGGAAGCCTGTTCCATCCTTAAGTGAAAAGCTTGTTCATCCAACTCCGCTTGCCTTGCCGCTAGCATCTCTCCCTCCGCCTTTAGATCCTCCTTTAATTGATCGATCCGGGCCTTCAACTGGAGAAGCACTGTATCATGTTGCGCCTTGTCTGCTGGAGCTACGGCCTCTATTGCCTTAGCCGCGAACTCCTCCATCAAGGTGGATAGAACCGTAGTAACAGAGGGATTTGAACCGCTTCCTCCTGCGCCAGCCTCTGCTGTCGTTCCGTTCGTCGGGGGTTGTGAACCGGCCATAAAAACCGCCACCCGGTTTGGCAGGTCGGAGGGGCCCGGAATACTGTTTCCGTCGGACTCGCCCTCAGACCGGCCGCCCCGCAACTGATACAGAGACTCAGTTTCCCCGGACGAAGATTCGTCATCTGAATAGACGACGGTTGCACCATCAGATTCCAACCCATCCTCCGCTTGTCCTCCGTGAATCGCTCCAACGAACACACGCTTCACAGCAGGTTGAATCCGGGCCGATCTCGCACGCTGAGCCGGCTCGACGATGTTGGGGAAAGTGTCCGGCTCAGGTCCCGGTTCACCGATTTTGCCGATGAAGACTTGGATGCTGCCGAAGGGAACCCGGTACCCGTATTCGATCGAATCGGCCTCCGGTCCCCATCCTGCGTCGTCGATGTAGATCCGGCCACGACGACTCTTGGTCATCCGGCCGACCGCGTAGCCCTTCAACCCCTTGAGGCCGCCTTCCAAGAACTCGAAACCGTCGTGCGCAGGCCCCACGGTGGGCGCCAACTGTCGTGGAATTAACACGGCAGATGTCCGGTTTAACGGACTTGATGATGGAACCATCGCACGGGTTAGCTTGAAAGGGTTCATGGCGCACAAAGGACACAAAAGGCTTTATACTAGTTCGGCCCCTTCGAGAAGGTAAAAGCCTACGTCTAGTTGGTTTGGTATTACTCGGGCGTCGGATTACAGGGAGCGGAATCGCTTGCCTGCGTCTCGACGGATTGATTGTTGCTTGTCCTTGAACCGGTGCCGGGTCGTCCCTTTATATAGAGGTGACGCCTGGTCCGGTTTACAGAGTCCCGAGGCCGGCTCATAATCGTGTCCGCCTCGGTCTCTGCTCTTCCTTTCTTATTTCTCAAGTTACATCTCTCTGGCGGTTGACAAACCGTATTTCTATACATGGGCCCTGAAATCTTATGGGCCGTGATCTCTACTAATAATAAATTAAGTACGATATAGTTAAGCCGGTTTACAATATCCGGTTTATACCTATTAACCATATCCCTGACACTATCCTCCTAACTGCATTGTAGGGAGTGACACCAAAGTCTTCAGAATGGATTATGGACAGCGGATGCACAAATCATATGACTGGAGATCGAAATCTTTTCATGGACTCAACCTTACGTCCATCTAACAAGAGTCGCATCACATTTGCTGATACTGCTAAAAGCAAAGTGTTGGGTCTAGGTAGAGTTGCAATCTCAAGAGATCAGCACATGGATAAAGTCATGCTTGTTGAATCTCTTGGTTTCAACTTAATGTCTGTCTCAATGCTTTGTGACTTAAACATGATTGTGATCTTTGGTAAATTTTGTTGCCTTGTACTAATGGAATCTGACAAGTCTTTAGTATTTGAAGGATACAGAAAAGGTGATCTGTATATGGTAGATTTCTCAGCTGGACCGCAAATGGCCGTATGTCTTCTAGCAAAAGCTTCAGAGTGTTGGCTCTGGCATCGAAGGCTAGGACATGCCGGCATGAGGAACTTGCACACTCTCGCAAATAAGAAGCATGTCGTAGGCATCGAGGAAGTAAAGTTCAAGAAAGATCATCTATGTGGTGCCTGTGAAGCTGGGAAGATGACTAGAGCCAAGCATCCCTCGAAGACAATCATGACGACATCCAAACCCTTCGAGCTACTTCACATGGACTTATTTGGCCCTACTCACTACTCCACATTCTCTACCATAGCCTGTCTCTATGGCTTCGTCATTGTTGATGATTATTCAAGATACACATGGGTGCACATAATACTCTACAAGACTGAAGTGCAAGATGTCTTCAGACGCTTCGCCAACCATGCCATGAACAACTATGGCTGAAGGAAATATGCCCTAGAGGCAATAATAAAGTTGTTATTTATATTTCCTTATATCATGGTAAATGTTTATTATTCATGCTAGAATTGTATTAACCGGAAACTTAGTACATGTGTGAATACATAGACAAAACAGAGTGTCCCTAGTATGCCTCTACTAGACTAGCTCATTGATCAAAGATGGTTATGTTTCCTAACCATAGACATGAGTTGTCATTTGATTAATGGGATCGCATCATTAGGAGAATGATGTGATGGACAAGACCCATCCGTTAGCTTAGCACTATGATCGTTTAGTTTTACTGATATTGCTTTCTTCATGACTTATACATGTTCCTATGACTATGAGATTATGCAACTCCCGAATACCGTAGGAACACCTTGTGTGCTATCAAACATCACAACATAACTGGGTGATCATAAAGATGCTCTACAGGTGTCTCCGAAAGTGTTCGTGGTGTTGGCATAGATCAAGACTAGGATTTGTCACTTCGAGTGTCGGAGAGGTATCTCTGGGCCCTCTCGGTAATGCACATCATAATAAGCCTTGCAAGCAAAAGACTAATGAGTTAGTCACGAGATGATGTATTACGGAACGAGTAAAGAGACTAGCCGGTAACGAGATTGAACTAGGTATAGAGATACCGACGATCGAATCTCGGGCAAGTAACATACCAATGACAAAAGGAACAACGTATGTTGTTATGCGGTTTGACCGATAAAGATCTTCGTAGAATATGTGGGAGCCAATATGAGCATCCAGGTTCCGCTATTGGTTATTGACCGGAGATGAGTCTCGGTCATGTCTACATAGTTCTCGAACCCGTAGGGTCCGCACGCTTAACGTTTGATGACGATTGGTATTATCAGTTTATGAGTTTTGATGTAACGAAGGTAGTTCGGAGTCCCGGATGAGATCACGGACATGACGAGGAGTCTCGGAATGTCCGAGACATAAAGATTGATATATTGGATGACTATATTCGGACATCGGAAGTGTTCTGGAAAGTTTCGGAATTTACCAGAGTGTCGGGGGGTTACCGGAACCCCCCGGGGGAATGATGGGCCCTGGTGGGCCATAGGGGAGAGAGAGGGCAGTAGCCAGGAGGTGGCGCGCCCCCTCCCTAGGGGCAGTCCGAATAGGACTAGGGGAGGGGGCGCGGCCCCTCTTTCCCTCTTCCTCTCCCTCTCCTTCCTTCCCCCTCTCCTTCTTGGTGGACTCCTACTAGGAATAGGATTGCAATCCTATTCCTAGTAGGATTGCCTCTCTAGGCGCACCATAGAGGGCCGACCGGCCTCCCCCTTGCTCCTTTATATACGGGGGCAGGGGGCACCCAAAGACACACAAGTTGAATTGTTTTAGCCGTGTGCGGTGCCCCCCTCCACAGAAACACAACTCGGTCATACCGTTGCAGTGCTTAGGCGAAGCCCTGCGCCGGTAGCCACATCATATCCATCACCACGCCATCGTGTTGACGAAACTCTCCCATGAAGCTCAACTGGATCAAGAGCTCGTGGGACGTCATCAAGCTGAACGTGTGCTGAACGCGGAGACGATGTACGTTCGGTGCTTGATCGGTTGGATTGCGAAGAAGTTCGACTACATCAACCGCGTTACTTGACGCTTTCGCTCCCGGTCTACGAGGGTACGTAGACACACTCTCCCCTCTCGTTGCTATGCATCTAGTAGATAGATCTTGCGTGATCATAGGAAAATTTTAAAATACTACGTTCCCCAACAATGGCGTCAAGATCAAGCATATCAGAAGTGACAATGGCACTGAGTTCAAGAACACTGGCCTTGATCTTTATTTGGATACAATGGGAATTCCTCATGAATTCTCAGCCCCGTATACACCTCAGCAAAATGGGATTGTTGAGCGCAAGAACATAACTCTAATTGAGATGGCTCGAACGATGCTCGATGAATACAAGACACCAAGAAGGTTCTGGCCCGAAGCTATTGATACTGCATGCCATATCATCAACCGTGTTTATCTTCACAAGCTTCTGAAGAAAAAATCCTATGAACTCCTCACTGGGAAGAAGCCTAACGTAAGTTACTTGAGAGTATTTGGAGCTAAGTGCTGGTTCAAGGATCCACATCACAAGTCAAAGTTTGCACCGAAAGCACATGAAGGCTTCATGCTCAGATATGGAAAGGACTCGCACTCCTACAGAGTCTTCAACATCTTTCTCTATAAAACTGTTGAAACTGTGGATGTGCGGTTTGATGAGACAAATGGTTCACAAAGAGAGACCCTACCAAATGTGCTAGATGAGGCTTCACCAAATGAATCTGTCAAGCTAATGGGAACCGGTGAGATCATGCCTTCTGAAGCACAACCTGATGAGGAACTCATCATCTCTGCTCCAAATCAACCTAACGACAATGCTCAGCCTCAAGATAACACTCCTGACGATGACAATGTACAGCAAGAGAAAAATCTTCGTCCAGCTCATCCTCGTGTTGCAAATGAAGTACAAGTTGAGAAGATAATTGACAGCATAAATGCTCCTGGTCCACTTACTCGTTCAAGAGCAACACAACTTGCAAATTTTTGTGGGCACTTTGCTTTTGTCTCAATATCTGAACCCAAGAAAGTGGCTGAAGCTTTTATGGAACCCGAATGGATTCAAGCAATGCAAGAAGAGCTTCAACAGTTTGAGCTGAACAACGTGTGGAAACTTTTCAAGCGTCCTGACCCTCGCAAGCACAACATAATAGGCACAAAATGGATCTATCGCAACAAGCAAGATGAGCATGGTCAAGTGGTCAGAAACAAAGCTCGTCTTGTTGCTCAAGGATACACTCAAGTCGAAGGGATTGACTTCGATGAAACATTTGCTCCTGTGGCTAGACTTGAAGCTATTCGTATACTACTAGCCTATGCAAATCATCACAACATACTTCTGTATCAAATGGATGTAAAGAATGCCTTTCTCAATGGAAGGATTGAAGAAGAGGTGTATGTTGCACAACCACCTGGCTTTGAAGATCCAAAACGTCCTGATATGGTATACAAACTCAACAAGGCACTGTATGGCCTCAAACAAGCGCCTCGTGCTTGGTATGACACACTCAAAGACTTCCTAAAGAGCAAAGGCTTCAAACCTGGATCCCTAGATCCCACACTCTTCACGAAGACATATGATGATGAACTATTTGTCTGCCAAATCTATGTGGACGACATTATCTTCGGCTGCACTGACAAAAAATACAATGATGAGTTTGGTCACATGATGCAAGAGCAATATCAGATGTCCATGATGGGTGAGCTGAAGTTCTTCCTTGGTCTTCAAATTCGTCAGCAAAGCAACAACATCTTCATATCTCAAGAGTAGTACCTTAAAGACTGCCTGAAAAAGTTTGGAATGCAAGACTGCAAAGGGTACTCGACGCAAATGCCTTCTAAACACCATCTGGGTCCCGACGCCAATGGTAAAGAGTTTGATCAACAGGTATACCGCTCCATGATTGGTTCTCTGCTTTATTTATGTGCATCTAGGCCAGATATTATGCTTAGTGTTTGCATGTGTGCTCGATATCAAGCGGCACCAAAGGAGTCGCATCACTTAGCTGTGAAGCGAATACTTCGATATTTGGCTTACACCCCAACACTAGGATTATGGTATCCAAAGGGCTCAGAGTTGGATCTAGTTGGATTCTCAGATGCTGATTATGCTGGTGACAAAGTTGATCGCAAATCTACATCAGGCACATGTCACTTTCTAGGACGATCTCTTGTCTGTTGGTCTTCAAAGAAGCAGAACTGTGTATCACTCTCCACTGCTGAATCTGAATACATTGCTGCTGGATCTTGCTGCACTCAGCTTCTCTGGATGAAGCAAATGCTCAAGGATTATGGCGTCCATCTGAAGCATTTGCCACTCTACTGCGATAATGAAAGCGCTATCAAGATTGCCAACAACCCAGTTCAGCACTCGAAGACAAAGCACATTGAAATTCGTCATCACTTTCTCAGAGATCATGTCATGAAGGAAGATATTGATATCATACACGTCAACACTGAAGAGCAACTGGCAGATATCTTCACAAAGCCCTTGGATGAGAAAAGGTTTTGCAAGTTGCGATGTGAGCTAAACATCTTAGAATCCTCAAATGTCATGCAATCAGGCACACATCCTAACACTTATGCATATTGATGACTTAGATGTGCAACACACGAAGTAAAGTATATCTTCAATCAATGAAGGCTTACATTCTAAGTGTGAATACATTAACATGGAATTTGACTTCGGAGCGCCACGATAATTGTGCGCCGTGTCTGGGTCTAATACTTCCTATACGGTGGGTAACGCCACCACCAAATCTTTGTTTGAAGTGTTTCTCGTGGCGTTACATTTGCAAAGTCTTCGCACTTGGTTTATCTTCATATTCTCATAACACCCCTTAAAACCTTATTCTCATAACAAAAACCTTATTCTCATAACACCCCCACTTAAATAGGTTTCTAGCGCGGAGCGCCCCGAGGACAGCAACCACTGCCCCGCCTCCTACCCCCGCGCTGCCGCCCCGCCTCCATCCCCCAGCACCGTCGCGCCGGCTCCTACCCTGATGCAGTGCGGTTTTCTTGTGCAGTTCGAAAGCGCAAAAAAACACTCGCTGCCATTATTCGTCAGTCGCACCGTTTTCCAAACTGCTCTTAAACCGTGCGGAATCTCGAAAAGTGTTCAACATGGCGAAGTTGCGTCTACTCCATAGCTTTTCAACGGTATATTACACGCATAATTCCGATAAACGGTTAAAAAACTAGAGCAAAAAAGGTACCGAAAAAACAACACGTACAGTTTTTTCAAACATGCAGTTCACCGTTTTCAAAACTGCTCTTAAACCGTGCGGAATCTTGAAAAGTGTTCAACATGGCGAAGTTGCATCTACTTCATAGCTTTTCAACGGTATATTATACGCATAATTCCGATAAACGGTTAAAAAACTAGAGCAAAAAAGTACCGAAAAAACAACACGTACAGTTTTTTCAAACATGCAGTTCACCGTTTTCAAAACTGCTCTTAAACGGTGCGGAATTTTGTAAAGTGTTCAACATGGCGAAGTTGCGTCTACTCCATAGCTTTTCAACGATATATTACACGCATAATTCCGATAAACGATTAAAAAACTAGAGCAAAAAGGTACCGAAAAAACAACACGTACAGTTTTTTCAAACATGCAGTTCACTGGTCTCTATGTTGCAATAACATGCAGTTCGGATGCGCAAAAAAACGCGTCGATTTGGGTGTCGCGAAAAACAGAGTTTCCGCGTTTTTGTAATTTCAAAACTGCTCTTAAACCTTAATGAATTAGAGGGGTGTTCTACATGAAAAAGTAGCGTCTTGACGATATCTTTTCAACGGTGTATCGTTTGGATCATTTTGACCAACGTTTTGTAAAAATTTCACGAAAAACGGCCACTGCCCTTCGTAGTCAGCCGCCCGATTTTCAAATTTAACTAAAAACCATTAGGAGTCTCAAAAACATTTCAACATATGAAAGTTGCGCCTCGTTCGTAGCTTTCCAACGGTACATTACATGCCTTGTTTCGACAAACGGTTAGAAAACTGGAGTGAAAACAGTACCGAAAATTTGAAAAAATTCGAAAAACACAATTTCGCGATTTAGTAATTCAAAACTGCTCTTAAACCGTAGCGAATTAGAAAAAATAATAGATATGAAAAAGATGCGCGCCGACGATACCTTTCCAACGGTGTATCATACGTTTCATTCCGACGAGCGGTTTTAGAAAAAAACTCAAAAAAACGCTCGCTGCAATTCGTTGTGAGCCGCACGATTTTCGAAACTGCTCTTAAACTATGATGAATTTTGAAAAGTGTTCAACATGGAGAAGTTGCGTCTACTCTATAGCTTTTCAACGGTATATTACACGCATAATTCCGATAAACGGTTAAAAAACTAGAGGAAAAAGGTACCGAAAAAACCACACGTACAGTTTTTTCAAACATGCAGTTCACTGGTCTCTGTGTTGCAGTAACATGCAGTTTGGAAGCGCAAAAAAACGCGTCAATTTGAGTGTCGCGAAAAACAGAGTTTCCGCGTTTTTGTAATTTCAAAACTACTCTTAAACCGTAATGAATTAGAGGGGGTGTTCTACATGAAAAGGTAGCGTCTCGACGATATCTTTCCAACGGTGTATCATTTGGATCATTTCGACCAACGTTTTGTAAAAATTTCACGAAAAACGGCCACTGCCCTTCGTACTCAGCCGCACGATTTTCAAATTTAACTAAAAACCGTAAGGAATCTCAAAAACATTTCAACATATGAAAGTTGCGCCTCGTTCGTAGCTTTCGAATGGTATATTACACGCCTTGTTTCGACAAACGGTGAGAAAACTGGAGTGAAAACAGTATCGAAAATTTGAAAAAAATCGAAAAACACAATTCCGCGATTTAGTAATTCAAAACTGCTCTTAAACCATAGCGAATTAGAAAAAATAATAGATATGAAAAAGATGCGCGCCGACGATACCTTTCCAACGATGTATCATACGTTTCATTCCGACGAGCGGTTTAGAAAAAAACGCTCGCTGCCATTCGTTGTGAGCCGCACGATTTTCGAAACTGCTCTTAAACTATGATGAATTTTGAAAAGTGTTCAACATGGCGAAGTTGCGTCTACTACATAGCTTTTCAACGGTATATTACACGCATAATTCCGATAAACGGTTAAAAAACTAGAGCAAAAAAGGTACCGAAAAAACAACACATACAGTTTTTTTAAACATGAGGTTCTGTTGCAGTATATGTGCAGTGCGCATAGCTTTCCAATGCAGTAAAATAAAGTAGTTCGGAAGTGTTATGAGAATATTATTCTCATAATGTTATGAGAATAGACCGGCTGTATATATATATGGTGGGTCTATTCTCATAACACCCTTAAGACCTTATTCTCATAACAAAAACCTTATTCTCATAACACCCCCACTTAAATAGGTTTCTAGCGTGGAGCGTCCCGAGGACAGCAACCACTGCCCCGCCTCCTACCCCCGCGCTGCCGCCCCGCCTCCTTCCCCCAGCACCGTCGCGCCGGCTCCTACCTTGATACAGTGCGGTTTTCTTGTGTCTGATGCAGTGCGGTTTTCAGTTTGAAGCGGTGCGCTTTTCTGTCCGATGCAGTGCACGCGTCGATTTTGTTGTCGTAAAAAACAGAGTGTCCGTGTTTTTGTATTTTCAAAACTGCTCTTAAACCGTAATGAATTAGATGGAGTGTTCTACATGAAAAAGTAGTGTCTCGACTATATCTTTCCAACAGTGTATCATTTGGATCATTTCGACCAATGTTTTGTAAAAATTTCACGAAAAGACGGCCGCTGCCCTTCGAAGTCAGCCGCACAATTTTCAAAATTAACTAAAAACCATAAGAAATCTCAAAAACATTTCAACATATGAAAGTTGTGCCTCGTTCGTAGATTTCCAACAGCGTATCACACTGCTCATTTCGACAAACGTTAAAAAACTGAAGCTAAAACAGTACCGAAAATTGCAAAAAAATCAAAAAAACATAATTCCGCGATTTGTTAAATTCAAAACTGCTCTTAAACCGTAGCGAATTAGAAAAAATAATAGATATGAAAAAGATGCGCGCCGACGATACCTTTCCAACGGTGTATCACTTGCTTCATTCCGACGAGCGGTTTAGAAAAAACGGAAAAAAACGCTCGCTGCCATTATTCGTCGGTCGCATCGTTTTCAAAACTGCTCTTAAACCGTGCGGAATCTCGAAAAGTGTTCAACATGGCGAAGTTGCGTCTACTCCATAGGTTTTCAACGGTATATTACACGCATAATTCCGATAAACGGTTAAAAGACTAGAGCAAAAAAGGTACCGAAAAAACAACACGTACAGTTTTTTCAAACATGAAGTTCACTGGTCTGTGTTGCAGTATCTGTGCAGTTCGGAAGCGCAAAAAAATGTTCGCTGCCATTATTCGTCGGTCGCACCGTTTTCAAAACTGCTCTTAAACCGTGCCGAATCTCGAAAAGTGTTCAACATGGCGAAGTTGCGTCTACTCCATATCTTTTCAACGGTATATTACACGCATAATTCCGATAAACGGTTAAAAAACTAGAGCAAAAAAGGTACCCAAAAAACAACACGTACAGTTTTTTCAAACATGAAGTTCACTGGTCTCTGTGTTGCAGTATCTGTGCAGTTCGGAAGTGTTATGAGAATATTATTCTCATAATGTTATGAGAATAGACCGGCTGTATATATTTGTGTTCTGTCCTCTACAGCATTCACTTATAGCTACGTCTTCTTATTTGAATGTTTTGAACTAAGTGAATGTGATCGGACACTAACCCATCTATGCTTTCTCATCTCACACTTTGTTTGTCCAAATCATATGCATTCTGTTGGAACTGTCAAATATCTTCTATGCATCCTTGTCAGCAGAAGATATGGAGACAAACCTTAAATCTGATTTTAGTGCTCCATCCTTTATGCCTGATATCCGGAGAAGCCGGAACGACCACTCCGACAGTCGTGGTGTACATGGGATCGTGGGACAACTCCCAATGCGTTAAATGACCGCCACGTGTCCCTCGTATGTGAACCGCCAGGGGCACCTGCGTAATTGCGCTGTGCCGTCTCTCATGCTTATAAATGCACATCCCATCACAGTCAAAAGTTCTTCCACCACCTCTCCACCTCGACCAACCCTAGCGCCTGCGCTAGCTCTCGACGACGCCGACGACGAAGCGCTTCACTGCCGCAACCTCGTCGATGCCGTCCTCACGCCGGCCGCGGACATCGTCTACTCCGCCGTCGCCGTAGCTGTCCTCCGTCGCCAAGTTAGGGCACGAAAGATCGAACTGCTGGGCATCCAACTCTTCTCCGTCTAAGCAGTTCATCGTGTGGTAAATAAAACTTTCCTTTTACCATCTTCTTGATCCATAAAGATTCATCACTTTTACCACAAGAGGTTTCTGCCTACACAAATATATAGATCTATCATGTCTGCATCTCATGTCTTGCCTAGTACATTCACATATGCTTCAAACATAGTTAGATTCCTCACTTGTACCTATTCATGGATTCGTACAAATCTGGAACCAACTCTCATCATATGAGTGAATGTCTTCGCGCTATGAGGTCAAAGTCTTCAAAACTGTTTTATCTTCAAAAACTTCTGAGAATGCATATGACCTCTTCTCCTTCCCTCGCATCTCTAATGCTGTCACAGGTACATGTCCGTGGGAGAATCCCTTGGTTCTCATAGTATGCATTCATTTGCAGAATTCTTGCAGCGTCACATTCACTTCCCTGAAGACAGTTCCTGTCTGACCAGCAGACCGAAGCATTTGCCAGTGTTGAAGCCATTCAGTTTGAAGCCCTTCAGATTGAAGCCAATGGCAACTGACAATACAGTTAGAAAGGGTGGCAGACAGCGTCGTGGCAACACCTCCAAAGATTTGCCTCCTGATCTAAGTGAAATGTACAAGACTGATCCAAAGGAGGATTATAATCAGAGGAAGACATGAATCCAATGGATTCGAAGATATTGGGCTGAATAGTGGTTCAAGTACAGGTTCGTGACCCAAGAGTATGCTGAAAAGAACGCCATCAAGCATCCATGGGGAGATATCACCTATAAAAATCTTCCACCCAAGACTCGTGCTGAAGCCATTGCTCAAGGCTTCTACCCTTGCATGGTCAGAGGGCCTCAACCTACTGATGCGGATCCTACTTCTCTGCTCTGGTGTCGCGACGACAATTTGTTCAAGCGAAATCTTCAATATGCCAAGAACTCAGCCAAAGAGAACAAGAAGAACTGGGGATTGGACTTCAGTCCTGGCCCCTCTGCGCCCCGTGCTGATGGCACACGCAAAGTTGAACCAAACCTGGTTGGGCCCTTCTACAACTTAGAAGGCCTCATCAGTCACATCAGGGTTCAAGGGGCGGATGTGGATCAACCTGCAGATGACGCTGATTCTGAAGAAGCGCCTGCAACCCCGAAGCCCAAGAAGAAGAAATCCAAGGCTTCGAAGACCACTCCTCCAATTGCTTCTAGAGTGAAGCCTTTGGCCACTGCTCCACCAGCACCAAGTGTGTAGTCTGAGGAGTACTCTCGCATCTCCAAGAGCAGACAGCTGAGGAAGAAGCCCTCGCACAACCCCAGTCCAGCTCTCACTCCTGACGCTGTTCTGAAGACTGCCAATGAAGCCCTTGATCTCTCGAGCGATGAGGATCTTGGTGACGATGCTCTGGAGCAACTGATCAAGGGCAAGCAAGATGCTGAAATCTTCAATGATTTGCCGCTCGTCGACGTGGAAGTGCTCAACAACTTCATTGATGAATGGTTTGACACCCCCCAACCTCAGGTTCGACGATCTTCAACTTCCAGTTGGCCTCAGCGTCTCCTTCCATGGCGCCATTGCTTCTGAGCTAGCTCTAGCTCGGAGAATTGTTGAGCTGAAGTAAAAGATCGATTATGAAAAGGCTCAGTTCAAGAAGCATGTGGACAAGCTCAGCGTACAAGAGATTCAGAACTTCAAAGTCATGATGCATGAGCTCAAGGAAGCCTTTCGCCAGAGGTGTGATGAAGCTAAAGGTTCTCGTGAGCGAATCAAGGACTTGGCTGCCAAATGCGTTCAAGCTTTCAATGAAGCTAAAAAGCGCAATGCCCATGGGCATCCTGGCATTGACCCAAGGATGGCTGCCAAGAAAAAGAAGAAGCAAGCTCTGCCCGAAGCTGAAGAATCAAGGCAGGAAATGCCTCGCATAGTCTTCCCTGCCAGCATGACTAGCACGAAGCCTAAAGTCACCCCAACTGCTTCGGAGCTTAAGAAGACAAAGGTGGCTGAAGCAGAGCTCACAAGCGCAAGCAAACTACTGATGAAGCTCCACCCACCAAGATGCGCAAGACAAAGAAGAATAAGGCTGCTTCCAAAGAGCCTATCTTTGTCGAGCCCATATCAGTTGCTCGCCCTGCATCTACCCACAAAGAACGTCGCATGACAGTCCATGAGCCTGCTCCCACAGAGGCTGAAGATATTCCAGCTGTTAACCCCACTGCAGCTGAAGACCTTGGTCCTCATGACAATGTTGAAGATGATGAAGTCCTTCCTCAGATCGAGTACAACGTTGAATCTTCGCATGTTCTTACGAACAGCGAACGCATCAGCATTGGTCGTCCATTGACGCCAATTCCACAGGATGACTCGTGGGCTAATCACCCACAAGATACACCAGCCACACTCCAGCCAACTCAAGACACCAGTTCGGTGCTTGACGATGAAGACTTTGAGGCCCAACAACCTCCATCCCCTCAGGCGTCGCCAGCATTTCGCAGGCTTCGCAAAGGACCAAGGCCTAAAGTCGTCACCCCAAGTGTTCCAGAAGGAGTAGAGCAACAATCTGTACCTAACGCCGCTCCTACTGTGAACCCCTCAGAATCTGAAGCCAAAGCGGCTGAAGATATTTCGGCTGCATCAGCCGAAGAAGAACCACCCCAAGAAGAAGAACAACCCCAAGCAGACGAAGCGTGTGCTGCCACACCCCCTGTTCTCGAGGAGAACGTGTCCGACCCTCCAGCTCCTGAAGTGGAGGTTACAAACTTAGAGGATGCCACCACCAACACCGAAGCCAATGACGTGGTCATGGATGAAACTAATGTGGAACCTGAAGTCATAGTTGTGCCTAAAGTGATGGCTCCTGAAGCAAGTGCTGCACCTGAAGCAAATCAGCAACCTGAAGCCAATGCCTCTGCTCCTGCTCTGCCTCCAAGGCCCCATACAATTGAGCAAGCATACAACCAAGATGATCAGCTCATCACTGTCCGGTAGCCCATTCTGACTCCACCACCTACTACTGGACCGCATCCTGCTGGTCCTCAGTTTGATCATCATGTTGAGCACAGGCCTCAAGTTCAGAAGCCTAAGCCAAGACTGCCAAGGTTTCCAGGTATTGCCACCTCTCAAGGGTCATTCAATGCCAATAGCTTCACTGCGCACAACACATTCTTTGACAGCACCAAGAACCCATATTCCAAGCCAAGAATATCATCAGATAGGTTCTGGAGCCATCAGCAGCGCAGCTATTACTCAAGAGTACTCTATGATCAAGGGCGCATTTTCCCTCATATGCATCTTGACACTGAAGCTATTGCTGGTCTGCCCTGTCTGGAGGAAGCTCCTGATTGCTTCCGTGATGCTGGCCTGCTAAATTTTGTAACTGACAAGGAGCATTGGAATGAAGAGTTGCTTCTGCAATTCTATGCAACCCTCCACATTCGAGGCTACAGCAAGGATCCGAAGACATGGGTCCTTGAGTGGATGACAGGCAATGTCCATCTTGAAGCCAAAGCCTTTGATCTCATTGAGCTTACTGGCCTGCCCACTCCAGGAGATCTGTATGAACCTGGCTGTCAATTGCACAATGAAGCCTTGGAGAGTATCTTTCAGAAGCGCAAGCCCAACATGAGCCAAATGCTAAGCATGATGAAGCCTCTGCCAAGTGATGCTGAATATCCTAAGGAATTCTTTGTTGAAGACCTAGAATACCTGCCATGCACCATCTATCATATCATCAGGCGTACTCTATGGCCCGTCAAAGGACATTCTTCATCAGCTAAGCTTGAAGGCACCATGAAGACTTTGGTCTTCTATATCTTCAATGGTATCAGCTTCAATGCTCAAGATTTCTTCATCAGGCAATTGGCTATGTCTGGCTCTGATCTGTTTGGTCTGAAATTCTATGCCCCATGGATTATGCGCCTCATCAAGCTTCATTCAACTATCACCTATCAGCCCTCTGCTCGCAACCATCATATATTCTTGCCTGAGGTTGATATGTCAGCTGAAGCTATATACCAAGAGCCTGCCAAAGACCCTGTTAGTCTTCACAATGCTGATCGCCAAAACTTCACTCAGCAAATTGAAGGAGTTCCAGCAGTCTCTCGCATTTATCCTCTGGCTGGCCGTACTCGTCTACATCGACATGCTGAAACCAGCTACTGAGAGCACCATTGCCCAAAGGCCTCAGAAGCGATCTCGTGTTCTCAATAACCGAGAGCTTCTGGTTGCCCTCCATCAGAAACAGGATAAGCATCACTACTGGCTAAAGCGTCAGATGCAAAGCCTCTTGGTGGATGTAAATCGCATTCGCAATCTTGCCACCAAGAATGCCTTTGTTGCTCATGAAACCTGTCGGAGGTCTTGGAAGAGTTTAACCTTGCTGAGTGCTGAAGCAGATCTTCAAGACGATGGCTTCACAGAGAGATTCAAGTTTGACCACACTCCTCCAAGGAATGCTGTTATGCGTTGAACTCCGTCTCTTGAAGATTCTGACTACTCCTCCTCCGCTGCAACAATTGATGCCAGGGTGATAGATGATCAAGATGATGCTGCCTCACCTCCTCCTACTTCAGCGCGCATCGACACTGCACCAACTACTTCTGCACCGCCAAACACCAACGTCGACCCTGCATCCTCCCCTGCTCCAACTGGGAACGAGTAGAGGCTCTATGTCTTCAAACCTTTTTGGTCCTTACTGACAAAAGAGGGAGAAGCATATGAGTTGATAGTCTTCAAGCGGGTACATATGGGCGGGTGCTTTATATTTTGCCTAGTGATTACAACTCTCGTTTTTGCTACATTTGGTTCTTTGAGTTGTAACACTTAAACTGATGGTCGTCTGCTACGTTTTTCTGCTACTCTGTAATGCGATGATAAATTTCGCATCTGCTACCTTATATTACGCACTTAGTCATTATTGCAGACGTCCATTTTTCATTATGCATGTCATTATATTCGACACATCATTTGTGCATGATGAATTGTCTTCATAAGTTGAAGAGGATCTCCACAAGTACAACCTGCCATGTGCATTTGCATTCAAAGGCAAATCAACTATATGCACATCTTCAGGGGGAGCCTTTGCTACTTACGAAGACAATACCTTTTATCCTTTACAATTTCACATACTTTTATCCCCGTTGAAAACTTCAACCAGTTTGTCATCAATCACCAAAAAGGGGAAGATTGTAAGTGCATCTAGTGCCACCCCTATTTGGTTTTGGAGTATTGACGACAAACCTGGTTGAGGGACTAATGTGTTTGTGAGAATTTCAGGATAACACAGGTAGTAGTCCCTCATTGATTCGGTTTACCTACCGGAGATGACCATAAAAATGTATGAAGACATTGACAATAGTGGTGGTACATGAAGATAATCATATTGAACACTATGACAAGAGAAGACATTGTGTGAAGACTATGGAGAGCGAAGACTTAGATGTTTCCTTGTTTCCTTTTCTTCTTTGTTGAGTCATAGGAACCACCGTACTGTTAAGTGGGGTCCAAGTGATCTAAGTCAGAGTGACTGAAGTGATGCTCAACCAAATCTTATGTCTTCGAGCGAATACAATGAGAGAAAATCTTATCCAGAGTTGGATGAGTCAGCTTTACTTGTAGCCCAAGTAAAGTTGCCGTGTGAGTGTTTGAAATCTGACCGTTGGAACACGTGTCAGTTCCTTAGTGACCCAGGGTCACTTCGGACAAATCAGGTCGGGTTGCCCAGTGGCTATAAATAGCCCACCCCCTACACCATAAATTGATGGCTGCTCAGAGTTATTACACGGCCTTTGTCGTTTGAGAGCAACCCACCTCTAAAGCGTTTGAGAGAGAAATCCTTGCGAGGACAAAGCCAAAACACCCAGAGCCAAAGAGTGTTAGGCATCACTTGAGTCTTTCTGTCTGTGTGACCTGAAGACTTATTACACTTGAGGACTGTGTTTACTCCAGCCGGTAAGGCGTCATGTTCTGAGCATCCAAGAGTCATTGTGGGTCGCCGGTGAACGAAGTCTGTGAAGGTTTGGAAGTCTACCTTGAAGACTTACCAGAGTAATTGGGTGAGGACTAGGTGTCCTTAGCTCAAGGGGAATAAGGTGAAGACGCGGTCTTCTGAGTTAAATCTCAGCCTCCCTAACCAGACGTACAGTTGTCACAGCAACTGGAACTGGTCTAACAAATCACTGTCCTCCCCGAGCTACTAGTTCTATCCTTTCCTTCCCTTTACTTACCGTCCTATGTTGTGAAGTCATTGCCTGCTTGCCTTATCTGATTGACTTCACTGAGTATCTACTTGTTGTGATTGGCTTCATTCCTTCTTCCATCTTGATCCCTACTACCTAGCTGCTATTAGTCTTTGTGCTTTCACTTCATTGAATACATGACTATGGCTTGTCTAGTGTAGTCTACTTTCCGCTGCATACTAATAGGATTGAGTTTATCTTTTGTCTTCAAAACTATCATGTTTTGAAGCATTTCATAAAAATCGCCTATTCACCCCCCCTCTAGTCGATATACTGCACTTTCACTTCCAACATGTTAAGCTTGCCATTCCCCCTCATGCTAGCCAAAATTCCTCGCACCAAGTAGAGATACTACTTGTGCTTCCATATATCCTTAAACCCAGTTTTGCCATGAGAGTCCACCATACCTACCTACGGATTGAGAAAGATCCTTCCAAGTAAGTTGTCATGTTGCAAATCCGCTAAATATGTATGATTTATTAGTGTGGGAGAAATTAGCTTTATACGATCTTGTGATATGGAAGTTATAAAAGCGACGGACTGCATAATAAAGGTCCTTATCACAAGTGGCAATATAAAGCGAAGTTCCTCTATGCTAAGACTTTGTGCATCCAACCATAAAAACACATGACAACATCTGCTTCCCTCTGCGAAGGGCCTATCTTTTATTCTTGTCTTATAAGTGTCAAGGTGAAATCCACCTTTCCTTTTTACATTTTATCCTTTGGCAAGCACATTGTGTTGGAAAGATCCTGACATATATACCCACTTGGATGTATGTTTTCATGATCTATTACTGTTGACGTTACCCTTGAGGTAAAAGGTTGGGAGGCAACACTATAAGCCCCTATCTTTCTCTGTGTCCGATCAAAACTCCATAAACATAAGTATTGCGTGAGTGTGAGCAATTGTGAAAGACTATATGATAGTTGAGTGTGTAGGCTTGCTGGAAAGCTCTTATATTGACTCTTTCCGATGTTATGATAAATTGCAATTGCTTCAATGACCGAGACCAAAGTTTGTTAGTTTCCAATAAAGTTTATGATGCATACTTGATATTGTGGATGAATTGTTACTTTAGCATAAGAATCTTATGACTATATTTATATAAGTTGTTGTTATAAGAACTAGCAGAGTGGCTCGCTCGATGCGCGGGCTAGAACTTTAGAATGTGGAATAATGATATCATATTATTATATTTGTTGAATTGAAATTGAGACCACATTTGATGAAATTTAAAAATATAAGACTTTGCCGAACAAAATTTTATATTAAGTGTGTTAGCTTTTGTAATTGATAAATAAATTTGTATGTGAAAATTATCTATATCTAGTTACATTTATTTACTTATTATGTGATTTGAAAAAATATAGTTCTAATCACCGCAAATTTATGAGAATACCAAACGGGTGAGGGAGGGCATCATTTTTGGTCTATTGAATTTGAGCCGAGGTCATCATGTTTAGTATAATGAAATTTTCAAATATATTTCTATGGCTTCGTATAAAATATTGTCAGCTGTATGTTCATTTCTTTGTGCCAATATATTAGTTCACTGAATTAAAGTTTAGACCTCATGTCGGGTGCTAGTTTGTGTTTGATATTGCATGCATCAAAATAACTCATCCGCATTGACATGCAGGCCATCGAATACTTTTATCTTACCTAGTATATGCATGCCTCTTTTACTCAGTTCGTTCCAATATAGATGATATCATATAAGACAAAAAATTGAGAAATATGAGAATTAGTTCTAACAAATACATTTTCTGTTAATGATGAAATATGTTTGATCGGAAATCTAGTCATGTTGTTTTGTTTTGACCAATCCCAACATCTATTTAGATATCATAAAATAAATAGTTTTATATCTAAAATCATGAATAAATTCACTCTGTAAGACACCATATTCTCACTTTTAAACACAAATGTTATTTGTGGCATTAGATTAACACTCTCACATATATAATTTCTGTTGTGCTATTAAATAAGGCATGTTTAATCTAGCATAGTGGCATGCCCAACTGCACAGGCAATATCTTTATTTGATTTAACAAAATTAGAGTTACTGTTAGGTATAATTTTTATATTATTAGAGAACCAATTGTATTTTAGGTGATTTGTGGTATATATGTTTTTTGAATCGTTTTTACCTAACGAAAAAATTTGTAATGGTATGTGATTTTTTATGCACAAATTTATCAAAATTTGTCTGGATTCAAACAATTATGTAATGGGTTGTTGCTCGCGATAAGACTTTTTCATATTTTCCTGGCTTGGGGCTGGCATGCATATCAAACAATTTGAAGTACTAATTATATTTAATGTTATCTATACTCAATAGTACTATTTTTTCCAAAAAATAAAGATAAAGTAATTGAATAAAAACAGGGTTGGTTGCGTTCTGGTACAGATAAATTATATTGACACATGAATGTTGTCCCACTATATTATTTTTTTGCGAGAAAACTTCCAATCTATTCATCTTCAATCATGGCAGTACAACGAGCACAAGAAGTAAAAATTACATCTAGATTCGTAGGCCACCTAGCGACGACTACATGGACTGAAGCGAGCCGAAGGCGCGCTGCCGTCATCACCCCTCCATCGCCGGAGTCGGGCACACCTTGTAGTAGTAGACAGTCGGGAACTCGTCGTGCTAAGGCCCCATAGGACGATCACCCCAGAACAGCAACCGTCGCCGATGAAAAATAACGTAGATTGGAAGGATCCAAACCGAAGATACACAAACGTATGCGAACAACGACGAGATCCGAACAAATCCACCAAAGATGGATCTGCCGGAGACACACCTCCACACGCCCAC
Organism: Secale cereale; assembly: GCA_902687465.1. Classification (NCBI taxonomy): domain Eukaryota; kingdom Viridiplantae; phylum Streptophyta; class Magnoliopsida; order Poales; family Poaceae; genus Secale; species Secale cereale. The sequence goes on from LR738715.1 coordinate 799,298,719, forward strand.
CAACGATGCTAGATGCATCACCGGAACGGGGGCTAGGCGGGGAGACCTTTATTCCATCTTAAGGGAGCCGCCGCCGTCTCGTCTTCCTGAGCAGGACACAAACCCTAGCAAGATTGAAAAAATCGACTAAAAGCGGAGCCCTCCCGCCGGACCTTGCCAGGATCCACCGCGCCTCCATGGCCCGAGGGCCACTGGAGACGGGGCGGACCTGCGCCGGCGCCGGCGAGAGGCAGAAACCCTAAACTTTCTTTCTTGGAAGAGGAGGAGGAGGAGGCAGAGGAGGAGACCGCCTCTATTTGTCCCACTATATGCATGCACTGTATAATAAGCATTAAATATCATATAATAAAGAGTATTGATGTTTCCTAGTATGTCAATGATTCTGAATCCGAAATTTAATTTTATCCGATAGAGAAACTATAAGACACCATAAGCATACGGGATCACATATTTAATATTAAAGCAAGCAAGATGTATATGCTCTAAAATTATATATTGCCTTTACTGCTTGACCACTTCACTTGATTTGCTATCTTTGTCGTTTACCTTTGCTTAGAATTTTCCCTTTCTCGTGACTCTTCAGAGTGCAATGGAAAGCTCACCATATGGGAATAAACGGTTCTGGCCGACATAGCCCTACCTTGTTTAGAGATTGTCTCAGCCTTGCACTGATATTATTACATATATTGGAATATGTACCTCTTGTCCCACAAGTGTTTCATGTTATTACTCTGCGGAATCTTCTTCCAAATTGCATAACCTGGCACTTGGCTGATATTACGTAGGAGCATCACTGGTAAGCCTTCTTTAGTTGTAGTTTGATATCGAGCGGTTTCACCGACCGGAGCTTTGTACGTGTATTTTGTGTAGAGGCCAGTTATTATATGATGAATATATGAAAAAAGGGTGAAATTTTTAACGTGGTTTTAGATTAAGTGTAGAAAATCATAATTTCAAGTAGACCACGTGTATTTATATTTTTGAAATGGCAGTACACACGTTACAAGCAAAATTAGAAGTTAATATGATCTTGTATTAAACGACTTTCAAGTTTCAACTATGGACAGGCATTAGAAAACATGTCTACGTACACACATATACATCTAATAGACTTTAGAAAAAGTGAAGCCAGTATCTCTACAAGAAAACTATCATATGATTACTAAAGAATGGATATAAGAGCAGTTCCAAATAAAACGTAGCTTTAAGCTAAACGGTCGATCGAGGCATGAAGTTATTTCCGGTAAACAACTTCAAGCGTTGCTGCTATTGTGGCTCCTACCATTTACGCCTCAGACCTGCCTACGGCAACTGCATCGTGTATGCGCTCGTTTGATGTTGGCGACTTCGAGGTTGTATACTTTTCTTTCTACCTACTGCCACGTATGGACAAAACATGTGTACACGTCCATGCATGCCTCCCTGAATCCTTATATCCCCTTAAAATACAATGAGATGACCAGTACGCCATGCATGTAGGCACACTATGATCTTTGTCATTTGTCCCTGAGCGAACATTGCTCTGAGTGACCAGAACAGGTCAGCACCGATACTCCAGTTTAATATATATGTAGCCCCGGACGACAACTTTATACTTCATCTTCGATTATACCTACTCCCTTGTCCATCGACTTGTTGCAAGGTGCGGCTTCTTTGGTTGACGACCCTTCCAGCGTTTGCACTGGTCTGAAGTTCCAAAACCTAATTACTTTTCCATGATCTCACACCCTCCTGTATGAGATCACGTCACTGGTTTCCTGTTGCTTGGTGAAAGAGACGTGGTCTCCAGTGAAGCTAGCTAGTATATATAGTAAGCAAATTGATTAATATCTTAAGGAGGTTTAGCACACCATAGAGAAGCTAGCTGATCAATGCCTCTGCCATATGGAAAACACGCATGGAGGAAATACAGATTGATCTCTCAATCCAGTAAGGTAGGCATATTGATTGATTTCTTGGGGATTCTAGCACGTCTGGATAAGCCAGAAGATAATCACCTCCACAAGTCACAAACGCCTGCAGGAAACAAAGATTTATCTTCATTCCTTTCTGAGGCTAGCACGATCAGCTAATCAATTCCTTGGCCAGCCGGAAACGCACCAGCAAACATCGTTCCATGCTGCCGATCGATCTTGTCTCCATGGGTATGCTACCATGGCCAGCTGACGAGTTCTTCCGTAGGCTGGGAACGCACGCAGGGAACACACATCAAACTATCGATCCACGTTATGGATTGATCTTGATTCCTTTCCTTGAGCAGGCTAGTTGATCAATTTTCTGGCCACATAGGAATCACAGATCGATCTTAGTTCAGCATGGTGAGCTGATCAATTTCTCGGCCAGCTGGCAACGTATATGGAATAGCATGGCGGCTTACCAATTCGTGGACCGGCTGGCAACGCATATCAATCCATGCTGCAGCTTGCAGATTCATCTTGATTCGTTGAGGAGGAATAGCATGGTGGCTGACCAATTCCTGAGTCAGCTGGAAACGCACATGATTCCACGCCACAGATCAACCTTGTTTTCTTGGGCAGGAAGACTCAACCGCAAGTTTCACATGGATTATGAGGACGACAATCTTTTTTTATTAGATATATGAGGACCACAATCTTTGGAAGGGCCAGGTAACCTGGCGTACAACATTTTTTAGGGGAACGTGGTGTATAATTTAGATGGTGGCATTGGTGGGTAAATTATTCAACATTAAGGTGGATCTAACGGTTAAGATTATTATACATAGGAAATTAAAGGCTAGATGTTTCTGATTATTGTGGTATTTTCTAGCCTATTTCTTAATTTTCTAGCAAAGTGGCCCTCGCAAATGCGAGGGCATCGCCTATAAAGTATTGAAGGCATCCAAGAAGTAAAACTATGGTTTCATAGATATTGAAATGTTACAGTTTAAAAAAAATGAATAGCTCATATGATCTATAGGTTGGAGAAATTGCATATAAAGTGGATTTCATTAGGCCACTAAAGAAATTCTTGTCTGTGCTATGTCATGAAACGCTTGGTGTGGATATGGTAAAAAGTCATAGTTTGCCAATATTTATCTGATTGCTTTATTTTTTTCCTTGCGTACACACATAGCTTTGGTCCTATATGACTTTGCTATTTTATGCCATGATTTTGTATGCATCCTAACCATTATCTTCTTGATTGTCCATTTTGAGAAAATAAAGTCCACCATTTGTCGTGGAATTAACACGTCAGATGTCCGGATTAACGGACTTAGTCGTGAGGCCGCGCATCTATTTGGTAGCTTGAGAGGGGTTGAGCGGAATCAAGAGACGCGATGCAAGACACGGATTTAGATAGCTTCGGGCCCCGGGAAACATCATCCGGTAATAACCCTACGTGTTGTTTGAGGCTAGGTCTCATTATGATCCTCGTGGTGTCGCCGGTAAACCGACTCTTTGTGTCTAACCCTAGAAACTTGTCTAAACTTCTCCTCTAAAACTTGTTTCTTGTCTAACCTGTCACTTCTCCTCTTTGGGGAGCCCTGCCCCTCCTTATATATGTTGAAGGGGGCGGGTTACATGACTAGTCCTAGTAGGACTAGGATTGATCTATTACAAGGAGTCCTACTCTTACTTCCTTTGTAAGAGAATATTCCTTATGCTTTCTTCATAAACCGGCCCACCATACATGAACCGGCCTTCTGGGCCTTGGGCCTTGTCATCCACGGTCCATATGCCGGGTTACCAATAAATTGCCAAGTGTAAACCGTCTTAAATAAACTGCCAAGTCCGGCCGGGTCATAATTCCCGCCGGTTCATACCGCGGGGTATATCCCCGACATTAGCCCCCAAGTTTAGCTTGGATTTATCCATGGTAAACTTATGCTGCAAAATAACACAAGAACAAATCTGACAGGTTGTGCTCCGGGTTAAGAATTCTTGTAAACTGGCCCTTGATGATCTTTAAGTCCTTGTCACTTCCTTCTTCTAAAAAATCCGGGTCAACAGACCAGCTTCATAATCAACTTGCTTGTAGAAAACATATTGCAAATAAAGAATCCATTTGACTCGGCCTTCAATGCTCTGACTTGACAAAAAATATTGATCTTCAAATATTCAATTGATATCCAACCGGTTTGGAAATGTAAAACTTGCCGGCTTATGACTACCACCATTGTCGGGTTATAAAAACTGATAATTCCGGGTCATGACTGTTTATAAATGCCGGGTTATGATTGTTGCCAACGCCGGGTCACACAATTAATCTTCCGGACTTACCCAAAACTGAGAATTTGACGATGTTCCTCCTTTATATGCATATTACCTGTAGCCCCCAAGTCTTAAGAGGAGAACATAGTGATAGCTTAAGACTTGTTTCCATATAAAAATTGCAATCTTGAAGAAATCCGGATTGTTCATCTCAGTCACTAGTCAAAACTGAATATTCCACATATGTAGCCCCCAAGTGCCGGGTCATTATGTAATAATGAGCAGGGACTTTGTATATACTTCTTTGAAAATAGCATTGTATAATCTTGAAGAAATCCGGATTGTTCATCCCAATCACTATGAAACTGAATATTCCATATTATGTAGCCCCCAAGTGCCGGGTCATTATGCAATAATGAGCAGGGACTTTGAAAATATGATCATGTAAACTTGAACAACAACGTGTAGTCCCCAAGTGCCGGGTTATTATGTAATAATAAGCAGGGATTTGTAGATATAATCATTGAAAATAACATTATATAATGTAACTTCCATCGTGGGGTTTGAGCCCACGTCCACAAGGTTAAGAGCTTTGTGCTTTACCAACTAAGCAGTGGACCCTTCAATATAATGGATGAATACTTGTGTACCTTGAATTGTTGACAGGAGCGATTGGTAGCCCCCAAAGGGCTGGCTCAATATGATGTGATGAGTCGGGTCTTCAATAAGGTGAGCAAAAAAAATGACTTTGCATTAGCCCCCAAGTGTCATGGTGCATGCTTGCAGCGACATGAGACTTGTGTATTTGATGTAAACTCAATTTGAATAATGTAGCCCCCAAGTGCCGGGTTGTAAGCCTGCAGCAACTCGGGACTATTCCTTTGTAGAATAAATCACTTCCATCGATGAAATGATATCCATTGCGCTTTAAGCGACTTTGATAACCTCAATCATAATATAAAAATCCAGCCATGTTGGCAATTAAAGATTTGAATAATATAATCCGGTTTAAAAACCGGTTCCAGTGATATTTGATCACAACTAGGCCGGGTTAATAAACACGGGTCATTATTTTATCTCATACTGGCGACTTATAGTCGAAAGCCAGGCCGGTTTAATGAACACCGGTCATAACTGATCATGTACTGCCAATCTGTTTTTTTTTTGGCTCTTTGTCGGCTCATCATGAAGGCCGATCCGGGTTACGATGAACGCCGGTTTAACTCTCGCTGGTGTTCATGACCCAGACTTTAACTTTGTAAATATATGGTCAACCTTGTAGTTGCCCAATCCCGGAAAAAAAAACTTGGTTACCCACGAAAAACTTTGAAAAAATCACAAAACGCAAAACATCGTTGCAAATAAGACCATGTAGTCGAGGCTTTTTGCGAGCTGCCAGGCTCCCTATGTGCCAATCAAAGGGTACGACCCAAAGGGCTATGACTAACAGTACTCCTAGGGACAAGAACTTTGCCATCAAAGGATGTACTCTTTTGCCATCAAAGGATGTGCTCCAAGGGACAGGAAATATTGCATCTGCCATCAAAGGATGTACTCCTAGGGACAAGAAATTTTCTTTTGCCATCAAAGGGTATACGGCTTCCAAGGGACAGGAATATTACATCTGCCATCAAAGGAAGTACCCTAGGGACAAGAACAGATTTTCTTTTGCCATCAAAGGGTATACGGCTTCCAAGGGACAGGAATATTACATCTGCCATCAAAGGAAGTACCCTAGGGACAAGAACAGATTTTCTTTTGCCATCAAAGGGAATGATCAACCAAGGGACAGGAATATTACATCTGCCATCAAAGGAAGGTTCCCTAGGGACAAGAACAGGTTTATTTCTTTTGCCATCAAAGGGATTTGGCCCACCAAGGGACAGGAATATTACATCTGCCATCAAAGGTGGATCCCTAAGGACAAGAACTTTTCTTTTGCCATCAAAGGGATTTGGCCCACCAAGGGACAGGAATATTACATCTGCCATCAAAGGTGGATCCCTAAGGACAAGAACATTATGTAGACCGGACCAGAAAAGATTTCGTCGAGGATCCATATGTGATCCGTAGCCCCCTAGCTTGGTCCCTTCTGCATAAAATAGTTTGTTCAAAGCATCTTGTTTTCTTGATGAAAATGATATACATCAAGAGAAATAAACTTTGGATGGATATCACCTGAGTGAATTTGGACCTTATGATCCTCATCGGTGTCTGTTTAGCCTAACCGGTATGTCGAATAGACCGGATCGCAGGGCAGACAGTAAGACGACCGCAGCATCAGAGGCGGCTCAAACAGTTAAACCAGCTATGGGGTTGTAAACCGGCGGAGACGAGCAAGTTGTCCTCCGTGTTGTAAACCAGTGCGGATGCGTGAACCGGCCGTCCGTTTCATCAAGTAATGCGACACAGATGAAAACACCATTGTAGAACGTTGCCAGTGCGTGTTTTATATCCGCAGTATAACAACGATTTTTCCTGTATATAGAAAACACCAATAGGGTAGTGTAATGGTGCTCAGGGGAAATAAAATGATAAAATATATAAGAAGGATAACACCTGATTTGCTCGAATAGCAGATGGTTCGACCGGCGCCGATGGGCTAGTTGTCTTCCTCGTTGTGAGCCGGCGCAGTCGTGAGAGATGGCCGCGGCATTATAAACCGGTGTGGTCGCGAAAGATGGCCACGACATTGTAAACCGGCGCGGTCGTGAAAGACGGCCAAGGCGTTGTAAACCGGCGCTTGAATCCGTGGAACAACGACGATCACTTGTGTCGAACAATGTTTGGCGTGCCTCCACCTCCGTGGTATAATACCATTTTATAATGAATAATTTTTCTGCATATAAAATACAGCAGGGCCAGGTATTTTTGCTCGGATGAATTAACAAGTCTTAAAATAAATAGGATAGGTATCACCTGATTCGTCTGGAGAACAGATGAGTTAGCCGTGGTATTTTAAACCGGCACGCACGGGCGAGTTAATCGTAGGCGCGGACAGCGTCGTGTTAATGTGGACCGGACCGTAAAAACGGCGGCGTGCGCCCGTCCATTGGCGAGGGAATCGGTCGTGGTGTTGGAGGCCAGCGCGCGTGGGCGCGGGCAGACAAGCCGGCGTATTGATGTAAACCGGACCGCGACACGCATGTCCGTGGCAGCTGAACGTGCATCCGTGGCATACCCTGATGATGATCCGGCTGCCACTTTTAATAATCGTCCTGCGTAAAAAGTATTACATGCGAAAGTAATTGTTGTCAGATAAAATATGTACTGATAAAATACATAGGAAAAATAACACCTGGTATTTTTTTCATCGGGTCCGAAGTGACCCAGCATGACGGGCGGACGGAGCGATCAGCCCGGGGTCACCCGCAGCGGAAGTGGGCAGTAAGCCGGCGCCGGCCGAAGCAAACCAAATTACGGCAATAACTCCTTCATCACGTGCTACTTGAAGTACTATTGGAAGTACTTGGGTTTGATTTGTCCCAGGCCCGGCCCTGAGGGGGGGCGGGAGGGGCAGTCGCCCCGGGCCCCTCAACGCAAGGGGGCCCCCAGCCTACGTATTTGTATGTACTGGGCCTGGCCGAAGTAGCAGCAACAGCGCTGGAAATCTGGAACACGGTGAGATTGCCCCTTTGCTTTTCCGAAGAAAAAGGATCGTTCCTTCCAACTATTACGCTTAATTTTCGGGATTCTTGTGTGCGTTTCCTTACGGAGAGTCGGCGTGGTCATTGGTCTAAGTAGCGGTGGCGGCGTTAATGGTCGAGGGGCTGGGCGGACTGGGTTCTGTGAGAACCAGGGCGCCATGGTTATTTGCTTGATCGGCTGCTTGGGCGTTCTGCTGGTTCACCATCAGGTAACACAAGTACACATCACATGGAGTTCTGGTGGGCATTTTTTATGCTGATTGTTTGTAGGATTCAGATCCAGACCTTGTTAATTCAATCTAGCCGAATTTTGTGTTGATGTCATCTTGAAACTCGAGGGTTAATCCTCGGCCTGTTTTCAATTCAGTTTCCCACATAAACTCATCTGATCTCGTCAAATTTGTCTACATCTGATAGTGTTGTGCCTGCAAAAAAAACTACGAACTTGTAGAATTGAGGGGAAACGATTTTGACAAAAGATAAGATTATTGTTTGCCTATCTGTCTAACTTGAATTGTTTTTCGGGAAAGGCCATAGATACCATACAGATGTTCTTATTAAGTTTCAATCTGATGTAAAGAAAAACATGAATTTCAATCATAGCTACCATCCTATTTAAATTTGCTTCATCTGACACCCATATGTGAGGCCACATGCTTAATTCAGTTGCATTGATGTCATCTTGCATCATCATAGGATCAGTATACTCACATATATTATTTTGAAATGCTATATCAACAAATTCACGAAGGCTTGCCTTCTCACTCTATTTTTCATCAATGCACCCCGTCTTTTTAGATGGCTCACATCTTGTTATCATGTGATAGAATCATTCCAGAATGATATATATCTTAATACTCTACATACTAAGGGCCCCATTTTCTAGTCCGCCCCGGGCCCCCCGAAATCTCTGGACCGGCCCTGATTTGTCCTCCGCATGGATAAAAACAATTAGCACTCACGTACCATCACCTGAACCGGTACGCACTACTAATACCTTACTAGTCTGTCCGAAAAAATTACTGGGATTTGATCCGTCAGCTGAGGTTTGATGGGACTTGATTCGGATCGTGGCTGTGACTCCTCCGAATTGGGTCCCTTTCCCTTTTTTATTCGACCCGCAGTCGACGATGCGAGGCAGGCGTCTCCGTATCTGAATGTGATGACAGCTTGCGGCCGCAGGGCTATACCCGGAATAGACCAACGGCGGGCGGGCGGCGCATAAAATACTTCTGAAGAATTCCTCTGAGCACCGTCTTTTAGGTCTCCACATGGTAGCTAACGCTGATGACGTAGTATACAGCAGAACTGTCTTGATGTGTTGATAGGAGCAGTTTGCTTCGATCCTCACGTCGACAGCACTAGGACTTCTGTTCTTTAAAAAACCTGTGCTTGGACCGACTCTGTCCCGTCCAGAATTAATTAATCTACCATCGTAGTGGCCTGTGCGCCTGATCTGATGGTTCCTTGGATTTGATGGCGTATATGGTAAGGCGTGGCCCTATTTTCTTGACTAGCCATACGTGGCTATAGCGAGGTTCTCCTCCGATCCGGAAAGCGAGACGTCTTCGGTAGATTTCTGCAGCGGTGCGAAGGGGATTTTTACGTTCATCTCGGCGACTTCGCAAAACAACGGAAACCAATCAACACAGATTCGCCTGGTCGCGTGCAACCATGCGCATAATCCTAAATCTTTTCATCCGGAAAATCTGAACTTCTTGATCCCTGAGAAATCCCTTCAAGAACTCAAAACCACCGTGCGCACGCCCCACGGTGGGCGCCAACTGTCGTGGAATTAACACGTCAGATGTCCGGATTAACGGACTTAGTCGTGAGGCCGCGCATCTATTTGGTAGCTTGAGAGGGGTTGAGCGGAATCAAGAGACGCGATGCAAGACACGGATTTAGACAGCTTCGGGCCTCGGGAAACATTATCCGGTAATAACCCTACGTGCTGTTTGAGGCTAGGTCTCATTATGATCCTCGTGGTGTCGCCGGTAAACCGACTCTTTGTGTCTAACCCTAGAAACTTGTCTAAACTTCTCCTCTAAAATTTGTTTCTTGTCTAACCTGTCACTTCTCCTCTTTGGGGAGCCCTACCCGTCCTTATATATGTTGAAGGGGGCGGGTTACATGACAAGTCCTAGTAGGACTAGGATTGATCTATTACAAGGAGTCCTACTCTTACTTCCTTTGTAAGAGAATATTCCTTATGCTTTCTTCATAAACCGGCCCACCATACATGAACCGGCCTTCTGGGCCTTGGGCCTTGTCATCCACGGTCCATCTGCCGGGTTACCAATAAATTGCCAAGTGTAAACCGTCTTAAATAAACTGCCAAGTCCGGCCGGGTCATAATTCCCGCCGGTTCATACCGCGGGGTATATCCCCGACACCATTTGTCAAAAAAGATGATCTCTAGGTTCTGTGGATTCCATGTATGAGCATTTTCATGGCCCAAATGAATCAACAAACTTTGCCCACACCAATTACATTCACATAGAAGTTCCAGTTTAGTATCAATGCACCAAGCTAACTCCCATTACTGGTTTTCCTAAGGTGCATTACTCAACCTTGATTTTATAAGTGAATGGAAACTACACCACATGCGGAGAATGTTGACAAACTAAGCATCCGTTCGAAGTGTCGATATCTGTATGAAAAGATAATAAACTGGGCAAACAATTTTTAAAGTTCGGTTCTTTTCAAATATTAATATGGAGACAATTTATTATACTGAGCTTTCATCTATAAATCGAAGATAAAGCCTGCATTTTCCATATAATCATGGCAAATGTAATATTTGCAATCGATTAGTTAGAAAGATTAAATATAGGAGTTGTGAAGTAAAGCTTATAATACGTGTAGCATGACAGTGTCATGTTGCTCATTTAGAAGAATGAAGGAAATAACAATACATATTCTATCCAACCTAGGAGAATCTTGCACCTATATTCGGAGCATATAAAATCAAATGTCGGAACTCGGTAGATATCAGTGAAGAATATACATGACAAATCATATATTTTTATTTTCCGTGGGGAAACAAATCTGGAACACATCATTGATAAAAGATGAATAATATTTTCTCTTTACAGACTTGAACATGAGCTTCTTTCCTTTCACATCAAGTTTTAATACGGTTTTTGTGTAAAGGAGATAGTGTTAATAGATACTTAACATAAGTCTCACCGATGTTATGTGATTAAAGAAATTTCAGCAAGTTTCGAATCACTATTTGTAGTGGCAATCAAGAGAAGATATCAACTAATACATAATTACACCAATCAGGGAAATTTATGCATAAAAGGCGAACGACTTTCAAATGACAAATTTATCTTCCAAAAAAACAGATAGGTGAATTTCCTTTGTGCTCAACATCGAAGAAAGTAACTAATATATGGCAACAGTCTTAATGTATAATGTAATAATTACTTATTATTAGTTAATAAAACGAAATATTAATTGTGTTAAAATCAAAATAAAAAAGGCTCTCATCATGGGATTGAAGTAGTTGGAGGAGTTGCCCACACCCATCGCATTCACAGAGCAGATCAGGTTTAAAATGATAAGCTCTTTGTCATGTAAGTTTTGATTTGGATTCATCATTAGAGCATGGATTCAATGTTTGTTATTTAAAAAGAAAAATGAATAATCATGCACGCTTTCATACAGTATATGTCACCATGTTGATTGGTGGTGAAAATTTATATGCGAAATAATTGAGTAGATTTCCTTTCATGTTTATTTGTGGCGTTAAGTTTGTGGGCCAAAGGATTTCCTTCCACCCTCATGGGCCGTATATCACCACCGGTGGAAGTGTGAGGAACATGGCTAGAGGACTCAATTAGGGTGATGCAATTGGTTTTTTCATGCAATCATATAGTGTCAAGGAATTAATGCATGCATGCATATAGGAAGGCATGTAGATTTTTTATGCATCCATATATTAAGGGAAGCATGTATGCATGCATGCATGCATATATAAAGGATGAGATGTAGTTTTTTTAGGAAGTCCTATGCATGCAAGTCATTTTTAGGGCCCACATCATTCATCTAGATGTAGTTTTTTTAGGAAGTCCTATGCATGCACGTCTGGCATGCATATATACAAAAAAACTACCCACGTTGTGCATTCATGCATGTAGCTTTAGTTTTTTTAGAAAAGTCCTATGCATGCACGTCACATCATGTTTTTTTTTAAATTGCATGATTTTATTCACAGGTGGTATGAACGAAGCGTTTTCTTTATAATGGCAAAGGTGGGTAATTATTATACTTAAAATACATCTAACGGTTGTAATATTTTAGTCTACAAAATAAATGTTTGGATGTTTCTGATTTTTGTGTGATTTTCTGGTATATTTCTTTTTTTTCTGGTGACCCCGTCAAGCACCTTTTATATATAATAGATGATCATGATGCCCTCATGTCTGTATTCTGTTTTTATCGACACCTCTATCTCTAAACGTGTGGACATATTTTTCGATATCGGCTTTCGCTTTAAGACAAGCGAGGTCTAAGCTTGGGAGAGTTGATACTTCTATTTTGCATCATGCTTATAAGTTGATATTTATTGCATTATGCGCTGTTCATACATGTTTTGCCACAATACTTATGCCTTTTCTCTTTTATTTTGCAAGGTTTACATGAAGAGGGAGGCTTTCGGGACCAGACGCCGCCGTCTCGAGGCGGAACCGAGGCGGAAACCAATCTAGGGCTCCGGCAAAGCTGTTCTGCCGGGGTTACTTCCCTCCGGGAGGGGGAAATCGTCACCACCGTCATCACCAACAACTCTCCCATCTTGGGGAGGGCTATCTTCATCAACATGTTCATCAGCACCATCTCCTCTCAAACCCTAGTACATCTCTTGTATCCAATCTTTGTACCCAAACCTCATATTGGTACCTGTGGGTTGCTAGTAGTGTTGATTACTCCTTGTAGTTGATGCTAGTTAGTTTATTTGGTGGAAGATCATATGTTCAGATCCATTATGCATATTAATACCCCTCTGATCATGAATAATATTATTTCTTGTGAGTAGTTACTTTTGTTCCTGAGGACATGGAAGAAGTCTTGCTATTAGTAGTCATGTGAATTTGGTCTTCGTTCGGTATTTTGATGAGATGTATGTTGTCTCTCCTCTAGTGGTGTCATGTGAACGTCGACTACATGACACTTCATCATTATTTGGGCCTAGAGGAAGGCATTGGGAAGTAATAAGTAGATGATGGGTTGCTAGAGTGACAGAAGCTTAAACCCTAGTTTATGCGTTGCTTCGTAAGGGGCTGATTTGGATCCATATGTTTCAGGCTATGGTTAGGTTTACCTTAATACTTCTTTTGTAGTTGCGGATGCTTGCATTAGAGGTTAATCATAAGTGGGATGCTTGTCCAAGTAAGGGCAGCACCCAAGCACCGGTCCAACCACATACCAAATTATCAAAGTATCGAACGCGAATCAGATGATCATGATGAAAACTAGCTTGACGATAATTCCCATATGTCCTCGGGAGCACTTTACCTTGCATAAGAGTTTATCCAGGCCTGTCCTTTGCTACAAAAAGGATTGGGCTACCTTTCTGCACCTATTTACTTATACCGTTTGTCACTTGCTACCAATTATCTTATCACAAAACTATCTATTACCTATAATTTCAGTGCTTGCAGAAAATACCTTACTGAAAACTGCCTATCATTTCCTTCTGCTCCTCGTTGGGTTCGACACTCTTACTTATCGAAAGGACTACGATAGATCCCCTACACTTGTGGGTCATCAGCCGGCGAGGCGGCCGGAGGCGGCGGGAGGCGCGGCCGGCGAGAGGAAGACGTGCGGCGGGGTCGGCGAGGTGCCCGGCGGCGAGGTCGGCGAGGTGGCGGCGGAGGAGCTGCGCGCGGCGGTTGGGGCGACCAGAGGCGGCGGGGACGCGGGCCGCACACGGTGCGGGCGTGCCCGTGGCAGCGGAGGCGACCGGGCCGGGGGGGCGATCCGGGCCGGCGGGCCCGGTGGCGCGGGGAAGAGCCGGCAGCGGAGAGGGCCATGTGGCGGGCTGCGGTTGGTCCGGGCGCGTCCGGTGGACGTGTCCGGCGTGGTCCGGACGTGTCCGGCCGCTAGGTGGGATGAATCTGCTAGGGTTTGATCCGGATTTCGGGGGAGATGGGCATAGTTATAGGTAGAGGGAGCTAGGAGTGTCCAAATGAGGTGCGGTTTTCACCCGCACGATCACGATCCAACGACCGAGAGGGTGGAGGTGGTTGTGCTGGGCTAGTGGGCTGTTGTGGAGGGGTGCTGGGCCAAAAGAAATAGGGTTTTTTAGCCCACGTGGTTAACCGTTGGAGTATCAAATGACCTCCAAATGAAATGAAACTTGAGAGGTGATCTACCGGTGATATAGCAAGACCACTTGACAACTCTCGGTCCATTCCAAGGATGTTTTAACCCACTCATGAAACAAAGGCTTGAGAGGTGCGATGGGCATGTTTGTGAGTGTCGGAACTCGAAACGGACAACGGAGAGAACGGAGACGATGCAACTACACATGGATGTAAGTGAGACTATGCCCATGCAATGCACATAATGAAAATGACATGGTGATAGGCAACACATGCACAAGGCAAAAACGAAGAAACCTGAAATGAAGGAAGAGCCCAGAATGGAATTGATTAAGTCAACGATGCATATATTGCCATATAAGGAAGTTTTACATCCGGGGTCTTACAAACTCTCCTCCACTACAAAAACATCTCGTCGCGAGATCTAGGACTGAAAGAAAGTTGGATACTCGGAACGGAGATGATCTTCTCGGTCCCATGTAGCTTCTTGGTCGGTATGGTGTGACCATTTCACTTTCAAGAATTTGATGGACTTGTTGCGGGTCTTGCGCTTAGTTTCTTCAAGGATAGCAATGGGGTGCTCACGATAAGACAAGTCTTGTTGAAGATCAATCTCTTTGAAAGGGATGGTGCATTTAGGCGTCTTGAAGCACTTGCGGAGATGTGACACGTGAAACACATCGTGCACATTTGAAAAGTTTGAGGGAAGCTCGAGTTGATAGGCTAGATCGCCTCCCTTGCCAATTATCTTGAAAGGACCCACGAATCTTGGAGCAAGCTTGCCCTTGATACCGAACGTCTGAGTGCCCTTCATGGGAGAAACACGGAGATTCACATGATCACCAATGTCGAAAGCCAAGTCACGATGCTTGCCATCATAGTAGCTCTTCTGGTGCGATTGCGCGGCCTTGAGATTCTCACATATGACTTTGCACATTTCTTCGGCCTCTGAGATCAAATCATTGCCAAGGAGTTGGCGTTCACCAGTCTCGGACCAGTTGAGAGGGGTACGACACTTTCTGCCATAGAGAATTTCAAACGGTGCTTTGCCTGCACTTGCTTGGAAGCTGTTGTTGTAAGAGAATTCAACAAATGGAAGGCAATCTTCCCATTTCATACTGAAGGAGATTACACATTCTCTGAGCATATCTTCAAGAATTTGGTTCACTCTTTCGACTTGACCACTAGTCTGAGGGTGAAAAGTTGTGCTGAAGCGAATCCTGGTACCCATAGCTGACTGAAAGGAATCCCAAAATTTGGAAGTGAACAAGCTTCCACGATCTGAGGAGATTAGTTGAGGGATACCATGCAAAGAGACAATTCTTGAGGTGTACAGCTCTGCCAGCTGTGCTGCATTGATGGATTCCTTGACTGGAAGAAAATGAGCCACTTTAGTGAGCTTGTCAATCACCACAAGGATAGCATCATTTCCTCCCTTGGACTTGGGGAAGCCGGTGATGAAATCCATCTCAATGTGATCGAATTTCCACTCGAGAATAGGTAGAGGTTGAAGGAGTCCGGCTGGACGTTGATGCTCTGCCTTCACTCTTCTGCAGACATCACACTCGTTCACGAATTGAGAAATTTCTCTTTTCATGCGAGTCCACCAATAGGATTGGTTGAGGTCATGGTACATCTTGGAGCATCCTGCATGTATCGAGAGGAGTGAGTCATGTGCTTCGTTCATTATGAGCTTCCTGAGATCACCTTTGGGAACCATAATTCTGTCCTCAAAGAACAAAGTGTCTCTATCATCAATGTGATAGCACTTGTACTTGGGAGTACCCTTAGCAATACCATGTTTCACCTTCTGAACCATAGCATCACTGAGTTGGGCCTCATGGATTTGATCTTCCAGGTAGGAGCGACTTGAAGGTTGGCAAGAAATCCCTGCGGAACAACTTGGAGGTTGAGCTTCCTGAATGATTCACAAAGTTCAGGTTGGAACGATTTGATGATGAGACTGTTGCAATAAGCCTTTCTGCTCAAGGCATCTGCAATGACATTGGCCTTGCCAGGAGTATACTCAATGCTTGGATCGTACTCTTGAATCATTTCAACCCAACGAGTCTGGCGGAGGTTAAGGTTTGGCTGGGTGAAGATGTACTTCGGGCTCTTGTGATCGATGAAGATGTCCACTTTTCTGCCCAACAGAAGGTGTCTCCATGTGATCAAGGCATGAAAAACTGCTGCTAGATCAAGATCATGTGTGGGGTAATTCTTCTCATTTGGTTTAAGCTGATGCAAAGTGTATGCAATGATCTTCTTGTCTTGCATGAGAACACCGCCAAGACCTTGCAATGGAGCATCACAGAACACTTCATAAGGCTTGGACTCGTCCGGAGGAGTAAGTACCGGAGCAGAAGTGAGCTTCTCTTTGAGTGTATTGAATGCCACATCACAGTCAGGAGTCCACGAGTACTTGACATTCTTTTGCAATAGGTTGGAAAGAGGCTTAGCAATATTGGAGAAGTTCTCAACGAACCTTCTGCAATAGCTTGCGAGACCGTGCAAACTTCGAAGTTGTTTGACATTCTGAGGAGGTTCCCACTTCACAATAGCTTCAACCTTCTCGGGTTTAATAGAGATGCCCTCGGCAGAGATAATATGGCCAAGAAATAGGACTTTATCAAGGCAGAATTCGCATTTGGAGAACTTCGCATAGAAACGGTGCTCATGGAGCCTGTCGAGAACCAAACGGAGGTGTTTGGCGTGGTCTTCTTCATTCTTGGAGAATAACAGAATATCATCCAGATATACGAGGACAAACTCATTGGCGTAGGGGTTGAATATGAAGTGCATCATCCAAGAAAAAGTGGGTGGAGCATTTGCAACCCCGAAGGACATGACTGTATACTCGTAGGAGCCGAAACTTGTTCTGAATGCGGTCTTGGGAATATCCTCTCACGGATACGAATTTGATGATAGCCCATCCAGAGATCAAGCTTCGAGAAAACCTTGGCTCCTTTGAGCTGCTTGAACAATTCATTGATATTGGGGAGCGGGTACTTATTCTTAATTGTCTTCTTGTTCAATGACCGGTAATCAACGCACAATCGTTCCGTACCATCCTTCTTCTTGACAAAAAGAACACCACAGCCCCAAGGAGAAGTACTTGGTCTGATCAGACCCATGCGTTCTTTCTCGTCGAGTTGCTTCTTCAATTCCTTCAACTCATCAGGAGAAAGCTTGTACGGACGCCGACAAGCTGTCTCGGTACCAGGTTCAAGTTCAATGATGAATTCAACTGGACGGTTGGGAGGCATGCCTGGAAGCTCTTCAGGTAATACATCCTCATATTCACAAACCACTGGAATCTGGGAAATGGCATTAATCTGGCCCTTGTCATTGAGAGAGAATAGCCTGATTGTGTTATCTCGAGCTGCGAAGATAATCACGTCTTTGGAAGGATGAGTTATCTTGACCTCCTTGTTTGCACAATCAATATTTGCATCATGCTTAGAGAGCCAATCCATTCCAAGAATAAGATGAATGTTCGAGTTACCGAGAATAACCGGGGAAACCATAAAATTATAATCTCCCATGTGAATAGATATATTCGGAGCCACTAAGGTGGAAGTCATGTGTTTGCCCGGAGAAATAATTGATAACTTCTTTGGCAAGGCCACTGTGCCCACGTTATGCTTAGATGCAAATGGACATGACATGAAGGAAAGTGATGCACTAGAATCAAACAAGACTTTTGCGGGAATAGAGTTAACTAGGAGATTACCAATAATCACATCGGAAGAATTCTCTGCTTGAGCTGCATTCATCAGGTTCACTCTTGCAGACTTGGGATTGTGCTTGACAATAGCATTGCTGATAGGTGGAGGAGGCGGAAGGCGCCTTTGGGTACACTTGTTTGCATAGTGACCCTTCTGACCAGACTTGCTGCACATAACCTCTGAAAGTGGCCGATGATAAGGACCGCTTGGTCTTGGAGCTTGGTACTGAAACTTGGACTGGTTGCTTGGGTTGGGTGGGTGGGAGAATCCACGACCACCTGAGTGCTTGTTGTTACTTGGAGGACGGAGCACTGGAGGAGGCGGTAGCCAGAACTTCTGCTGCTTGGCAACCACTTGAGAGGAAGAGGAGGAGTGAGTAGCATCTCTTATCCTCTTCTTGGAAGCTTCACACTTAAGCTGAGCTGCCTCTTGCTTGAGAGCCATGTTGTAGAATTGATCAAATTCATCTAGCTCGAACAGAGTGAGTGCAAGTTGGAGTTCGTCTTTCAGACCACCTCGGAACTGGTAGATTTTGCTCCTGGCATCAGGAATGTCTTGCTACTCATAACGGGCAAGATTCTGGAACTTGACATTGTATTGGTATACAGACATGGTGCCTTGCTTCGGATTGCGGAATTGCTCACGCATACCTTCAATGGCACTGGTAGGAATGTGATGAGAACGGAAATCGCGACAGAAGTCAGTCCACGAGATCTGACGACCCGCTCTAGAATCTTTGTACTGTTGCCACCAATCTGCAGCTTGATCTTTGAGTTGGAAAGCGGCAAACTTGAGATAATCCTCATGTCCAACGTTACTGCACTCAAAATGCTTCTTGATGTCTGTGATCCAATCTTCAGCATCTAGCGGGTCCACACAGTAACAGAAAGACTTGGGCTGATTTGCCAGGAATTGGTTCAGAGTCGCAAAGTGAGGTTGATTGAACAGATTTCCTCGGCCTTGGTTCCCTTGATTTGCTTGGAAACTCTGCATCATCTGCATGAGCATCTGAGTGTTTTGATTGGTTGCATGCATAATCGCTCTCCATGCCTCAGGCGGAGGAGGCGGGGAAGGAGGACGCTCTTCTTCACCCTGTGGGTTCTGGTTGGGAACTTTCTTAGGTGCCATCCTGAAGATGATGACAACTGTTAGCCATTGAAGCAAATAATAGATAAGCTGAATCAACGATTAGATATTGCAACATATAGTCTTCACAATAAACATTCGAACAAAATTGAACGAATGAATTCCATAGCTTAATGATACATCAAATTGTCGAGAAGCCACTTGGGAGAACAAAATGATAGAATAAAACAACAAGGTAAAAGATGGGACAAATACATAATAGAGGTTTCATCCCACATGTTTGTGTTGAATGCCCCATGGTACGTGTTACAAAGGGCCTTGCAATCCCCGGATCAGCATAGCCAAGGATCCTTTAAGATGCAACCCCCTAGTGCAACAACGCCCATGATAGCCTATCCACTTAGATGTTGAACCCCAACCTCATGTCATGCACCCGTTGGAAGATTACCTAAGAGCTACTTGAATCCCACCTATTAATTCCCGAAGCTTTCCGGTTATGCAATCTGGTGTTGGGGATACAGGGGAAGAACAATATCTCACCCAAACTAACAATACCTACATCCAGCTATATCCATCCGTCAACACATAACCAGGCACCTGCGGAAACTGTTTACCACGGACCTTCGAAATGCATCCGCTATACTAGCTGTGGCAATATGCCCGAACTATCTCCCCAGTACTCGGTGACGTCGGGGTTATCTCACCACCAGACATGCATAGAAGAGTTTTCGATGTCGGCCGCCTCTGGTATTCTAGAACTGCAACGATACATTTGTGACGACAACACCTCGGAGCTCAACTCCCCGGGACACTACCACAACCCCTAAATGACAGGAGGCACCAAGAACAATGTTCTCGTCACAAAGATATCGGAACAATCCAAACAACACCCGCGTGATCCTAAAAAAAATTGGTGAAATTTTGAGAATAGTTCAGTTAAAACAACGTCAGGAGTCCTCACCAGAGCGATGAAGGGGATGAGGAGTAAAAGAAACCCTACTCTCCAATATATATAGGACTCAAAACATTTTGTGTGTGTGCCTAGACTCAACCGTCAGCGGTTCAATCAATCAGGGGGCTCCTAGGTTGGTGAAGGCTCTGAATACCAACTTGTAATGCCCAGGATGCGACTATATATCCTACGTGTCGAGGCACGACTTAGAGACATAGGCGCATTTTGGAATGATCGCAAGCGTGGTATCTTAGCACAACTCGTGTAAAAGTTCAGGGATGAAATAGTAAAATAGTTGGCTTACACTCACCACGTCACACAATGAATACAATAACATACATTCATCCAAATAACACAGGGTCCGACTACGGGCAAAATCCAAACGAGAAAAGATACCACAAACACAAGTCTTGATTGCCCCTAGTAGGAACCACTACTGATCGTCGGGATACGTAACATAGAAACGACCACGCTCTTCACCAAACTCCCAGTGAAGTTCTGATCCATCTCCTGCGTCGTACTCTGTTGTACCTGCATCTGGTGTGTGTTGTAATCTGTGAGTCACAAGGACTCAACAATCCCATTCCCGGGTATCAAAACTAACAAAGCCTTTAGGTGTGGAGAGGTAATAAAGTGTTTGCAGTAAGCACTAAGCAACTAGCTTACGAGTTTAGAGCGAGAGGAGAATATGTGCCAACGGTCGCCAAAGATGATCAATAAGTGATCCTAGCTACTCATCTCAAGGCATGGCAGCAACAATGACAAGTAGGCATGTTTGCAAGCTTGTGCAACTCATCTCAAGGCATAGCATGGCATGTGCATGTAACCAACAGCAGGAAGACATGTTTGTGAAGCTACTCATGGCAAGAACATGGTCATAGGATGCATAGAACACTAGCTATTCACATGGCAAAATTGAACTTGCTGATAACAGGCTGACAAAAACATTTTATAGCAACTTGAGAGCATGAAAACAACAAGCTAAAGCAAGCTATCATGGCAAACAAGAGCATGAATAGCTACAACATAACATATACATCAAGGAACACCCACTGGACAACTCTAACCAAGCACAACAGTGACGGTAGCCTCATGGAAACATGGCATAAAAATTAACAGATTCAGCCTTAGCAGAAACTTAACATCACGATGGCATGTTAACAAGCTTGATGCACTCATCTCAAGACATATCATGGCATGAGAATAAATCTATCATGTAGAGCACATTCCAATGAGCAAAACCCATGTTGACACCTAGCTCATATGACACATGGCTTAATACACACGAACAAGACAAAACATCATCTCATAACAACTTCAGAAACTTATCAGCCACATGCTCTCTTGCAATAGAGTTAAACATGGCATAACGCAACCTAACATGCATGAAAATGCATCCATCTTGAAGAGCATCACAACATGAACATTTTGACATATCATACACTCCATTTGGACCAACATGCACCAAGTTACGACCTCACGAACATGCCAACAATTTGTTAACAGACAACTAGTGTTGAAATAGTAACATCACGAAGTAGTCTTGCAACGAAGATTAAGACAACTAGATGAACCCTAACATGCATGAAACTGATGCTAACAATTAGAGCACTTCGAGATGAACATTTTGATATATCATACATGCAAAACGGAGCACTGAGCACAAAGTTACCACATGATGAAGGAGGTATGAAAATTACTCAGATCCGGGACTTAGTGAAATATAGCCCTCCGAAAAAGTCAACTCGGGATGGATCGGAGCGAGATAGAGGGATCCGGGCTGCGGGGCGCGTTTGGATGGATGAATGGGTGGATCTGGTCCCGCCCAGACCGGATCCACCGGATCGGGGCCGGAGCTCGCGGCGGGGTCGAAGAGGTGCCCGGCGGCAGGGTCGGCGAGGTGGTGGCGGAGAAGCTGCGCGCGGCGGTTGGGGCGACAGGCGGCGGCGTCCCGCCGGCGACCGGAGGCGGCGGGGACGCGGGCCGTGCGGGGTGCGGGCGTGCCCAGGGTGGCGGAGGCGACCGGGCCGGGGGGGCGATCCGGGCCGGCGGGCCCGGCGGCGCGGGGAAGACCCGGCGGCGGAGAGGGCCACATGGTGGGCTGCGGTTGGTCCGGGCCCGTCCGGCGGACGTGCCCGGCGCGGTCCGGACGTGTCCAGCGGCGAGGTGGGATGAATCTGCTGGGGTTTGATCCGGATTTCGGGGTAGATGGGCATATTTATAGGTAGAGGGAGCTAGGAGTGTCCAAATGAGGTGCGGTTTCCGCCCACACGGTCACAATCCAACGTCCGAGATGATGGAGGTGGTTGTGCTAGTCTAGTGGGCTGTTGTGGAGGGGTGTTGGGCCAAAAGAAATAGGGTTTTTTTAGCCCACGTGGTTAACCGTTGGAGTATCAAACGACCTCCAAACGAGACGAAACTTGACAGGTGGTCTACCGGTGATATACCAAGACCACTTGACAACTCTCGGCCCATTCTGAGGATGTTTATAACTCACTCACGAAACAAAGACTTGAGGGGTGCGATGGGCACATGTGTGAGTGTCGGAACTCGAAACGGACAACAAAGACAACGGAGACGATGCAACTACACACGGATGCAAGTGAGACTAAGCCCATGCAATGCACATAATGAAAATGACATGGTGACATGCAACACATGCACAAGGCAAAAACAAAGAAACCCAAAATGAAGGAAGAGCCCAGAATGGAATTGATTAAGTCAACGATGCACATATTTCCATATAAGGAAGTTTTACATCCGGGGCATTTCAGTCTCCTACTAGATTGATACCTTGGTTCTCAAAAACTGAGGGAAATACTTAAGCTACTTTTCTGCATCACCGTTTCCTCTTCAAGGGGAAACCAACGCATGGTCAAGAGGTAGCAGGGGGTGAATAGGTGATTTTTACAAATTCATCACTAAGGAAATTCTAACTGAGGAATTTCCTAAGCAACGAACTACTAGCAGCGGAATAGATACTCAAGTACATGCACAACAAAGCAGTAGCATAGTCATCATGATGAAATGAAAGCATACACAGAGCACAAGTAGCATGTAAATAGGATAAGCAGGCTGAAGACAGAAGACTGGAGAATTAGGGTTGAGGAAATTGAGAAAGTCTTCAGACAAAGTCTTCAAAAAGTATAGATCAAGTTCATCAAGACATGAATGAGGAAATGAAAGGGTTGTGGAAATAGAACCAGTAGGCTTGGTGAAGACAATGATTTGGTAGACCAGTTCCAACTGATGTGACATTTGTACGTCAGGTTAGGGCAGCTAGGTATTCAAACCTGAGGACACATAGTCCCGGACACCCAGTCCTGGACACACAGTCCAGGACACATAGTCCTCACCGTATTCCCCTTGAGCTAAGGTCACACAGACCTCGCCCAATCACTCGTGGTAAGTCTTCAAAGGTGACTTCCAAACCTTCACAGACTTGGTCACCCGACGATCCACAATTCCTCTTGGATGCTCTAGACCGTTCATGCCTAACCGTCTAGAAGATCACAGTCTTCAAAGGTATCAAGCTTCAGTTCCATATAGGAACACTCTCTTTAGTGATGCTCAATCACTTTGGGGTTTTAGCTGGTGGGGTTTTGGGTTTTTCCTCACTTGACGATTTTTGCTCAAAGTCCTCGGAAGATGGGTTGCTCTAATGACAAGTGTCAGTTTCTCTCGGAGCAGCCAACCAACTAGTAGTTGTAGGGGGCGGCTATTTATAGCCTAGGTAGAAGCCTGACATGATAAGACATAAATGCCCTTCAATGATATGACCGTAGGTGGATAGGATATTTTGGGACAGCTCGCGCATAGCACAACAACGGTCGAAAATTTGAGCTCTCAAATTCCTCAGGGCTATCATGTTCCTCACTTGTAGGCAATCCGCAGTGGTGAATTCCTAACTCCTTAATCAGAACAAATTCCTTAGATAACAGAAGAACTTCATCTCTGTCACTGAAGAAATTGATTGAACCATATGAGATTTCCAATGGCTTCACTCCAAGGGATTGGGTAGTGTAGGCTTTGAGTTGAGCATCACTTGGAAATATGTTTCCTTAGTTTTACCTCTACCCCATTAACAATAGGTGTTTCCTATGACTCAAGAAAGGGAAAATAAAAATTCGAAAACAAAATTCTTCACACTTCATAATCCTCGCGTGAATATCCAAGTCTTCAAGGTCACACCAATTTCCTCATTTTCAAAGTCTTCAAGAAAACCAAAGTCTTCAACTGAAGACATACATTTTTAGGGGTCGACTTTTTTCATAAATATCAAACTCCTCATAGACTTATAGTACATGTGTACACTCACACGCACATTAGTCCCTTAACCTATAAGTCTTGAATACACCAAAATCACTAAGGGGAACTAGATGCACTTACAAATAGGTCTGTCACCTAACGGTGCATCAAGGACATAGTACTTTTGTGCAGCAATGAGGATAATCCTCAGATCACAAACCCAGTCCGCATCATTGCTACTAACATATTTCAACTTAGTTTTCTCTAGGAACATTTCAAAAACAGGGGAGCTAAATCGCGAGCTATTGATCTACTACATAGATATGCAAATACTATCAAGACTAAGTTCATGATAAATTAAGTTCAGTTAATCAAATTACTAATGAACTCACACTTAAATCAACATCCCTCGGGTTATCTAAGTGATACATGATCCAAATCAACTAAACCATGTCCGATCATCATGCGATATGGAGTAGTCTTCAATGGTGAACATCTCTATGTTGATCATATCTACTATATCACTCATGTTCGACCTATTGGTCTCCAGTGTTCCGAAGCCATGTCTGTACATGCTAGGCTCGTCAAGTTTAACCCAAGTATTCCACATGTGTAAAACGGTCTTACACCCATTGTATGTGAACGTAGAGTCTATCACACCCGATCATCACGTGGTGTCTCAACACGACGAACTGTCGCAATGGTGCATACTCAGGGAGAACACTTATGCCTTGAAATTTAGTTAAGGAAACACCTTATAATGCTACCGCCGTTCTAAGCAAAATAACATGCATAAAAGATAAACATCGCATGCAATCAAAATATGTGACATGATATGGTCATCATCATCTCGTGCTTTTGATCTCCATCTCCAAAGAATCGTCATGATCTCCATCGTCACCGGCTCGACACCTTGATCTCCATCATAGCGCCGTGGTCGTCTCCCCAACTATTGCTTCTACAACTATTGTTAATGCATAGTGATAAAGTAAATCAATTACATGGCGTTTGCATTTCATACAATAAAGAGACAGCCATAAGGCTCCAGCCGGTTGCCGGTAATTTACAAAACATGATCATCTCGTACAATAAGGTATAACTCATCACGTCTTGACCATATCACATCACAACATGCCCTACAAAAACAAGTTAGACGTCCTCTACTTTGTTGTTCCATCTTTTACGTGGCTGCTATGGTCTTCTAGCAAGTATTGTTCTTACCTACGGCACAAAAACCACAACGGTGATTTATCAAGTTTGTTGTTTTAACCTTCACCAAGGACCGGTCGCAGTCAAATTCGATTCAACCAAAGTAGGAGAAACAGACACCCGCCAGCCACCTTTATGCAAACAAGTTGCACATAACGGTGGAACCGGTCTCATGTACGTGGACATGTAATGTTGGTCTGGGCTGCTTCATCTTACAAAACCACCGAATCAAAGTAAGACATTGGTGGTAAGCAGTATGAACATCACTGCCACAACTCCTTTGTGTTCTACTCGTGCATATCATCTACGCATAGGCCTGGCTCATGGTACCACTGTTGGGAAACGTCGCATGCAATTTCAAAAAAATTCCTACGCTCGCGCAAGATCTATCTAGGAGATGCATAGCAACGAGAGGGGAGAGTATGTCTATGTATCCTCGTAGACCGAAACTGGAAGCATTTAGTAACGCGGTTGAGGTAGTCGAACTTCTTCGCGATCCAACAGATCAAGCACCGAATGCACGGCACCTCCACGTTCAGAACACGTTCACCTCGATGACATTCTCGCCTTCTTAATCCAGCAAGAGGGGTGAAGTAGTAGATGAGTTTCGGCAGCTCGACGGTGTGGTGACGGTTGGTGATGAAGAACAATCTCTGCATGGCTTCGCCAAGCACTGCAGAAACTACGACAGAGGATAAACTAGAGGGTCGGGGTTGCTGGTACACGGCTTGGTGTATCTTGATGTGTCTTTGGGTGCTAGCCCTGCCCCTCTATTTATATGTTGAGCCATGGGGTCGAAACTTGGAGGAAAAGCCTACCCAAAGTCGGTTTTGCCTGAAAGGCAAGAGTCCTACTCGGACTCCAGGGCTCGATGCCAGAGTTCTCGGCGTCTACCCCCTAGACGCCAGAGTTCCTGGTGTCTGGCCTCTGATCTCTGCAAAACTCCCTTTTTCACTTTCCAAAAGCTTCGTGGGCTTTCCCCTTTGGCCCAAATAAAGTGTTCTCATACCCAAACATTTCGGGAAACATCTGGAACCCCTTCCGGTGAATTCTGGAACCCTTCCGGAGATCAAACACTATTATCCCATATATCAATATTTACCTCCACACTATTTCGGAGCTCCTCGTCATGTCCGTGATCTCATCCGGAACTCCGAACGACATACCGTCACCATCATACATAACTCATATAATACTATATCGTCAACGAGCGTTAAGCATACGGACCGTACGGGTTCGAGAACTATGTAGACATGACCGAGACACTTCTCCGGTCAATAACCAATAGCGGAACCTGGATGTCCATATTGGCTCTTACATATTCTACGGAGATCTTTATTGGTCGAACCGTTATGACAACATACACAATTTCCTTTATTCATCGGTATGTTACTTGCCTGAGATTCGATCGTCGGTATCTCTATACCTAGTTCAATATTTTTACCGGCAAGTCTCTTTACTCGTTCCATAATACACATTATCCCGTGACTAACATATTAGGCATTTGCTTGCAAGGCTTATTATGATGTGTATTACCGAGAGGGCCCAGGGATACCTCTCCGATACTTGGAGTGACAAATCCTAATCTCGATTCACGCCAACCCAACAAGACACCTTCGGAGATACCTATAGAGCATCTTTATAATCACCCAGTTCTGTTGTGACGTTTGATAGCACACAAGGCACTCCTCTGGTATCCGGGAGTTGCATGATTTCATAATCATATGAACATGTATTTGACATAGATGAAAGTAGTATTAATAAACTGTACTATCAAATGCTAAGCTAACAGGTGGATCTTGTCCATCACATCATTCCCATAATGATGTGATCCCATTATCAAATGACAACTCATGTCCATGGTTAGGAAACCTTAACCATCTTTGATCATTGAGCTTGTCTTGTAGAGGCTTATTAGGGACATGGTATTTGTTTATGTATTCACACATGCACTTAGGTTTCTAGACAATACAATTCTAGCATGAATAATAAACTTTATCATGATTAAGGAAGTAGAATAGTAACCATTTTATTATTGCCTCTAGGGCATATTTCCATCACTCAAATGCTTCGTGCTATGTTTGCTGGCTTCAGAAGTTTGCGTAAGGGAAGTGCTATGGAACTCACTGATCGGTTGAGAAACATTGTCGAAAGACTTTATCAACAAGGAATAATTGATATTACAGATAGAGATGTGGTCAACAAGCTTCTAAGCACAAAGATATTAAACTTCACTGAGCTCAAAGAAATGCCTTGTTTCCATCATGCCATTGAGCACATTGAGCATGCCCTTCTGAAAGGTTTCATGCGCTTCAATCATGGCTGGAACTAATAGGTTATCTATCAGTTCTATGCTACATTGTATATCTCAGGAGAGATTGGAGATATCTCTACTTGGGTTCTAGAGTGGATGACTGGAAGGGAAAGGATAAAATGTTTGGCAGATCAGTTTTTGGCAAGAATGAATCTTCCTCTATGTGAGTTTGAAAAAGATCGAGAACACAGGCTGCATTTTTGGGATGTGACTGAAAAACAACTCCACCTGCTGATGGATCCAAATCTGGTAGGAGATCAATGTGTTGCTATAGATCCTAAGAAGCTGGCCTATGACAACAAAGTGATGTTTCATATCATATGCAATTCTCTCACGCCTACGAACAGACCAATTTCTATCAAAGGCATCATGGGAAACACTCTTCTGGCCATCTCTCAAGGGATACGCTTCGATGTTCCAGATCTATTCATTCGCAATTTGGCTTGCATTGCTGACAGTCCGCAATCTCTGAATCCTTATGCCCCATGGATCATGTATGCCATTGAACAGCTCACCAAGAAATTCTTCTGGGCATACATTCTGAAAGTTTGCATGCCACCTATACATGACACTCTCTGTATGGTGAAGGATATTGGCAAAGGAAAGGCACATGTTGATTCTGCTGGCATTGCGTGTGCACCTGATTCTGCTCCTAAGGTCAAGAAATCAAGGGTCGAAATCCCTCATGATGAAAATCCCTCTCTGTATGAGATTTGTATTCGCACACGGCAAACACTAGAACGACACATCAAGCTCGACCGAAAAGAAAAGCTGGAGTTGATCGCCGAATTGAATTTGCTTCATAATCATATTCGCCAAATACTTCTGTATGAGAAGGAAGCAAAGAATCGCTCTTGGACTCTGCTGAGACAACATTATTCTCGCAAGAAGCTGCTTGCCAAAGGGATCAAGAAGGAGTATGACCACATGGACTTAATTGTTGTTACTCGCATCCGAAGGCAAACTTCGGTACTTACAGATCGTTTAGCCTCAACAGACTTGCAGTTTGTCGGACTTGATGATGATATTGAGGACATAGCTAGAACACCCATATACAAGCCAGGTGCTTGTCCCGCTAGATCCTCCAAAGCCAAGGCTGTTACTCCTGCTTCTGCCTCGACCATTCCTCGCTCTTTGGATTCTGGTTCGTCGACTGGTTTTAATTCTGATTCTAAGGACACTCCGGACGGGCAGTAACTATATGACATATCTTTACCTTTTTGACACTTGTTCACAAAAAGGGGGAGAGAAACATCGAGTGATAGATTATCGGGGTATTTGTAGGGTTTTTCTTTCGCCATTTGCTTTTCGAACATTTAGTTTTCCCTCGAGCAATTTGCTTGATGAATTTATCGCACTGCATGTGGTGTTGAAATACTCGGTCGCCATGTAATGTTAATAACCCCCCCC
>LR738715.1:799327844-799370026 GCA_902687465.1 Secale cereale
ACCCCCCCCCCCCCCCGCAATGTTATTTTCTTCGAACTATCTATTGCAGGTACCCTAGCTAATGATTTTCATCGGTAATTATCTATCGTGCAGGGAAAGTGTTTTCTCTGCAAACATGACAAAAAAATCATTCGATGAATCTCTACTAGTATTAAACAAGTAAACATATTCATCCCTAAGTGCACCGGGCCTAAAGTAAACACAACAAACAAATCAATTATAACCTCATGATTAAGATCCCTTAATTTAATTTAACCGTTAAAAATGTACTGTCCCTCAGCCGAAACTGCGCTTGGCAATTTGCTCGGACGGACGAAAACTCTGTCGAACAAAAAATTTTGTGGCCCGCGTCGCCCCAGATATACATCGCTTCCTTAATCCACGGAAAAAACACAACCGGATGGCAAACTAGATAACTGATTGCAGGCTAGCGATGCGGTCAACGCGGGGCGGGTGCTGCGGCAGCAGCTCGATGCATGGAACAATGATGGCCAAGGCGTGGGCTCCAGCGGGGCTAGACTGGATCTGGTGGATGGCATCCGGATCGGGTGGATGACAGGCGGCTTCGGCGAGTTGGAGGGACGACGACGACGGCGGCTGAGCTGCTCCATGACCTGCTGCGATTCCAGGGACAGATAGCTTCTAAGGTGAGGAGGAGATAGAGAAGAACGGAAGGAAGGGAGAGGACGGACGGCAGGGGCACGATCGCCTCGACGGTGAACCTCCGATGGCGACGGTCTCTGGCGAGAGCCGGCGCACGGCACCGACGCGAGCCTACGGGGTGGCGACGGCTTGGAGCTGCGGGACGTTCCCTTGTTCCGAGATGGCTTCCGCGGTGGACTCAGATGTAAAAAAACCGCAATTGTGTCCTCACCGAGGCCAATTGCGGGACTCCACTCGCCCTCTCATCAGAGCCATCAGCAGGGACCAAGGTTACCGTCCCATGACCGTATGCTTAGATATTGATTCAGTACTACTAGCTTAACATATGCAGCAACAAGACGGCAATAGGTAAGGGTGGCTTGATCTGCAGGCATCTTGATCTTGATCATCTCATCCGCTGCCATGATATTACAAAGTGTTGCTCATCTCATACGCATGAAGCTTTGTAGCTGGAAAGTACTGAGAGAGCAGACACACATATTAGGAAGTGTTGGTACTTTTGGAAGACCCAATAGGATTAGTCACCGATCCAAGGCATTTGAGGTATGCATCACAATATCATTTATTTTGTTTGATAAATTAATTTGGTGTTTAGTGGTGTTGCCACATGACCAAGTTCAGATATATCATTTTCATGCGTTTGAACTATTCTGAATTCCCTTATTTGTTTTATTTCTCTTTTCTATACATTCATTCCATTTTTTCTTGTGTATGCATGGAATTGCGAGCAAACAAATGGTGAGCGATCCTCTGTCAGCCTCATTCCACCTTTCTCCCTTGTTCGGTGGATAAGTATTTTTCTATCAATGTGTTTATGTATTTGCTTTCTGTTAGCTCAAGCACATAATGGGTCCTTTCATGCAGTTTTGTTACAATACTCTAATGTGTCTGAGATGATCAGGTGATTTTCTGGTTGCTGGAAGAATACAATACATATCAACCATCAAGGCCATTTTTATTGGAGTTTTTCTTGTGGCCGTCATGATGTTTGTGTAGATGTGCTCTCCAACACGGCTCAATATTATGTTGTTTGCGGTTTGAAGAAGCCGTAGGGTACTATGTATGTAAATGTACCTTGGAAGACAAAGGAAGCATAACAAATGGAGGTGCTCTGTTTAATCCACACTCCCTCGTATAATTGCTCTTGAACCTTTGTAAACTGCTATGTAGCAATGGGATCTATCTGCCATCTCAAAAACGAGATGGAAATCAAATGATATTAGGGAAATAAGTTTTCCAGAAAAAGCATATCTTATTGAAGACCAATGTGTCTTGCTAATTTTTAGTTTGTTTCAACATCAAACTCAGATTCGCACAGCTGATAACTATTACATGGTGAAGTTATGGACAAGGGAATAATATTTCTCAATAGACTATAACCTGTTTGGCAAGAACTATGAAGCTGGGAGCTATGAGACTCTCACGGGAGGGATGAATAAACTCTCAGGTTCCATTTACTGGGAGCTATGAAAATTGGTAAAATGATTATGGTCGCTGCAACTCCTAAGGTCAAGGTTTGTTCCACATCTCTATAATTTTATTTATCTTTGTACTAATTTATCACCCATTACACTTTTTTTTCTCCTTTAGACCAATTATTATAATATATTCGCCAACAGAACAACATTCTCACGTTATGTACTACATCTTTTTTCTTGACAACCTGTTACATTGGAACTTGGTGGAAGAAGTCCTATTTGAGCATGTCGACATTGGCAAAAGGTATGTGCCGCATGCTGAGACATATGTACGGTGTGGAACTTTTCACAAAGTCATATCGAGAAGGATGTTACCCCCCCCCCAAGTCTTTATTAGATGTCTCGGGCTTGTCGTGTCACAACCCTAGTCAGTGCTTGCATTAGGACTAGCCAGAGTGTTGCATCATGTTTAAACTTTTTCAGAAACCTGAAATGAGGATGACAGAACCCCCAGCACCCCCCTTTAATCCAACTAGGGTTTACTAAAATACTTTTCAATGTACCCAAAGTGCCCTTCTAAAAAGTTCATCATCTTTACCTTGGTCCTAAACCTCTGACAAAAATGGTGCACAATTTTCTAGGACATCCTAAGGTCATTGGATTAAATCATATGTTATTTGCATTTGGACATTTAAATGCTATAAAATATTTTAAATGCCCAAATAATCATAAACCAAAAGGTTCCCTGTTGGATATATTCTATACAGTGGGCATGAGTAGTTTGATGTTTTTGAAAGTGCTTATGCATTTTTAGAAAAGCCACAAAACAAATATAGAAAATAGAAAACAGAAAACAAAGTAGAGAGAGAGAGAGAAAGGCCAGAGGCCACTTACCTGGCACGCCCACCTGGCGGCCCACCACTGTGCTGGCCTGCGCCAGCCAGCTGCTTCATCCCCACCAGGCAGGCAGGTGACGCCAGTGCGCGTCAGCTCGCCACGGCGGCAGCTGCTTGCCGTATGGACGCCGCTTTGCGGCCTCTACGCCTCGCACGTCCTCCACGTCGTCGCCTCGACCACCACGGCACTTCACTCCCCCCTGCTCTCTCCCTCGCTCCCTGGACACCATGGCCTTTGTTGATGTGCCCGCGCCACCATGAAGCTCGCAGCCACCGCCGCTCCGCCGTCGCCCCGCCGTGTCCAGAAGCACCAGCACCGTCCGCATCTTCGAGCAGACCGAGCCCCGAGCGCTCGTTCACCCTGGAGCTACCGCAACGACCTCGCCTTCGCCGCTCGCCGCTGGAGATCCCCTTCGCCGTCTCGCTCAGCTCCGGCCTCCTCCGAGCTCGCCAAGACCATCGTCGCCTCCAATGTGAACTGCTGACCATCCCCATCCTCTCTGTTCTCGCTGCTGCCCTTTGCAGCGACTGCTTCAAGCTCGCCTGCACGCGCCGCCGCAATTTCTCGCCGCCGACGTGGCTCCAGCCACGCAACGGCCTCACCGCCGTGTCCAACACCTTCACCGTGCCGCGTAGATGTTGTAGGAGCCCTGCACACGCCTCCACGAGCACCGCAGCAACAAGTTCGGCCTCGTCCGAACTCCGGCAGCCGCAAGGCTCGTCGCCGGCGTCGTTTCCGGCGACCCCGAGCTCAACCAACACCACCACTCGACGCGGCTTGCCTCCAGCTACGCGTAGGTGCCCTCCGCTGACCTTTTGGTCGCCGGATGAGGAATCCCGACGCCCTCCGCCACGTCTGGTCGTCGCCGGCGGCTAAACGCTAACGATTTGACCCAGTTGACCGGGGATTTGACCACCCTGGGTCACTAACATGTGGGCCTCGCCCCAAGGTCAAACCTAGATTAGGATTAAACTAACACTAATTAGTTAGTTAACTAACTGTGACACTGACCAGTGGGTCCCACTGGTCAGGTTTGACCTGGACCGCACAGTTGACCCGCGCACGTCAGCCTTACTTAATGCTGACGGAGTAAATACTTTCTGGATTTTAAATAAACGGAAATGATTTATTTATTTCTGAAAATATTCAGAACTTTAAAAAATAGTAATAAATCAACCTTAGCTTAGATGGAAAAGATTTATATATGAAAAATGATCAGAAAAATCCAATCTATCCATCTGTACTGGTTTCATGCATGTTTAACCAAGTTAACTTGTTGTTTAGTGCAAAACATGATAAAGCACTATTTAAGATCAGAAATGAGTTTGAATTTTGAATCTTTGGTTCAAATAGGCTCAAACTCTTCTGTTTGTAGTTGCATTAACTCAAACACATCCATATTGCCATGTCATGAGCATGGATCATATTTTTGCATATTGCCATGTATTGATTGTGTTACCGGTGTGATCTCCGTGGTAGGTTCTGCTCCCGAGGATATTCACGAGTATCCAGTTGAAGGGCAGTACCACTCGACCAATCTGCCAGGAAAGCAACCCCATTGAACATTCCGATACAAAGCCATCTTATCGCTTCTTCTCTCTTTTAATGCATCGGGACAACAACGTTTCAACTGATGTTTGTTGTGGTAGCTGAACCCCATTCCTTTGCATGACCCGTGATTGCCACAGTAAATAGTTGAAACCCACTAGCATGTGTAGGAGTTGATTGAGCCATGTTGATGTGTTCCTACCATGTTATGCCTGCTATGCTTAGAGTTGTGTCAGGTCTGGTTCATCTGGGTGATGGATCGGAGTGAAATGATTATGTCTGGTAATGAGAGTGAAGTGTGGAATATGTTTTGGTAAAGGTATCGATGGAAGGCCATGTAGAAGTACATGGTGGGTTGTTTCATTAGAATCGTCCTTATGAATTGAGATCTGTATGTGTGATTTAAGATCAGCTACTACCACACATTGGGCTCCGGGCGCTCCAAGCTCTCTCGACTTATTGATCAGCCTTGTCCTCTGTCCAGGAGTTGCAATTAGTTTCTGGTGTTTGTAGTATACTAGAGGCCGTGTGCAGCGCTGACCCTCAGGGTGGGCTGTGATGCGGCCGGTACATGGCACGGTGTACCGAATCGCCCGTTTGGTGTCTCGGGAACCCTGGACACATCGTTTGGGACCGTGAGAGACACCCCGGCCGGATCTCCTTGCG
Source organism: Secale cereale (assembly GCA_902687465.1). Classification (NCBI taxonomy): domain Eukaryota; kingdom Viridiplantae; phylum Streptophyta; class Magnoliopsida; order Poales; family Poaceae; genus Secale; species Secale cereale. The sequence goes on from LR738715.1 coordinate 799,333,037, forward strand.
GATGGAACCCAAATAGGCGATAAGCCTGGACTATGGACTTGTGTGGTTAGTCAGGTCGTGGCCGACTCCCTCGCTGGGCTTTCGCTTGAAGGTTGCCGAGTACACGTCGAGTAAACGGCGATAAGTGGTGGAAGCGTGTGTGAATAAGTACACCCCTGCAGGGTTACCAATCTATTCAAATAGCCGCATCCATTGGTTGCCTATACAGTTCATAGACAAGTTAATGGTTACTCATAAAAGACTCAAGACAAATGTGAGTGTCGTGGATAGCCCTTCCGTAGGATGACGGGAGAGGATCCATGGTAGAGTATTGTTGTGGTGACTAGTGGACTCGTGTGCGCTGTCTCATCTTTTCAAACTGCTGATGGACATAGTACAGGCTAGCCAAGAGTCAAAGCTGGCTTGCTGCAATAAACTCCACTACCCTTGCTGATAATGTTGCATGTATGATAGGTTCTGATGTAAGTCTTGCTGAGTACCTTTGTACTCGTGTTTGCTTAATAACTATTGCAGAGGAGAACACCGCCCCTTCTGATGGCTTCTACATAGACCTCGATGTCGACGAGTAGCTTGTTGCCCAGGTGGCAATCTCAAGCCTGTGAAGGGCCACTGTAGATAGTCAGGCTACGCCAAGCCTTCTTTCTTTCTAGTTGTTTGTACTCAGACAAGTTTAGCTTCTGCATGTGCTTGTATGTTTGTATGACTTGAGTGTTGGGTCATGTGACCCCTACCTGTATGGATATGTTATGTATGGCTCTTTGGAGCCTCTTAAATAAAGTACATTGAGTCATAGAGTTTTGTTGTGATGTCATGTTGTATTTGCACATATCGAGCATATTGTGTGTATGTTATTGAAATGCTTGGTATGTGTGGGATCCGATGCCTAGTTGTTTACCCTTGGTAGCCTATCTTGCAGGGAAATGCCCCGTAATGCTTCCACTGAGCCTTGGTCGCTTGCTAATGCTCCGGAACACTTAGGCTGGCCGGCATGTGTTCTTCTTTGTTCATGTGTCTGTCCCTTAGGGGAAATGACATGCATTGTTCCTTGAAGTCCTTGTAGCTTACTACGACTTGGGTTCATACGTTGATGACCGACACGTTCATTGTTGGGTCATGTATGCATGTCTCTGTAATTTAGCGCCACTTTTGGTTTATAACTAGTCATGTCGGCCCGGGTTCTCTGTCATATGGATGCTAGCGACACTATCATATACGTGAGCCAAAATGCGCAAACGGTCCCGGGCCAGGTAAGGTGGCACCCATGGAGATACCGTGCGTGAGGCCGCAAAGTGATATGATGTGTTACATGCTTGATCGGTGTGACTTAGGATCGGGGTCCTGACAGCGCTGGCATCAAAGCCGGACTGCATGTAGGTTCATCAAGCCAAACTGGTCGATGTTGAGTCTAGAGATTCTTTAGTTATATGTAGGGGAATTGATTGTGAAAGGGAACGTAAGGCTCTTTTTACTCCTTTACCTTATGCCCTTCTGATCTGAGTCAGCCTCTTATTTCTACGGGGGTTAAGAACTAGGCTTCTCATCCTTTTATTAGGTTCATGTGTTACTAATTGGTAGACTCTTAGGATTGTTGGTTTCAAACCTCAGTTTAGTTTCTACTACCCAGTATGTTGTTAGTTGGACGCGGAACCTTGATATGATGTTGTTGAGTGGCTATGCTATCATTTGTAAGATGTCTCAAAATCTTTTTTGAGCATTTACAGTTGTTATGCTGCCCAATTTCTTCTAGAAATTTTAATGCCTTTGCATTATTTCGTGTTTCAGATGACCGACCGCACCCCTCATCAGGTGGTACGTCTGACCCGGTGCATCGATGTGCCAGGTCAGACGGACATGTTGGTCCGCGTAATGACAGAGACTGGCTATTGTTGGTATCCCGAGTATACTGTAGAGGAGCAGTATCGTGATTTCAACCAGAGCCAGTACCTTTGCACAGTCCGGATATATCCTTCATATCCCGGAGCTACCGATCCCATCCACTGGACGTATGGACTAGGGGTTACCATCGAGATGTCTGTGCAGGATGCTTCTAACTCGATGATGACTATTATCTGGGCTAGGCATGCCTTGTTAATGAACACTGAGTTCTGTTACATGCCAGCCTCACTTCCTGGAGAGGAGGGTTACTACAACGGTCTTTACACTGACGCCGCTCATGAGGAGCCACTACTTCGGACTACCACAGAGATATTGGAGGCTAGGGACCGTGAGGTCCGTGCCCTCCGGATGGAGCTCTACAACCCACGAGCTGACCACTGGGCCACTGATACGTCCAAAACGTATCCATAATTTCTGCTTGCTCCATGCTTCTTTTGTGTGATATTGCTATGATATTTATGCACTTCCATACACTTTTGATCATATTTGGACTAACCTATTAACTCAGTGCACCACAGTGCCAGTTCCTGTTTTCTGCTGTTTCTCTATTTCAGATTTCCCCCATATTAAAAGTGCTCCAAAAATTCCGGGAAAAATACAAAAAAAATCAGCGTACAGGAAGCTTCGAGAAAAACCAAAGTGGGGCCAGGGGGGCGCCTGGGGCCCCCTCTCCGCCTCTGGTTGCCCCCCTTCGCATATATTTATCTCCCGTCGCGAAAACCCTGATTCCGGAACCCTTTTCTCCAGAAGCAATTCCAATCTCCGCCGCCATCGCCACCAAGTTTCGGGGGACCAGAATTCATGTGTCGGCATCCTGCCGGGACGGGGAAGTGCCCCCGGATTCATCTCCATCGACGTTGCTTCCCCCCTCCATGATGCGGGAGTAGTTCCTCCTCGGGGCTGAGGTTTCTACCAGTAGCTATGTGGTCAATTCTCTCTCCCATGATGTGATCTTCATTGTGATCATAGGCTATGTTAATCTAGGGTGATCCCATGATATTTCCCCTTCCTCTATGTATTGGATTGATGTACCCATTTGTCTTTATCTAGTATAATCCCCGAGACCAAGGTGACAGCGGTCTATTGGACATGGATTAGAAGAATATTTTCATGAGTGATTTCCTCTTTTGTGTGTTGATTGAAGATTGAGAGTCTCTTGGTGCTTGTCTTTAACTATCCTTGAGATATGTTGTGGTGATTGTGGTACTCTCTTTGGATGGCCGCGGTGACATTGGGAAATCCATAGATTGAGAACTACGAACTTAGAGGTGTGCTTTTGTAGCCCTACATAATTCTCGTCCTCTCTTGACCACAAAGGAATGACCTCCGAGTGCGTCTCCATTATGGGAAATATCATGTGATTCGATTATGTTAATGTTATTGGGAGTTGCCACTAGTGAAAGTATGAAGCCTAGGCCTTGTTTCCACCATTGCAATACCATTTGTGCTCACGTTTACCACTTGTTTGCTTGCTGCACTTTTTATTACAGATTTATATTACTTTGCTTTGCCACTCCTATCATCCATATTTTACCATCTCTTCGCCGAACTAGTGCACCTATACAACTCCTAGTTGTATTAGGTGTGCTGGGGACACAAGAGACTTCTTGTATCTTGATTGCAGGGTTGCTTGAAAGGGGTACGTTCAACCTCCACTTCCCTGAGTTCGATAAACCTTGGGTTACTCACTTAAGGGAAATTTGCTGCTGTCCTACAAACCTCTGCTCTTGGAGGCCCAACACTGTCTACAGGAATAGAAGCGTGTAGTAGACATCAAGCTATTTCTTGCGCCGTTGCCGGGGAAGTAAGTGTTTGAAGGTATATCTTTAGATCTTGCAATTAAATCTTTTCGTTTCTTGTTTTTAGTTTCACTAGTTATGTTTATGGAAAACAGCACTCTTAGTTTGTTGCTTGGGGAAGGCCGCTTTACCACACCCGTGGTAGAGAAGTCTCCTCCACCTACTGAATGTATCCCGTTCCAAATACCACTTGGGATAATTGAAATAATTAGGAATGATTGTTATGATGGGACAGTCAATCCTAGTATTCATTTGTTGAAACTTACAGAACTTTGTGAGTTGTTTAAGATTTCAGGTTTGACAAGAGATGGAGTCATGAGGAAATTATTTGCCTTGTCACTGAAAGGAAAAGCATTGGAATGGTATAGGCTACTAGATGACTCTCACCTGCTGGATTGGGAAGAGATCCAGTCTCTCTTTTACTCCAAGTTTTATCCTCTTCATGAAGTCCATGAGAATAGGAATTATGTTTATAATTTCTATCCTCATGACGGAGAGAGCATAGCTCAAGCTTGGGGGAGACTGAAAACGTTAATGCTAAAATGTCCTAACCATGGGCTCCCCAAAGATATGATTATTACTAATTTCTATGCGAGGCTCTCTCGACAGGATAAAGATTTGCTCGATGCTTCCTCTATGGGTTCTTTCACAAACGAAAAGATTGATGCTAAATGGGAACTCCTTGAAAGAATTCAACGCGACACTGAAGATTGGGAGATCGACAAAGGTAAAGAGTCAGGTATAATTTATGAGTATGATTGCATTAAGTCCTTTGTTGAAACTACAAGTTTTAATAAGTTTAGTGCTAAGTTTGGGCTGGATTCTCAACTCCTTGTTGATTTCCTCAAATCTTTTGCTTCACATCTTAATATGCCTAAGGAGGATTGGATCAAGCATCATGAACCTTGTAAAGAGATTTGCAAAGAAAATGAAATTGTTCATGATGATTGCAACATGCATGATCCAATTCCTAAAAATGAAGTTTTATATAAGCATGTTAATTTTTGTGGAGTGGATAGACCTTGTGAAAGGCCTATGATTGAAGAAGAGAAGTATTGTAAGCAACATAAGCATGAAAGAACAATCACTTGGGTCAAAGATTTAAATGAAATTGCTAGAGAATTGTGTGACCTTTATCCTTTCACTTGTGAACTTTGCTGTATAGAGGGTCACTTTAATTTTCAATGCATGCACTTTCAAAACATAACTGTTAACCAGTTGTGTGATAACATGATCACCCCTGATCTTTATGATGAGCTTATGTTATTTTTGATGTGTGAAGAGTTATCAGAAAAGACTTCTTGGCTAGATGTTAATGCCATAGGAATAAAAAACACTTTGCAAAATTGCCATCTCTATTGTGTTGTTAATTGCCATGAAAATGATTACATAAGTAAGATTAGAAAGGAGGGAACTTTACCAAAGTATAAAAATGTCTCTTATATTTCTGCTAATAAAAAGGAGAGTTTCTCCCAAGTTTCCCCTATTGTTTCTAATGATAAACCAGAATATGTGGAGAAGCTTCATCTCCAACCACTCCCTCCTAAGATGAAGAAGAAGAAAAAGAAGAGGAGGAGGAAGAGGAGCAAGAAGGAAGAAGAATGGGTATCAACCTGGCCTGAGCATATTCCTCCCATCAACTTTTATCCTAACGGTTGTAAGTTTAAAGAAGAAGGTGAAGTTTATTGCCTTAATTATCATCTAGATGATATGTCCGTAGGTACTATTGAAGATGATTTTGATTATGATATGCATGTTACTTATTGTGATTGGGAAAATGATGATAATGCTACTTATGATCTTGAAAATCTTTTTGGTACCAACTCTGAAAGTGATGATATGGAAAGCTCTAAGCTTGGGGGTGATAGGATTGCAAATCCTTTACCCACTAGTGATGTGATAATTGATAATTCTTTTGCTAGTAAGAATAAAGACAACATGTTTACAAATATAGTTGCTAGCAATGATAATGCTCTTCTCTACTATGATGATGTTATAACTCCAATCTATAGTGATTATAAAGGTACCTATGACATAAGGAGGAATTATCCTTATGAAACTTGTCATAATCATGGAGGGAATTACTCCCTTGTTGAACACCATCTTCCTAATACACAATTAATCTATAGTGTTCAAGTTGTTTATGATAGTTCTACTCCCACTATTACCAATGAGAAAGATTATACTTATGTGGAGAGTAAGAGTACCTTTTTGCATGTGGATCATGGTAACAATGCTTTATGTGATGCTTATATTGTTGAGTTTATTCGTGATCCCACTGAAAATTATTATGAGAAGGGAACATATGCTTATAGATATTTCAATAATATCAAGTTCCCTCTCTTTATGTTGAAGGTTTTGAAGCTGCACTTGTTTTGTCTTCCTATACTTATTGCTTTGTGCTTCAATGAATTATTCTATTGCAATATTCCTATGCATAGGAAGCATGTTAGGCTTAAATGTGTTTGGTATTTGCTTCTTGATGCTCTCTTTTGTTCTTCAACTCTTATTCCTACGAGAGCATCATTAAAGTCTTAAGCCTATCTTTATGGCCATAAAGAAAGAGCTCTAGGGAGACAACCCTTGTTATCTTTGCTTTCAGTTTGTTCTTTAAGTTTTTAGTGGTCTTGATGTTTGTTACTACTGTAGCAACATCATTGTATCTTTATTTTTCAGCTTTGTGCGAAGTTTAGCCTCCGATTGCAAGAAAGTTCAAAAGTTGTAACGTGTTGTCCAGAAAACAGATTATGTCCTTGGACAGAAAAATTTGAATAAAATCACCAGATCATCTTTTTGATCTTAATTTTTTTGACAGCGTGCTCTATACAATTGGCTTTCGAGCGTCTGTTCTGAGTTTTTTTATTTGAGTTGCAGAAGTGCCCCGAAAAAATTATTTACTACCTGCTGGTCTGTTTTTCACAGATTCTGTCCTGTTTTGCCTTTTCTTCGTTTTGCAAACCTTGAGCTTGCTTTTTCTTTGCAAAAACCTTTTGGCAATCTTGAGAAACAGTAGCTCTTCAAGATTATGTTTATTTCCAGTAGGGAAAAATTATTTTATTGTGGGTACTAACCTCGCTAATCAGATTATGATGAGTTATGTATGAAGGGAGTTTTCAAGTGTGCGAGGGAAGATGATAAAAGAAGATTCAGGAGGGTCAAACGCTCAAGCTTGGGGATGCCCCCGTGCACCCCCAAGAAATATTTAAGAAGACTCAAGCATCTAAGCTTGGGGATGCCCCCATGCATCCCCTTCTCCATCAACAATTATCAGTTCGTCTTTCGTTCCACTATATTTTAATCACTTCATGCGTTATGTGCTATGCTTGGAGCGTCTTGCTCTTAGTTTCCTTTTTAGTTTTCTTTAGCTTTGCTTGCTGTTCATAACAAGTTAGAACCTAGCATTCATTGTTTGGGAGAGAAACACGCTCCATTTCAACCTAGAACACAACATAGGCTTGCATGCGTATCTCTTGTGTGTGTTCTTTATCTTTTCATAGCTGTTGTCATGCTTAGCTCTTAGTTTTCATGCTTATCTTTTTAAGAGCTTCTGTTTAGGTTGTTGCTTCTGGAACTCTCTTGAGTTATCATGCTTATCTTGTTAAGAGAGTTGGCTTGTGTGGCACTGGTTGATATGTCTATGATAAAAATGCTATGTGCATAATGGTGCTCAGTAGTTCATGTTTTCTTATGGTTAGTCTCAAATAGCTGGGGGTTCTTAATGTGTTATTGAAGTACCAGCATGATTTGTTTGCCTATGATGTGGTATGGTTTAGTGATATCTTCCTCGAAGAATTTATTTTGATTGACTTGGCATATGCTCACGCATATTTAAGACTGTAAAGAAAGTCTATCAAGCCTTGATGATCTTTAATTTCTGAGTAGTGATAAAACTTCCATGCCCGATTCAATGTTGCTTTGTCGCTCTGCATGATTATGGCCGTCATTGCTCTCTTAGTTGGTCGCTCCCAGTCTTTTGCTAGCCTTCACCTATACTAAGCGGACTGACTGCTTGTGCATCCAAAATCCTTGAAACCAGTTATGCCATATGAGTCCACCATACCTTCCTATATATGGTATTTACTTGCCATTCCTAATGAAGACTTTCTTGTACCATCTCAAAATTATTCAAAAGCATTTCTCTTTTGTGCCTCTGTTTTAGCTCATGAGGAAGTAGTAGGTAATTCATGATCTTCTTATGTTGGACAAATTTTACCCTGGGATTGCATGTCTAATCTGCAAACACCTAATACGAGGAGGGACTGGCATGAGTGCGCCCAGCTCACAAAAGATACTAGCAACAAACAAACCCTCCTTCACGCTTTGTTCATGAGAAATCAGAAAACTCTGGCAGTGATAAACAAAGGAGATTAAGGGGATGTGATCGTCCCCGCGTGGGAGCCGTTCCTCGAAACATGTCCAGCATAAGAAGTAATTGGGTTATCTACTAGCATTCGTTGACGAATTATGCATCTCCCAAAAGCTTTTTATCTCTGTTTTTAAAACCACGAGCTCTGGTACTTGTTTAGTCTTTGCTTCCAGCCACGGGTTTTCAACCTTGCCATCAAAATCCACGGTTCGAGAGTCTCCACCTTCTTTCTTCAAAGCACCAACTATTGAGAGCATGATTGTCATTCTGAGTGTAATGTGCATTGTCCCAAAGTACCATTGTCTTCTGCATGATTGTGATGTCGCTTATTCTGAAATCATTGTATCTAGTCGTCAGTTGAACTTCGGAGGTGCTCCTACATTTATGTTTTGCTTCACTAAAGGGGGCAAGCGAGGTATCACTTTGTCATGTTTGCACACCATGCTCACTACAAATCTATTGGGTGTTTCAGTATCATATTATAAACTTTCAGTTCTTTGTGATATTCTCATGAGGCAACTTAATTACTAAAGATTCATTATCTCAATAAGCATTTGTCATGTGATTGTGAAAGACTCTTTGGTAGCATGTCACCACAGAAATTATGCTTGTTATCATTTACCTACTCGAGGACGAGCAGGAATTATGCTTGGGGATGTTGATACGTCCAAAACGTATCCATAATTTCTGCTTGCTCCATGCTTCTTTTGTGTGATATTGCTATGATATTTATGCACTTCCATACACTTTTGATCATATTTGGACTAACCTATTAACTCAGTGCACCACAGTGCCAGTTCCTGTTTTCTGTTGTTTTTCTATTTCAGATTTCCCCCATATTAAAAGTGCTCCAAAAATTCCGGGAAACTACAGAAAAAGTCAGCGTACAGGAAGCTTCGAGAAAAACCAAAGTGGGGCCAGGGGGGCGCCTGGGGCCCCCTCTCCGCCTCTGGTTGCCCCCCTTCGCATATATTTATCTCCCGTCGCGGAAACCCTGATTCCGGAACCCTTTTCTCCAGAAGCAATTCCGATCTCCGCCGCCATCGCCACCAAGTTTCCGGGGACCAGAATTCCTGTGCCGGCATCCTGCCGGGACAGGGAAGTGCCCCCGGATTCATCTCCATCGACGTTGCTTCCTCCCTCCATGATGCGGGAGTAGTTCCTCCTCGGGGCTGAGGTTTCTACCAGTAGCTATGTGGTCAATTCTCTCTCCCATGATGTGATCTTCGTTGTGATCATAGGCTATGTTAATCTAGGGTGATCCCATGATATTTCCCCTTCCTCTATGTATTGGATTGATGTACTCATTTGTCTTTATCTAGTATAATCCCCGAGACCAAGGTGACAGCGGTCTATTGGACATGGATTAGAAGAATATTTTCATGAGTGATTTCCTCTTTTGTGTGTTGATTGAAGATTGAGAGTCTCTTGGTGCTTGTCTTTAACTATCCTTGAGATATGTTGTGGTGATTGTGGTACTCTCTTTGGATGGCCGCGGTGACATTGGGAAATCCATAGATTGAGAACTACGAACTTAGAGGTGTGCTTTTGTAGCCCTACATAATTCTCGTCCTCTCTTGACCACAAAGGAATGACCTCCGAGTGCATCTCCATTATGGGAAATATCATGTGATTCGATTATGTTAATGTTATTGGGAGTTGCCACTAGTGAAATTATGAAGCCTAGGCCTTGTTTCCACCATTGCAATACCATTTGTGCTCACGTTTACCACTTGTTTGCTTGCTGCACTTTTTATTACAGATTTATATTACTTTGCTTTGCCACTCCTATCATCCATATTTTACCATCTCTTCGCCGAACTAGTGCACCTATACAACTCCTAGTTGTATTAGGTGTGTTGGGGACACAAGAGACTTCTTGTATCTTGATTGCAGGGTTGCTTGAAAGGGGTACGTTCAACCTCCACTTCCCTGAGTTCCATAAACCTTGGGTTACTCACTTAAGGGAAATTTGCTGCTGTCCTACAAACCTCTGCTCTTGGAGGCCCAACACTGTCTACAGGAATAGAAGCGTGTAGTAGACATCAGCCACCCACACGGCTTGCACCCGCTGTGCAGGCTGGGTATCTTGATATGCGGGATTTGTACCCCGTGCGGTCTCGTCTGCCAGACCGTATGGACTAGCGCGATGTTGGAGGCATTACACCTCCACGTGGGCATCGTTTGCCACCAGCCATGGGACCAAGGCCACATCCGTGTCCTTATGGTCCACAGGTCCAAAGTGACCGGGAGTTTCCAGATCCTCATGTTCCACTTCCAGGCTACGGGGGTAATCTTTACGAAGATTACTACGGAGACATCTGAGCTACACCGTGGCAGTAGTACTACTGTAGCAGTTGTATCTCCACAGTCATGTGTGTCTTGTGGAATATGACTTAGTGTGTACCGAGTTACAGAGGCGTAGATAAATAATGTATAGGATCTTGGAATGCCTCTGATGAGATGAATCGTCTTTCACCGCAGTTGTACTTTAGCCTGGGCTTGTACTAAACTATGTATGGTGTTTATGACCAATGGTATATATATGGCAGTTTCTATATTACCATGTCGTACGGATGAACATCTCTGCATTCCGTGTCATCCATTACATTCTGCACTCATATGCCAAAGTTTTGCCATCCTTGTCTAAACCGTTGTTTTGTTTTCCTAGGATGGTCAACACTCGCAGCACCCCTGCTGTTCAGGAGCAGGGTGAAGTCAGTGGGGCTGGGGATGCGAATCTGCCCCATCCACCTTCCTTGGCTAAAGTCATGTTAGAGGCAGAAAGGAATAAACGAGAGACCAACCGACTGCTGGAACGCATAGAACAGAACACTGCATTTCGCCAAAGGAATGACTTGGTGTCTATTAATGACTTTATCAACATGTGCCCACCAACCTTCCATCGTTCCATTGAGCCTCTTAATGCAGATGATTGGCTTTGCAGTATCACCCATAAGCTACATTCTGCCCATGTAGCCAAAGCTGATAAGGTCACCTACGCTCCCTACCATCTTGAGGGCCCTGCTAGCCTTTGGTGGGAAAACTATGAGGCTATGCGTCCCGCTGGCAAGGTTACCACTTGGGCAGACTTCGGCGAGGCTTTTCGTGAACACCATATTCCGGAAGGTCTTATGGATCGCAAGCGGGGGAATTTTGCAATTTCACCCAAGGCAGGCTAACCGTGGATGCCTATAGCCGCGAGTTTGGAAACTTGGCACGCTATGCTCCTGAAGAAGTGTCCACCGACGCCAAGAAGCGGTCGAGGTTCCGCAAGGGACTCAGCCCCGTGTTTCGCCATGATCTCCGACTGCACAAGTGCACCTCCTTCCAGAAGCTAGTGAACAAGGCCATCAGTGCTGAGACAGGCCAGACTGACTATGAAGCCACATGCAAGCATACCCGCGATTTTGGTTCTTCATCCGGTTCTGGCTCTCAAAAGCGCCGGGTGTGGGTTCCAAACACAGCTCTGCCACCCAGGTTCACTTCGAGGCCATCCTATGAGGCGCCTCGTCCAACTCAGTAGTATGCACCGCCCAAGACTTATAGTGGACCAGCAGCTAATGCTGCTCCGCACATCGGCACTGTGACATGCTTCAAGTGCGGAGAATAAGGCCACTATATGCGAGAGAGTCCTCAGAACCAGCCAGGCAAATCTGGTGGCCGTGGTAATCCAACAGGAAAGGTGCTCTATGCCAAGCCAGCCACCACTGCACGTGGCCATGTCAACTATGTCTCCGCTGAGGAGGCTCGTGATGATCCTAATGTCGTCCTTGGTATGCTCCTTATTAACTGCCATCTGGCATCTGTTCTTTTCGATAGTGGAGCATCTCATTCGTTCATATCTGAGAGCTATGCTCGAATGCACAACACAACTTTTTGTGACATGCCCACTTCCATGGTAATTCAAACTCCTGGTTCTAAATGGAAAACTTCTAGGGTAAGCCATGGAAATGAAATTCTTGTCGATAGACTTGTCTTTCATACATCCCTAATAGCTCTTAAGTCTTCAGATATAAATATCATCTTGGGTATGGACTAGATGACAGCTCATTACGCGAAGATTGATTGCTACACTAGAACTGTTCAACTTACACACCCGTCGGGCAAGTTACTCAATGTTTCCGCCCGAGTGGCTAAGCGTCAGCTCTACTCCCTTAATGCCAGCCCTCTTCCAGAACTTGAAGATATCCCAGTAGTCCGAGACTTTTCGGATGTCTTTCTAGAAGAACAGCCAGGTGTTCCACTGCTACTTCTCGAGCTTGCATTGTATTCCCTCGAAGAGGAAAGGGTGATACAACACAGTAGCGTAAGTATTTCCCTCCGTTTTTTGAGAACCAAGGTATCAATCCAATAGGAGACCACGCGCGAGTCCATCGCACCTGCACAAACAAATAAGAACTTCGCAGCCAACGCGATAAGGGGTTGGCAATCCCTTTACGGTCACTTACTAAAGTGAGATCTGATAGAGATGATAGTTGGATATTTTTGGTAGTTTTGGATATAAGAATAGAAAGTAAAAGCGGAAAAGTAAAGTAGATTGTAGATTGATATGTTGAGAATAGACCCAGGGGCCATAGTGTTCTCTAATGGCTTCTCTCATGATAGCGATATTCTACGGCGCGTAAACAAATTAATGTCAAGCAATTGATAGAAAAGCGAATATTTATGAGACTATCTAGGCATGATCATTGTATATAGGCATCACGTCCGAGACAAGTAGATCGAAACGATTCTGCATCTACTACTATTACTCCACACATCGACTGCTATCCAGCATGCATCTAGTGTATTGAGTTCATAAGAACAGAGTAACGCCTTAAGCAAGATGACATGATGTAGAGGGATAAACTCAAACTTAGTGATATAAACCCCATCTTTTTATCCTCGATGGCAACAATACAATACGTGCCTTGCTGCCCCTAGTGTCACTGGGAAAGGACACCGCAAGATTGAACCCAAAGCCAAGCACTTCTCCCATTGAAAGAACTATAGATCTAGTAGCCAAACCAAACCAATAATTCGAAGAGACTTGCAAGGATATTATAATCATACATAAAGAGTTCAGAGAAGAACCAAATATTTCTCATAGATAATATTGATCATAAACCCACAATTCATCAGATCTTGACACACACACACCGCAAAAAGAGATTACATCGAATAGATCTCCTCGAAGACCGAGGAGAACTTTGTATTGAGATCCAAAGAGAGGGAAGAAGCCATCTAGATACTAGCTATGGACCCGAAGGTCTGTGGTAAACTACTCACAACTCATGGTGAGGCGATGATGATGATGTAGAAGCACTCCGTGGTAGATCCCCCCTTCGGTGGAGATCCGGAACAGGCCCCAAGATGGGATCTCACGGGAAGAGAAGGTTATGGCGGTGGAACTAGGGTTTTATCTGTTGTTCTGATGGTTTCGGCGTACATAGGCATATATAGGAGGAAGGAGGGCACCGAGGGCCAAACGTGGGGCCCATGATGCAGGGGGCGCACCCCCCACCCCCGTGCGCACCACGTATGCCCTACTCTTTGGTTCTCAAGTCTATCGTGCGAGATTTTCTCCAAAAATATCTCTCCCGGAGGTTTCATTCCGTTTGGACTCCGTTTGATATTCCTTTTCTGCAAAACCCTGAAACAGGCAAAAAACAGCAATCTGGACTGGGCCTTTGGGTTAGTAGGTTAGTCCCAAAAATAATATAAAAGTGTATGACAAAGCCCATTAAACATCCAAAACATCATAAATAATAGCATGGAGCAATAAAAAATTATAGATGCATTGGAGACGTATCAAGCATCCCCAAGCTTAATTCCTGCTCGATCTCGAGTAGGTAAATGATAAAAACAGAATTTTTGATGTGGAATGCTAACCAACATAGTTTTTCAATGTAATTCTCTTAATTGTGGCACGAATGTTCAGATCTGAAAGATTCAAGACAAAGGTCTATATTGACATAAGAAATAATAATACTTCAAGCATACTAACAAAGCAATCATGTCTTCTCAAAATACTATGGCTAAAGAAAGTTTTCCCTACAAAATCATATAGTCTGGCTATGCTCCCTCTTCGTCACACAAAATATTCATATCATGCACAACCCCGATTTCAGCCAAGCACTTGTTTTCATACTCTATTCTTTCAAACCTTTCAACTTTCACGCAATACATGAGCGTGAGCCATGGACATAGCACTATGTGTAATAGAGAGGTGGTTGTGGAGAAGACAAAAAGGAGGGAGATAGTCTCACATCAACTAGGCGTATCAACGGGCTATGGAGATGCCCATCAATAGATATCAATGTGAGTGAGTAGGGATTGCCATGCAACGGATGCACTAGAGCTAAAAATGTATGAAAGCTCAACAAAAGAAACTAAGTGGGAGTGCATCCAACTTGCTTGCTCATGAAGACCTAGGGCATTTGAGGAAGCCTATCGTTGGAATATACAAGCCAAGTTCTATAATGAAAAATTTCCACTAGTATATGAAAGTGACTAAACATGAGACTCTCTATCATGAAGAACATGGTGCTACTTTAAAGCACAAGTGTGGAAAAAGATAGTAGTAATTGTCCCTTTTTCTTTTCTTTTTTTCCCTTTTTTTTGGGCCTTTCTTTTTTTGGCCTTTCTTTCTTTTCTTTTTTTTTGGAGGGGCTTTATTGATTTAGCCTTTCCTCACATGGGACAATGCTCTAATAATGATGATCATCACACTTTCATTACAACTCGATATTACAACTCGATACTAGAACAAAGTATGACTCTATATGAATGCCTCCGGCGGTGTACCGGGATGTGCAATGAATCAAGAGTGACATGTATGAAACATTATGCATGGTGGCTTTGCCACAAATACGATGTCAACTACATGATCATGCATGGCAATATGACAATATGAAGCGTGTCATATGAACGTAACGGTGGAAAGTTGCATGGCAATATATCTCGGAATGGCTATGGAAATGCCATGATAGGTAGGTATAGTGGCTGTTTTGAGGAATATATATGGTGGCTGTTTTGAGGAAGGATATATAGTGGGTGTATGGTACCGGCGAAAGTTGCGCGATACAAGAGAGGATAGCAATGGTGGAACGGGGAGAGTGCGTATAATCCATGGACTCAACATTAGTCATAAGAACTCATATACTTATTGCAAAAATTTACGAGTCATCAAAACAAAGCAATAAACGCATGCTCCTAGGGGGGAGGTTGGTAGGAGTTAACCATCGCACGCCCCCGACCTCCTCACAAAGGTTGACACTTTACAAATACCTCATGCTCTAACTTCGTCACATAGCGGTTCGCCATACGTGCATGCTACGGGAATTACTAACCTTAACACAAGTATTTCTCAATTTCATAATAACTCCACTAGCATGACTCTAATATCACTATCCTCATATCTCAAAATAATTATCAAGCATCCAACTTCTCATCATATTCAATGCACATAGTGTGAAAGTTTTTACTACATTGATATTGGATGTCTATCATGTGAAGACTAGTTTTATAGCGTAAGCACATTACCATGCTGTTTTAATAGACTCTCAAATTGATATAAGTGAAGCATGAGAGTTCAAAAATTTCTTCAAAATATTATCACCACCGTGCTCTAAAAGATATAAGTGAAGCACTAGAGCAAAAACTATTCAACTCAAAAGATATAAGTGAAGCACATAGAGTGTTCTATCAATTTCTAGGCCATATTTAACTCTCTCAAATAGGTGTGTCCAGCAAGGATAATTGTGGCAAACTAACGAGCAAAGACTCAAATTATACAAGACGCTCCAAGTAAAACACATATCATGTGGTGAATAAAAATATAGCTCTGAGTATAGTTACTGATGGATGAAGACGAAAGAGGGGATGCCTTCCCGGGGCATCCCCAAGCTTAGGCTTTTGGTTGTCCTTGAATTTTACTTGAGGTGCCTTGGGAATCCCAAAGCTTAGGCCCTTGCCACTCTTTGTTCCATAGTCCATCAAAGCAATACCCAAAACTTGAAAACTTCACAACACAAAACTTAGACAAAAATGTCGTGAGCTCCATTAGGATAAGAAAGCAAACCACTACTCAAAGGTACTGCAATGAATTCATTCTTTGTTTATATTGGTGTTAAACCTACTCTATTCCAACTTCTCTATGGTTCATACTTCCCAATACTACTCATAGATGCATTGAAATAAGAAACAACACATGAAAAACAGAATCTGTCAAAAACAGAACAGTCTGTAGTAATCTGCAGGTTTCACATACTTCTGTAACTCCAAAAAATTCAAACTAAATTTTTAAATGTGAGGAATTTGTCTATTAATCATCTGCAAAAAGAATCAACTAAATAGCACGCTCCAGTAAAATCTGATGACCATTCTAGCGAGCGCTAATGATTCTGTTTTTCACAGCAAGATCATATAAACTTCAGACAAGTCTTCCCAAAGGTTCTACTTGGCACAAACACTAAACAAAACACAAAACCACATCTAAACAAAAGATACATGCAATATTTATTCTTAAACAGAAGCAAAAACAAAAAATATAAAATTGGGTTGCCTCCCAACAAGCTCTTTCTTTATAGCCATTAAGATAGGCTTGAGAATTCAATGATGCTCACATGAAAGACAAGGATTGAAGCACAAAGAGAGCATCATAAGACATGTGACAAACACATCTAAGTCTAACATACTTCCGATGCATAGGCATCTTATAGGAAAACAAATTACCAAGACAAGCAAGATCTAGCATATGCAAGGAAGGAGAAAGAAACAAAAGCAATCTCAACATAACGAGAGGTAATTTAGTAACATGAAAATTTCTACAACCATATTTCCCTCTCTCATAATAATTGCATGTAGGAACGTGACCAAATTCAACAAAATAGCTATCACATAACATATTCTCAACACGATCCACATGCATGCAAAGTTGACACTCTTCCAAAATAGTGGGATTAACATTAACTAAAGTCATGACCTCTCCAAACCCACTTTCAATATTATTGCAAACACTATTTTCAATCTTATATTAATCATGGGGCTTAAATAAATTTTCAAGATCATAAGAAGAATCACCCCAATCATGATCATTGCAACAAGTAGTGGACATAGCAATACTAGCATCCCCAAGCTTAGGGTTTTTCATATCATTACCACAATTGACATTAATAGAATTCATAATAACATCATTGCAATCATGCTTTTCATTCAAGGAGCTATCGTGAATCACTTTTTCTTTTAACAATTCCTCACAATTTTCAGATTCATAAATTTCGAGCAAAACCTCATAAACATAATCTAGTGCACGCAGCTCACTAGCAATAGGTTCAACATAATGGGATCTCTTAAAGAGATTAGCAAGTGGATGAGGATCCATACTTTAGCAAGCAAAGATGCAAGCTAATTGAGGGCACATAGCACACAAGCAAACAAGAGGCAAGCGGACGGTAAACACACGGTAGAAGAAGGGCGAATAAAACGGCAAGGGTGAAGTGGGGGAGAGGAAAACGAGAGTCAAAAATGTAATGTGAAGGATAAGGATTTGTGATAGGTACTTGGTATATGACTTTTGCGTAAGCCTCCCCGGCAACAGCGCCAGAAATTCTTCTTGCTACTTCTCGAGCTTGCGTTGTATTCCCTCGAAGAGGAAAGGGTGATGCAGCACAGTAGCGTAAGTATTTCCCTCAGTTTTTGAGAACCAAGGTATCAATCCAGTAGGAGACCACGCGCGAGTCCCTCGCACCTGCACAAACAAGTAAGAACTTTGCAACCAACGCGATAAGGGGTTGTCAATCCCTTTACGGTCACTTACGAAAGTGAGATCTGATAAAGATGATAGTTGGATATTTTTGGTATTTTTGGATATAAGAATAGAAAGTAAAAGCGGAAAAGTAAAGTAGATTGTAGATTGATATGTTGAGAATAGACCCGGGGGCCATAGTGTTCTCTAGTGGCTTCTCTCATGATAGCGATATTCTACGGCGGGTAAACAAATTACTGGCAAGCAATTGATAGAAAAGCGAATAATTATGAGACTATCTAGGCATGATCATTTTATATAGGCATCACATCCGAGACAAGTAGATTGAAACGATTATGCATCTACTACTATTACTCCACACAACGACCGCTATCCAGCATGCATCTAGTGTATTGAGTTCATAAGAACAGAGTAACGCCTTAAGCAAGATGACATGATGTAGAGGGATAAACTCAAACTTAGTGATATAAACCCCATCTTTTTATCCTCGATGGCAACAATACAATACGTGCCTTGCTGCCCCTACTGTCACTGGGAAAGGACACCGCAAGATTGAACCCAAAGCCAAGCACTTCTCCCATTGCAAGAACTATAGATATAGTAGGCCAAACCAAACCAATAATTCGAAGAGACTTGCAAGGATATTATAATCATACATAAAAAGTTCAGAGGAGAACTAAATATTTCTCATAGATAATCTTGATCATAAACCCACAATTCATCGGATCTCGACAAACACACCGCAAAAAGAGATTACATCAAATAGATCTCCTCGAAGACCGAGGAGACCTTTGTATTGATATCCAAAGAGATAGAAGAAGCCATCTAGATACTAGCTATGGACACAAAGGTTTGTGGTCAACTACTCACAACTCATGGTGAGGCGGTAATGATGATGTAGAAGCTCTCCGTGGTAGATCCCCCCTCTGGTGGAGCTCCAGAACAGGCCCCAAGATGGGATCTCACGGGAACAGAAGGTTACGGCGGTGGAACTAGGGTTTTCTCTGTTGTTCTGATGGTTTCGAGGTACGTAGGCATATATAGGAGGAGGAGGGCACTGGGGGCCAAACGTGGGGCCCACGAGGCAGGGGGCGTGCCCTATAGGGGGGGCGCACCTCCCACCCTCGTGGGCACCATGTATGCCCTACTCCGTGGTTCTCATGTCTCCCGTGCGTGATTTTCTCCAAAAATATCTCTCCCGAAGGTTTCATTCCGTTTGGACTCTGTTCGATATTCCTTTTCTGCAAAACCCTGAAACAGGCAAAAAAACAGCAATTTGGACTAGGCCTTTGGGTTAGTAGGTTAGTCCCAAAAATAATCTAAAAGTGTATGACAAAGCCCATTAAACATCCAAAACATCATAAATAATAGCATGGAGCAATCAAAAATCATAGATACATTGGAGATGTATCATCCACCTGATACGTCCAAAACGTATCTATAATTTCTGCTTGCTCCATGCCTCTTTTGTGTGATATTGCTATGATATTTATGCACTTCCACACACTTTTGATCATATTTGGACTAACCTATTAACTCAATGCACCACAGTGCCAGTTCCTGTTTTCTGTTGTTTTTTCTATTTCAGGTTTCCCCCGTATTAAAAGTGCCCTAAAAATTCCGGGAAAAATACAGGAAAAATCAGCGTACCGGGAGCTTCAAGAAAAACCAAAGCAGGGCCAGAGGGGAGCTAGGGGCAGCCCAGGCGGCCCCACCCCTGGCCTCCCTAGGGGGGCGTCTGGGCCCCCCTCTCCGCTTCTGGTGACCCCCTTTGGCATATATACTCCTCTCGTCCCGAAACCCTCGAGGACGGAACCCCTTTTTACGATCTCGCGCCTCTGTTCCGCCGCCGCCGCGCTTCCAAGATCGGGAGCACCAGGAGAACTCTTCCCGGCACCCTGCCGGAGGGGAGAATCACCACCGGGAGCTTCTCCACCACCATGGACGCTTCCCGGATGAGTCGTGAGTAGTCCTCCTTGGACCATGGGTCCATGACCAGTAGCTATGTGATGTTCTTCTCCCCTCTTTGTTATTCATGGTTTAGACCTCGTGAGCTGCCCTGCATGATCGAGGCACATATGTAATCTTTATGCTGTTGCTCTGCTGAGTTTGCTGGGATCCGATGGATTATGAGATTATGTTCAGATTGTGTGTGAGTAATATATTTGATTCACCTCTTTTATATTTATGTTCTTGAGTAATTCTTGCATGTTCTCCGTTGCTGTTTATTTCTTTGGCCGAGTAGTAGGTAGTAACTCCAAGAGGGAACGTTATGCTTGATTGTGGGTTCATGCCCCCTGATGACTAGCTTGAGTGACAGAAACATGAGTCTAGGGGATGTGTTGTTGCCACAAGGGGGAAAACAACGGTGCTTGTACTTGCGGGTGCAAGGATTGTTTACTTTACGCAAAGTTCTTTTAATGCAGTTGTCTGTTGCTTTGAGTTTACACTTTGGGTGGGACTCGCAACTTAATACCAGCGAGATGTTCTGGATAGATATCTCAAGGTGGATGATTAGTAGTAGATGCAGATGGATTTCGGTCTACTTGCTTTGGCGTACCGCCCATGCTTTTGAGCCTCTACCTTTCTTTACAGCATAGTTAGCATTGGTTTGCGCACATAATCCTGTCAATTGCCCAGCTGTAATTTGTTTACCTCGCTTTGCTGTTTTATCGTCTTTTGGGAGAGAGACATCACTAGTGAACATCATGGGACCCCGGTCCATATTACCATCACTGATCACACCTTATATTTACTTCCTGTTCTTATTTCCTAGTTGCAGTCATACCTATCACTATTATCTCTTGTGTTTGATCCTTTGTAAACGACAAGGCCGGAGGGATTGACAACCTCTCTGTACTCGTTGGGAGCAAAGTTATTTGTATCTGTGTGCAGGTCCTGTCAACCGCTAAGTATCTGGCGCCGTTAGCAGTTGACACCTACTTGTCGACCCTCGGAGTCTCACGGGATTCGATCCTTGGTATCTTTGCCAAGGGAAACTTGCCGTTACGCTGCATCTCAAACCTTCCACTTGGGGTAACCAACGAGGGGCGAGAAGCCATCAAGCAAAGTTTCTAGCGCCGTTGCCGGGGACTCCACTCTTCAAGATAGGGGAGTTGCACGCTATATTTTATCTTTGCTTTTTAGTCTTGTTAGTTTACCTTTCAGTTTTTGCTTTAGTGTCCTCTATCAAAAATCACAAAAAAATTATTTGCTTTTCTGTTAGCAGTCCTTTCTGTTTAGTCAAGCATGTTAGGATTTGGTGCTTTGAGGGAATCAGAAGTTCTAGATTTCCATCAAAGGGATGGAACACTTCCCTAGAAAGAAGATTAAGTTGCCTTTTGAGTCCGTTATACGGGCTAGCTATTCTTTTACTCTTGATAAAACTTGATCCTCTCTTTTTGCATCATGCCTAGCTTAAAGGCATAAAAGAAAGCGCTTTTGGGAGGCAGCCCACAACGAATTAGGATTTATTTTTCGCTTTTGTTGTGTCTTGATGTTTGTTACTACAGTAGCATCATCATTGTATCTTTTCTTTTCAGCTTTGTGCCAAGTTTAGCCTCCGATTGCAAGAAAGTTCAAAAGTTGTGACGTGTAGTCCAGAAAACAGATTATGTACTTGGACAGAAAAATTCGTATAAAATCACCAGATCATCTTTTTGATCTGAATTTTTTTGACAGCGTGCTCTATACAATTGGCTTTCGGGCGTCTGTTCTGAGTTTTTTGATTTGAGTTGCATAAGTGCCCCGAAAAAATTATTTACTACCTGCTGGTCTGTTTTTCACAGATTATGTCCTGTTTTGCCTTTTCTTCGTTTTGCAAACCTTGAGCTTGCTTTTTCTTTGCAAAAACCTTTTGGCAATCTTGAGAAACAGTAGCTCTTCAAGATTATCCTTATTTACAGTAGGGAAAAATTATTTTATTATGGGTACTAACCTCGCTAATCAGATTATGTATGTATGAAGGGAGTTTTCAAGTGTGCGAGTGAAGATGATAAAAGAAGATCCAGGAGGGTCAAACGCTCAAGCTTGGGGATGCCCCCGTGCACCCCCAAGAAATATTCAAGAAGACTCAAGAGTCTAAGCTTGGGGATGCCCCCATGCATCCCTTTCTCCATCAGCAATTATCAGTTTGTCTTTCGTTCCACTATATTCTTATCACTTCATGTGTTATGTGCTATGCTTGGAGCGTCTTGCTCTTAGTTTCCTTTTTAGTTTTCTTTAGGTTTGCTTGCTGTTCATAACAAGTTAGAACCCAGCTTTCTTTGTGTGGGAGAGAAACACGCTCCACTTCAACCTAGAACACAACATAGGATTTTCATGCTTATCTTTGATGTGTATGTTCTTTGTCTTTCCATAGCTGCTGTCATGTTTAGCTCTTAGTTTTCATGCTTTTCTTTTTAAAGAGCTTTTGTTTAGTTGGTTGCTGAACTCTCTTGAGTTTTCATGTTTATATTGTTAAGAGAGTTTGCCTGTTGCACTGAGTTGTGTGTCTTAACTTAAAGTAGGTAATTGAGGTTGCTATTTAATTTTAGTAGTAACTTGCAATAGTTTTGAGGTATTGCCATGAGTAATGTCTGAACTTTTGGTGTCAAGAGCTTTAGCCTATTAGTGATAGATGTCGTATTTTGGGCAATCCGTGTTTATTTTCGAAAACCTACAAAATAGTTGAGAACTTTAGCTACTAAATGGATCACTAATCTTTGGAGGGATCGAATATTAGAGTACACTCACGTACCATGGGTCGAGGATGCACAAGGGTAACCAAACCCCCATACACAACTCCTCGGGGTACTTGTCTCTTTGTGAACCTCCTAATTAGATTGAGAGTTACCGATAATAAGTGCATGAGTTCTTCGGACTAATGTGAGTATTCGAAAGTTGACACTTCCACCTATCCATATTTTTCTAGCCTCTTCGGTACCGTGCATTGCCCTTTCTCACCTCGAGAGTTGGCGCATACTTCGCCGGTGCATCCAAATCCTTGGCACGATACGCTCTGTCATCATAAGCCTCATTATATCCTTCCTCAAAACAGCCACCATACCTACCTATCAAGGCATTTCCATAGCCTTTCCGAGATACATTGCCATGCAACATCCATCTTCTCATGACTTGATCTTCATGTCATACATGCTTTTTGCTTGATCGATGAGCCGCATGCTAGTTGGGCCTTGCCCTAATCATTGCTACACGATGCGCTAGTATCATTGCATATCCTGCTACACTGGCAGAGGCATACATTTGCATACATCATGATAGTTTTATTTTCTTTATGTTGAGTACTTTTGTAAAGTGTGAAAGATCTTCTATACTTCTTGTAATACATAGATTGTTGCCCCTAAAGTGAGAAAAAGATCCCAAAGAGGACAAATCAAAAGATCCCAAAGAGGACAAAATCAAAAGATCCCAAAGAGGACAAATGAGAGTTAAATAGAAAGAGCCATTGAGGCCACAAAAAAATAAAAAAAATGGAAAAAAGAGAAAAATAAATAAAAAGAGAGAAGGGGGCACACTACTATTTTCTTTTGAGAGATCCACACTCGTACTCCATATTATACCTTGTGCTCCATAGATATTATCATTCATGCATATAGCTATGTGGGGACCTTCACACTATAGAACTTGGCTTGTATATTCCAATGATGAGCCTCCTCAAAAGAGCTCTAGGTCATCTTGAGCAAGCAAGTTGGATGCACCCCCACTAGTTCCATTGGAGAGCTTACCTTAGCTCATATGTGCATCCGTTGCATGGCAATCCCTACTCCTCACATCATATCTATCATTTGGCTTTCTCTCGTCGATGATTGTCCTCATTGTTGTGAGCCTTTCACACCCTTTTTGTCTTCCCCCTCTATCATTTTTCTCTCTTTGCCATCCTAAGTGTCGACTTTCTTGCTTACGCTCATCCATTGCATGAGTGCTCAAAATATCGAAAGGGAGTGGATCATTTTGACTTGTACCTGGCTGACGGTCTGGGGATGAGTCATGATAAGATTCCAAAGAAGACCAAGTGTGAAACTTTAGTAGATTAAGTTCTCAACAATACAAAAACTATGTTTTACTCTCTCATATATCCCTATCCCCTTTCTTGCACGCAAACACCATTTGGAGACATTCGAGTCACGGACAGCGAGAGCTCTTGCACCTTTATGTTCTTATGTTACTTGTTACAATGCTAATATAGACTCTTGCTTGTTATGACTTGAATTGAATTACATGCCTTGATTGCTTTACTTAAAAGTTCTTATATGGTTGATAGCATGTCACCACAGAAATTATGCTTGTTATCATTTACCTACTCGAGGACGAGCGGGAATTAAGCTTGGGGATGTTGATACGTCCAAAACGTATCTATAATTTCTGCTTGCTCCATGCCTCTTTTGTGTGATATTGCTATGATATTTATGCACTTCCATACACTTTTGATCATATTTGGACTAACCTATTAACTCAGTGCACCACAGTGCCAGTTCCTGTTTTCTGCTGTTTTTTCTATTTCAGGTTTCCCCCATATTAAAAGTGCCCTAAAAATTCCGGGAAAAATACAGGAAAAATCAGCGTACATGGAGCTTCAAGAAAAACCAAAGCAGGGCCAGAGGGGAGCCAGGGGCAGCCCAGGCGGCCCCACCCCTGGCCTCCCTAGGGGGGCGCCTGGGCCCCCCTCTCCGCTTCTGGTGACCCCCTTTGGCATATATACTCCTCTCGTCCCGAAACCCTCGAGGACGGAACCCCTTTTTACGATCTCGCGCCTCTGTTCCGCCGCCGCCGCGCTTCCAAGATCGGGAGCACCAGGAGAACTCTTCCCGGCACCCTGCCGGAGGGGAGAATCACCACCGGGAGCTTCTCCACCACCATGGACGCTTCCCGGATGAGTCGTGAGTAGTCCTCCTTGGACCATGGGTCCATGACCAGTAGCTATGTGATGTTCTCCTCCCCTCTTTGTTCTTCATGGTTTAGACCTCGTGAGCTGCCCTGCATGATCGAGGCACATATGTAATCTTTATGCTGTTGCTCTGCTGAGTTTACTGGGATCCGATGGATTATGAGATTATGTTCAGATTGTGTGTGAGTAATATATTTGATTCACCTCTTTTATATTTATGTTCTTGAGTAATTCTTGCATGTTCTCCGTTGTTGTTTATTGCTTTGGCCGAGTAGTAGGTAGTAACTCCAAGAGGGAACGTTATGCTTGATTGTGGGTTCATGCCCCCTGATGACTAGCTTGAGTGACAGAAACATGAGTTTAGGGGATGTGTTGTTGCCACAAGGGGGAAAACAAGGGTGCTTGTACTTGCGGGTGCAAGGATTGTTTACTTTACGCAAAGTTCTTTTAATGCAGTTGTCTGTTGCTTTGAGTTTACACTTTGGGTGGGACTCGCAACTTAATACCAGCGAGATGTTCTGGATAGATATCTCAAGGTGGATGATTAGTAGTAGATGCAGATGGATTTCGGTCTACTTGCTTTGGCGTACCGCCCATGCTTTTGAGCCTCTACCTTTCTTTACAGCATAGTTAGCATTGGTTTGCGCACATAATCCTGTCAATTGCCCAGCTGTAATTTGTTTACCTCGCTTTGCTGTTTTATCGTCTTTTGGGGAGAGAGACATCACTAGTGAACATCATGGGACCCCGGTCCATATTACCATCACTGATCACACCTTATATTTACTTCCTGTTCTTATTTCCTAGTTGCAGTCATACCTATCACTATTATCTCTTGTGTTTGATCCTTTGTAAACGACAAGGCCGGAGGGATTGACAACCTCTCTGTACTCGTTGGGAGCAAAGTTATTTGTATCTGTGTGCAGGTCCTGTCAATCGCTAAGTATCTGGCGCCGTTAGCAGGTGACACCTACTTGTCGACCCTCGGAGTCTCACGGGATTCGATCCTTGGTATCTTTGCCAAGGGAAACTTGCCGTTACGCTACATCTCAAACCTTCCACTTGGGGTAACCAACAAGGGGCGAGAAGCCATCACCACCTGACAGAGATGTAGAGTTTGTGATAGATCTTGTTCCAGGAACTGTTTTGATCTCTAGAAGACCCTATAAGATGGCACCCTTAGAACTAGTTGATCTTAAGAAACAACTCGATGAGTCCTTGAAAAAGGGTTTGATCCATCCTGGTTCTTCTCCTTGGGCTTATCCCGTCCTCTTTGTCAAGAAGAAGGATGGAACGGATCGGATGGTTGTAGATTATCGACCCGTCAACCTGGTCACCATAAAGAACAAGTATCTGCTCCCCAGGATCAACGACCTTTACGGTCAGTTGCTGGATCCTCAGTCTTTTCCAAAATGGATTTGAGGTTCGGATACCATCAAATCAAAATCAAGAACAGGGACATTCCCAAAACAGCCTTTGTTACTCGTTATGGCCAATACGAGTACACTGTAATGTCCTTCGGGTTAACCAATGCCACAGCCACCTTCTCTCACCTAATGAATTCTATCTTCATGGAGTACTTGGATAAATTCGTCATGGTATACCTCGATGATATACTCATTTACTCCAAAAACAAGGAAGATCATGCCGAGCATCTAAGGCTGGTATTGACGAAACTTCAAGAGCACCACCTTTATGCCAAATTCTCCAAGTGTGAACTCTGGTTGCCAGAAGTGACATGTCTAGGTCATGTAATCTCTGGTAAGGGTATTGCTATCAATCCCGAGCGAGATCAGGCTGTCCTTGATTGGACTCCACCTGAATCGGACAAGCAAGTTAGGAGTTCCCTTGGCTTAGCGAGCTACTGACGTCGCTTCGTAGAGAACTTCTCCAAGGTTGCTAAACCCCTAACTGAACTCCTCAAGAAAGATAAAAAGTTTGAGTGGACCCCACAGTGCGAGTTCAGCTTTCAGGAACTGAAAAGACGTCTGACATCTGCTCCCGTACTTGTACCACCAGATTTATCCAAGGACTTTATTATCTATTGCGATGCCTCGCGACAAGGACTAGATTGCATACTCATGCAAGATTGTCAAGTGATTTCCTACGCATCTCGACAGTTGCGTCCACATGAGGACAACTATCCCACACATGATCTAGAGCTTGCAGCTGTAGTCCATGCACTCAAAACATGGCGACATTACCTTCTTGGTAATTGTTGTGATATCTTCACCGATCACCAAAGTCTGAAATACATCTTCACCCAACCAGATTTGAATCTCAGGCAAAGACGTTCGGTTGAGTTGCTCACGGATTACGACTTAGGGATAACTTACACCCCGGGAAAGGCCAATGTCATGGCCGATGCACTAAGTCGTAAGTCTTGTTGTAACAACCTCATGTTACAACAAGGTCAACCACTTCTCCATGAGGAATTTTGTAAGCTTAACCTTCACATTGTTCCTCGAGGATTCCTTTCCACCTTGGTGGCGAAACCTACCCTTACGGATCAAATCATAGCTGCCCAGAAGCAAGATACAGGGATTTCCTGGATCAAGAGAAACATTCATAAAGGAGTTGTAGGTTGTTTCTCCATTGATAACCGAGGTGTTGTCTTCTTCGAGAACCGCCTAGTGGTTCCCAAGAACCGACATCTACGACAGTTGATCCTTAAGGAGGCCCATGAATCTCCTCTCACGATTCATCCCGGTAGTACCAAAATGTATCAGGACCTACGCCAGAGGATCTGGTGGACTAGGATGAAGAGAGAAATCGCTCAGTTCATTGCTAACTGCGACGTTTGTCATCGCGTTAAAGCAGAGCATCAATGGCCTGCTAGTACCCTTCAACCTTTAGCTATTCCTGAATGGAAATGGGATAAAATCGGTATGGACTTCATCACTGGATTTCCCAGGACCAGGAAAGGGAATAATGATATCTTTGTCGTCATCGATCACCTCTCCAAAGTAGCCATTTCCTGCCAGTTCGAGAGAGTATAACCGCTAGCCAGCTAGCATACTTGTATATCTCTCGGATAGTATCTCTTCATGGTGTTCCATTGGAGATTAACTCAGACCGTGGAAGTCTCTTCACCTCTCGATTTTGGGAAAGTTTCCAAAATGTTATGGGGAGTCGTCTCTCCTTTAGCACCGCCTTTCACCCTCAGTCAAGTGGTCAAGTAGAACAAGTCAATCAAATTCTGGAAGATATGCTCCGAGACTCTGTTATCTCATTCTATATGGATTGGGAGAAGTGTCTTCCATTCACCGAATTCGCTTATAACAATAGCTATCAAGCTAGCTTGGGCAAGGCTCCTTTCGAAGTTCTTTATGGACGAAGGTGTCGAACGCCTCTTAACTGGTCCGAAACCAGGGAAAGACAATTCTTTGGTTCGGACATGATCCGGGAAGCAGAAGAGCTTGTTCGTGAAAAATTGAAAACAGCCCAATCTCGTCAGAAGAGCCAATATGATTGCCATCATAAGGCTGTGACTTACGAAGTCGGCAATAAGGCTTACTTTCGGGTTACTCCTCTCAAGGAACCCATCGATTCGGTATCAAAGGCAAGTTGGCTCCTTGTTACATTGCTCCCTTTCGCATTCTTGCCAAACAAGGAGAAGTTGCCTACCAACTGGAACTAACTCCACATCTTTCCAGAGTTCATGATGTCTTCCACGTCTCTCAACTCAGGCGTTGCTTCTCGGATCCTATCCGCGGAGTGGACCACGAAACGCTTGATCTCTAAGATAATCTCACATATCGAGAATAACCCATTCGTATTCTTGATTAAACCGAGCGTACCACTTGACATCATAACATCAAGTTTATCAAGGTTCAATGGTCAGACCATTCCGAGAACGAAGCTACTTGGGAAAGGGAGGATCGTCTTCGACTTGAGTACCCCACCCTCTTTCCGACGGACCCTCAATCTCGGGACGAGATTCTTTTGATTGGGGGTGAGTTGTCACAACCCTAGCCAGTGCTTGCGTTAGGACTAGCCAGAGTGTTGCATCATGTTTAAACATTTTCAGAAACCTGAAATGAGGATGATAGAACCCCTAGCACCCCCTTTAATCCAACTAGGGTTTACTAAAATACTTTTCAATGTACCCAAAGTGCCCTTCTAAAATGTTCATCATCTTTGCCTTGGTCCTAAACCTCTGACAAAAATGGTGCACAATTTTCTAGGACATCCTAAGGTCATTGGATTAAATCATATGTTATTTGCATTTGGACATTTAAATGCTATAAAATATTTTAAATGCCCAAATAATCATAAACCAAAATGTTCCCTATTGGATATATTCTATACAGTGGGCATGAGTAGTTTGATGATTTTTGAAAGTGCTTATGCATTTTTAGAAAAGCCACAAAACAAATACAGAAAATAGAACATAGAAAACAAAATAGAAAGAGAGAGAGAGAGAGAGAGAGAGAGAGAGAGAGAGAGAGAGAGAGAGAGAGAAAGGCCAGAGGCCACTTACCTGGCAGGCCCACCTGGCGGCCCAGCACTGTGTTGGCCCGCGCCAGCCAGCTGCTTCGTCCCCGCCAGGCAAGCAGGTGACGTCGGCGCGCGCCAACTCGCCACGGCGGTAGCTGCTTGCCGTCTGGACGCCGCCTCGACGCCTCGCACGTCCTCCATGTCGTCGCCTCGACCGCCATGGCACCTCACTTCCCCCCTGCTCTCTCCCTTGCTCCCTGGACGCCATGGCTGACGCTGCTGCGCCCGCGCCACCATGAAGCTCGCAGCCACCACCACTCCGTCGTTGCCCCGCCATGTCCAGAAGCTCCGCCGCCGTCCGCTTCTTCGAGCACACCAAGCCCCGAGCGCTCGTTCGCCCCGGAGCCACCGCAACGACCTCGCCTTTGCCGCTCGCCACCGGAGATCCCCTTCGTCGTCTCGCTCAGCTCCGGCCTCCTCCAAGCTCGCCAAGACCATAGTCGCCTCCGCTGTGAGCTGCTGACCATCCCCATCCTCTCTGTTATCGCTGCCGCCCTCTACAGCGACTGCTTCAAGCTCACCTGCACGCGCCGCCGTAGTTGCTCACCGCCGACGTGGCTCCGGCCACGCAACGGCCTCACCGTCGTGTCCAACACCTTCACCGCGCCACGTAGGTGATGTAGGAGCCCTGCACGCGCCTCTACGAGCACCGCAGCAACGAGTTCAACCTCGCCCGAACTCCGACAGCCGCAAGGCTCGTCGCCGGCATCGTTTCCGGTGACCTCGAGCTCAACCAACAACACCACTCGACGCGGCTTACCTCCAGCTACGCGTAGGTGCCCTCCGCCGTCCTTTTGGTCACCGGAGGAGGAATCACGTCGCCCTCCGCCGCGTCTGGTCGTCGCCGGAGGCTATACCCCGGCGATTTGACCCAGTTGACCGAGGATTTGACCCCCCCCCCCCTGGGTCACTGACCTATGGGCCCTGTCCCGTGGTCAAACCTAGATTAGGATTAAACTAACACTAATTAGTTAGTTAACTAACTGTGACACTAACCAGTGGGTCCCACTGGTCAGGTTTGACCTAGACCACACAGTTGACCCGCTGACATCAGCCTGACTTAATGCTGACGCAGTAAATACTTTCTGGATTTTAAATAAATCTGAAATTATTTATTTATTTCAGAAAATATTCAAAACTTCAAAAATCATAATAAATCATCCTTAGCCCAGATGGAAAAGATTTATATATGAAAAATTATCAAAAAAATCGAATCTATCCATCTCTACTGGTTTCATGCATGTTTAACCAAGTTAACTTGTTGTTTAGTGCAAAACATGATAAAGCACTATTTAAGATCACAAATGAGTTTGAACTTTGAATCTTTGGTTCAAGTAGGCTCAAACTCTTATGTTTGTAGTTGCATTAACTCAAACACATCCATCTTGCCATGTCATGAGCAAGCATCATATTGTTGCACATTGTCATGTATTGATTGTGTTACCGGTGTGATCTCCGTGCTAGGTTCTGCTCCCGAGGATATTCACGAGTATCCAGTTGAAGGGCAGTACCACTTGGCCAATCTGCCAGGCAAGCAACCCCATTGAACATTCCGATACAAACCCATCTTCTCGCTTCTGCTCTCTTTTACTGCATTAGGACAACAACGTTTCAACTGCTATTTGCTACGGTAGCTGAACCCCATTCCTTTGCATGACATGTTATTGCCACAGTAAATAGTTGAAACCCACTAGCATATGTAGGATTTGATTGAGCCATGTTGATGTGTTCCTACCATGCTATGCCTGCTATGCTTAGAGTTGTGTCAGGTCTGGTTCATCTGGGTGATGGATCGGAGTGAAATGATTATGTCTGGTAATGAGAGTGAAGTGTGGAATATGTTTTGGTAAAGGTATCGATGGAAGGCCACGTAGGAGTACATGGTGGGTTGTTTCATTGGAACCATCCTTAAGAACTGAGATCTGTTTGTGTGACTTAAGATCAGCTACTACCACACATTGGGCTCCGGGCGCTCCAAGCTCTCTCGACGTATTGATCACCCTTGTCCTCTGTCCAGGAGTTGCAATTAGTTTCTGGTGTTTGTAGTATACTGGAGGTCGTGCGTAGCGCTGACCCTCGGGGTGGGCTGTGATGCGGCAGGTACGTGGCACGGTGTACCGAGTCGCCTGTTTGGTGTCTTGGGAACCCTGTACACATTGTTTGGGGCCGTGAGCGACACCCCGACCGGATCTCCTTGTGGATGGAACCCAAATAGGCGATAAACCTGGACTAGGGACTTGTGTGGTTAGTTAGGTCGTGACCGACACCCTCGCTGGGCTTCCGGTTGAAGGTTGCTGAGTACACGTCGAGTAAACGGCGATAAGTGGTGGAAGCGTGTGTGAAGAAGTACACCCCTGTAGGGTTACCAATCTATTCGAATATTCGCGTCCGCGGTAAAGGACCACTTGGTTGCCTATACAATTCATAGACAAGTTAATGGTTACTCATAAAAGATTCAAGACAAGTGTGAGTGTCCTGGATGGCCCTTCTGTAGGTTGACGGGAGAGGATCCACGATGAGTATTGTTGTGGTGACTAGTGGACCCGTGTGCGCTGTCTCATCTTTTCAAACTGCTGATAGATGTAGTATAGGTTAGCCAAGATTCAAAGCTGGCTTGCTGCAATAAACTCCACTACCCTTGCTGCTAATGTTGCATGTATGATAGGTTCTGATGTAAGTCTTGCTGAGTACCTTTGTACTCATGTTTTCTTAATAACTGTTGCAGAGGAGAATACCGCCCCTTCCGATGGTTTCTACATAGACCTCGATGTCGACGAGTAGCTTGCTGCCCAGGTGGCAATCTTAAGCCTGTGAAGGGCCACTGTAGATAGTGAGGCTACACCAAGCCTTCTTTCTTTCCAGTTGTCTGTACTCAGACAAGTTTAGCTTCCGCATGTGATTGTATGTTTGTATGACTTGAGTGTTGGGCCATGTGACCCCTACCTATATGGATATGTTATGTATGGCTCTTCAGAGCCTCTTAAATAAAGTACTTTGAGTCATAGAGTTTTGTTGTGATGCCATGTTGTATTTGCACATATCGAGCATATTGTGTGTATGTTATTGAAATGCTTGGTATGTGTGGGATCCAACACCTAGTTGTTTACCCTTGGTAGCCTATCTTACAGGGAAATGCCTCCTAATGCTTCCACTCAGCCTTGGTAGCTTGCTACTGCTCCGGAACACTTAGGCTGGCCGGCATGTGTCCTTCTTCGTTCCTGTGCCTGTCCCTTAGGGGAAATGTCATGCGTTGTTCCTTTAAGTCCTTGTAGCTTGCTACGACTTGGGTTCATACGCTGATGACCGACACGTTCGTTGCTGGGTCATGTATGCCTATATCTGTAACTTAGCGTCACTTTTGGTTTATAACTAGTCATGTCGGTCCAGGTTCTCTGTCATATGGATGCTAGCGACACTATCATATACGTGAGCCAAAATGCGGAAACGGTCCCGAGCCAGGTAAAGTGGCACCCATGGGGATACCGTGCGTGAGGCCGCAAAGTGATATGATGTGTTACATGCTAGATCGGTGTGACTTAGGATCGGAGTCCCTACATGTCGTTTATTTCTTGTGTTGTCTTGCTAAGCAGCTCCTAGGTGCAGTTAGCAAATGCAACAATTCAAGTATCATTGGGACATAAAGAACCAAGGGGGAAGCATCCATTTAACAAACTGAGGTTCGCATTACTGTGGTTATATCAAATTTCAATTGAAAATAAGGTTAGCTTGTTGACCAACTTGACTACATTTTCATTGTTTCTTATTAGTCTTGAGATGTAGATATACTGGTAATCAATGACTGGAGCGTGATTATAACATTGTAATGTCCTGTGTTACAAAATGTTTTTGGAAAAAAAATCCTGCCCATAATTTGTCCTAAATTGGAAGTATATAATAAGATCATAATTCATATATATTAAGATGGTAATGTGAAAATTTCTTATCCATTACAATTTAAATTGTTTATTTCTTCAAATATATTAAGATGGTAATGAGGCAATTTATTGCTAAGATTATAACGTGTGTTGCACGTGCAAACTAACTAGTGATAAAAGGAGGAGAAGTAAATTGAGTACTTGATAAACCAAGACCGTTATGGTTGGATATCATGTGATGCTTGTTCTTATTCATCTAACCTTACAGGAGAAGATGGTCTATATAAGTCTAAAAAATACTCAAAGCTTTGAAAGTGTTCTTTATATGACTGGCAAAGTGTTTTTCCTCGCGTATAATCTTATCATCTCTGTCGCAAGAAAATCACACCTGAAGCACATCCTCTTCGAGCGATATTCTCATATTATGGCTTGCTCTAATCTTTCATGAATATCTAACCTACAGGAAATTACGTCTTGCATGGATTCAAATTGTGTTCTGAGAAAACCTTCATGTCATATCCTTCATCACAAATCATTTAAAAGTATTTACAATTTCTACCTGACTCGTTAGAAAGACTGTGTGAGAGGAACTATCTCAGACACTGTTGAGTGCATTGAAAGGAATCTCAAACAAGATCTTTGGTCAATGTCACTCATACGAAGAATAACCTTGCTACCCTCCGGTTTATTGATGCGTATCTTCAGGGGGAGCGTGTTTTATCTTCGTAATTATCTCTCGTCTTCCTTATCCTTTGCATTTCATTCCATTCATTATCTATCCTTCGATGTGTTCTGTTTTGTCAACAATCGTCCAAAATGGGGGAGATTGTTGGTCCAATATCTACCCTCCTGTGTTTGTTGGGGAACGTTGCATGAAAAACAAAAACATTCTATGCACACGCAAGATCTATCCAAGGAGATGCATAGCAACGAGAGGGGAGAGTGTGTCTACGTACCCTCGTAGACCGTAAGTGGAAGCGTTTATTAATGTGGTTGATGTAGTCGAACTTCTTCGTGATCCAACCGATCAAGTACCGAACGTACCACACCTCCGTGTTCAGCACATGTTAAGCTCGGTGACATCCTCTCCTTCTAGATCCAGCAAGATGGCCAAAGTAGTAGATGAATTCCGGTAGCACGACGGCGTGGTGACGGTGATGGTGAAGCTCACCTAAGCACTACGAAAATATGACCGAGGCACAAAACTGTGGAGAGCGGCGCCGCACACGGCTAGAATAATATCGTGGGTTGTGTGGCGGCCCCTCCCTCATATATATATGGGCGGGGGAGGAGAGGCAGCCCCTAGGGCGCCCCAAGTGGCCGGCAGCTACCCTAGGGCACCTGCCTAGCTCCCCCCCCCCTTGCTTATTTCAACATAAGGAGGAAAGGAAAGGGAGATGGCTGCCTTAGGGCGCCTCCCCTTTCCGTCCCTCCCTCCTTTGGTGCGTGGGAAGGGGGTAGAGGGGTATACCAGCCCCTTGTGGGCTCGTGTGCTCTTCCCCTTTTGGCCCATAAGGCCCAATAACCTATCGGGTCTACCCGGAACCCCTTCCGGTGACCCGATAAGTACCGGGTACCACCAAAAACACTTTCGATGTCCAAATATCATTGTCCTATATGTCAATCTTTACCTCCGGGCCATTCCGGAGCTCCTCGTCATGTCCGTGATATCATACGGGACTACGAACAACATTCGGTCACCAAATCACATAACTCATATAACACTATATCGTCATCGAACGTTAAGCTTGCGGACCCTACGGGTTCGAAAACTATGTAGACATGACCGAGACACCTCTTCGGTCAATAACCAATGGCGGAACCTGGATGCCCATATTGGTTCCTAGATATTCTACGAAGATCTTTATCGGTCGAACCGTTATGACAACATATGTAATTCCCTTTGTCCGTCGATATGTTACTTGCCCAAGATTCGATCGGCGGTATCTCTATACCTAGTTCAATCTCGTTACCGGCAAGTCTCTTTACTCGTTCTGTAATACATCATCTCATAACTAACTCCTTAGTCATTATGTTTGCAAGCTTCTTGTGAAGTATATTACCGAGAGGGCCCAGAGGTACCTCTCCGCTACTCAGAGTGATAAATCACAATCTCGATCCATGCCAACTCAAGAAACACCTTTGGAGATACTTGTAGAGCATTTTTATGATCACCCAGTTACGTTGTGACATTTGATAGCACACAAGGCATTCCTCCGGTATCCGGGAGTTGCATGATTTCATAGTCAAAGGAATATGTATTTGACATCAAGAAAGCAATGGCAATAAACTGTACGATCAAATGCTAAGCTATCGAATGGGTCTTGTCCATCATATCATTCTCCTAATGATGTGATCCCGTTATCAAATGACAACTCATGGCTATGGTTAGGAAACCTTAACTATCTTTCATCAACGAGCTAGTCTAGTAGAGGCTCACTAGGGACACGGTATTTGTTTATGTATCCACACATGTATTTAAGTTTCCGGTCAATAAAATTCTAGCATGAATAATAGACCTTTATCATGATTAAGGAAATACAATAATAACCATTTTATTATTGTCTCTAGGGCATATTTCCATCAGTCTCACACTTGCACTAGAGTCAATCATCTATAATTTTTTTGTTATTCCATGCTATTATATTATCAAACTTGGATGGTTTATATGCATCATTCTGCCATTTTATGTCATTTTATGGGACTAACCTATTCACCTAGTACCCAGTGCCAGTTGCTGTTTTTTCCTTGTTTTTATCTTTACAGAAAATCAATATCAAACAGAGTCCAAATGGAATGAAACTTTTTGATGATTTTTCTTGGACCACAAGACACCAGGAAGCTTTGGAAGAGACCTGGAGGGCCACGGGGTGGCCACAAGCTCACATGGCGCGCCCCCAGGCTTGTGGGCCCCACGGGAGTCCTCCAACCCTAATTCTTCTCCTATAAATTCTCAAATATTCTCCGAAGACCAGAAGGCACACCAAAAATACTTTTCCGCTGCCGCAAGTTTTTATCCTCGTGAGATCCCATCTAGGGACCTTTTCCGGTACTCTGTCGGAGGGGGATTCGATCACGGAGGGCATCTACATCAACTGTGCTGCCCATTCGATGTTGTGTGAGTAGTTTACCTCAGACCTACGGGTCCATGACTTATTCTCTCTCTTTGATCTTAAATACAATGTTCTCCTTGATATTCTTGGAGATCTATTTGATATAATCTTCTTTTGCTGAGATCCGATGAATTGTGGATTTACGATTAGATTATCTATGAATATTATTTGAGTCTTCTCTGAACTCTTTTATGCATGATTTTATATAGTTTTGTATTTCTCACCGATCTATTGATTTGGTTTGGCCAACTAGATTGGTTTTTCTTGCAATGGGAGAGGTGCTCTGTAATGGGTTCAATCTTGCGGAGCTCAATGCCAGTGACTGGAAGGGACATGACATGTATTTATATTGTTGCCATTAAGGATAAAAAAATGGGGTTTATTCATATTGATTGGATCTAGCCCTCTACATCATGTCATCTTGCAAGGCATTACTCCGTTCTTGTTAACTTAATACACTAGAAGCATAATGGATAACGGTCGATGTGTGGAGTAATAGTAGTAGATGCAGGCAGGAGTCGGTCTACTTGTCTCGGACGTGATGCCTATATACATGATCATTGCCTTGGATATCGTCATAGCTATGCGTTTTTCTATCAATTGACCACCCATCCAATGGTGCATGAACCTGCTGCAATGAAGCCAACTTGGTCGACCGCCACCATCACGCCGATGCCCCCACCAACAATTAGCCAAGGTAGAGATAGTCACTTGCGACCCAAGCCGCTCTCGGCCCGCGTCGCTGGTGGCCAGAGCATCCACCGTTGAACCAGCACCATCCCCCCCCCCCCCCCCCCCCCCACC
>LR738715.1:799371553-799404729 GCA_902687465.1 Secale cereale
CCCCCCCAAAAAAAAAAAGAAAGAAGAGAGCGGTTTTTTGTGAAGAAAGAAAGTCTCTGAGACGTGTAAATTGCCTCGTCTTCCATGGCCTTAGAGCCATGGAGGCAGTGGATCCCGGCCCGTGCTGGCGGGAGGACGCATGCTTCTTTTTTAAGTGATTTGTAAAATCTGTTTAGGGTTCATGTATTGTTCAGAAAGGTGGGGTGATGGTGACTCCCTGAAGATGGAATAAGGTTCTCCTCATCTAGCCCATGTTTTGGCGATGTGTCTCGCGTCAGAGAGCATTTTCATACAGTTTAATCCTACCATGAGGAGCACATGGACATGATGAATGTTTTGATCATATCGGTTCAAGTTCACCCATAGTTTCTTAATGTGTCCACATTTCTTAAATCGCATCGTCACCACTCACTGACAATAAAAAGGGGTCTAAGAAGCCACAATCTTTACAATATGCAATCATGCTTTGAAAAACAAAATCACCAAATAGGTTAACACCCTAACCAATTTATGAAACTAGTAGTCATGCATAGTTGGTTTCATCACTACATACACACCTCACCAGGATTGTAAATGTGCTTCAAGACTCGCTCACGGATTAAAAAGAACCCACCTAAAGAACCTCAGGTACATTTAACTCCATAATAAATACATGAAGATGTTATATAATGCGCAAGCTTGCGCCGACATGGTTTGGACAAGATATATAAGTTAGTGACTGTGAGCTAAACTCATACAAGTAAATCTTTCGGAGAGACCGAGTGGCATGGTTTATGAAGGCGGCAGTGAAGCAAGAGACATGCACAATAGGAGTGAAACCTATGATGATCTCAAAGAACACATTTGACAAATCATCTTTGTAGTATGCATTTGGATATACACGGTTTATAGTTTGATCATTGGTAAAAGAGGATCCACTCAGTTGATGTGATATTTGAAAATATATGTTTACGATGCTGAAACTGCAACCGATTTCCTTGTCAAGGCCCTCGTATAACCTTTCAGTTGATGTAATCTTCAACGCCTTTAACCAACCTGTGGCACCTGGTCTAGAGATCAAACTCCTGAAGCTCAAACTTGCACTCCATGCCTTCAATTTTTTTTTTTTGACAGGAACTCGGGGAGGACTTGGAGGAGGGACTTCCCTATGTACCCCTCGCGTCGCTCCCGCGAGCGACCGAGGGGGCAAACCCTAGCCGCCGCCGCCGGGTCTAGGCCTCCTCCAGCTCCCTCCCTCGCCGCCGCCGATGCGCGCCGCCGATCTAGTCGGCGTAGGCGGCGGCGGGGATCTCTCCTCTCCTGGCCCGATGGCGCGCGGCGCGGGACGATGGCTTCAGTGATGGTGTCATGTCGATCCAAGGCACGCGGCGTGACGGCTCCCGACGGCGGTGCTTGGCGGCGAGGGTGGTGTTCGGCTGGGCGTGACGTGGTGATCGGCTGGGCATGGCCACAGGATGGAGGTGGGGCTGGGCATGGCCGATGGTGGTGGCAGCAGCGACGTCCGGCCTGGATCTGGTCTTGGCGGTGGCGATGGCTACGGCTGGCCCGGATCCGGCCATGGTGGTGGCGGTGTCCCCTCCGCCGGGGATGACGGGCCAGGTGGTGGGTCCTTGTGGCGGCGCCGGTGGCGGCGGATCTTGGGATCCCGTTTCCGTACTCGTCGCAGGACGTGCGTGGCGGCCAGAGCTTCCTCCGACGTCGCCGGCGCTTGATGCGGGGTCGCGGCGGCAGTTTTTGTTGTATGGGCGACGACGGCGGCTAGTGCGGCGGTGGGTGCTGCCTGTAGCGCCCGGAATCTAGGCGGCGGCCCCGATTCATCAACGATGGCGGACTCCGGGGTTGTGTGGGCGACTCGAAGTCTGGATCTTGACATGGTGACGGCCTTCTGAGGTTGGTGGCGATATGAGACGTCCCTTCCATCAACAGACCGGGTTCGATGCAGCTCGACAGGTGACACATCAACCTCTCTCGGAGTTGTCGGGCAGTGCATGTCGTCGGCAGGTGAATCCACCGGTGGATGTGCTACCGGGGGATGCTATGCACGATGTCTCATACGAAGACGTCAAATCATGCTTGCTTCCGGTAGGTGATGCACGGCGGCTCTGACGACAGGTGTCAATTTTAGCCTCCTGTTGTTGGATCGAAGGTGATGCGACAGTAGCGGGAGGCATGCGGTATGGGATGTCTTTGTCTTCTGTTGTCTCCTCTAGAGGTATCCAGCTATCGAGGGGTCGATAGATGGATAAAGGCGGATGGTACATACAGCTTCAATGACGAGCTTATGCACTTCGATGAAAACACAAGATCTCTGATCGGGCTATGTCGTCGCGCGCCTGTGTCGTGTCCTTGCTGAAGGTGGTGGATTGAAGCTTTTCTTTGGGGATGAGAATCCGAAGTTCAACCTTGTGGTGGACTCGCCATCATCGGCACACGTGCGACGATTCCTTCTTGAATGTGTAGCCTAGGAGCGGTGTATTTTTCATTTATGTTGTGTCTTGTATCATAGGGTTAATGACTATCTGGGGGAGTTACTATCGCGAGGTATATGGTGATGTCTACTACATAATTTTCTTCTTGTAGACTCGTGTTTGGTCTCCAACTCTTGTGTTGGGCCTTCAACTCTTGTAGACTCATGTTGGGCCTACACGAGACAGCGATAAGGTAGGAGCACCCTACCTTGTCGTCGCCCCGGGACTCTTCTGGTCAAACTCTTGTGCTTCGGGGTTCTCATTTGGTCCATAAAAAATCACCGTAAATTTTCAGCCCATTTCAAGAACTTTTATTTCTGCACAAAAAAGACACCACGGTAGTTCTGTTAAAAACAGCGTCTATCTGGGTTAGTTCTAATCAAATCATACCAAAATCATATAGAATTATTATAAACATGGCATGAATACTTCATAAATTATACATACGTTGGAGACGTATCATATGGCCTCAGGGTTTGTTTTTCACTTTTTTTTTTGGGTCGATGATGTTCGGCTGCTAGATTTTGCTCTGTTAATAATATATGACCGCATACATCGTCATGATGCAGAGGCCGGGGGTTATCCTCCCTTTCAAGAAAATGCCATCAATTTTGAGTTCTTGGCCTTTTACTTTGATCGATCTGAATGTCAAAAATGCTAAACCCAATATACACACTTAGCGGTATTCCGAAAACCAACTTGTTTACACAAGGAGCTAAAAGCCCTACCACTTCCATTACTTATAAGATAAGAAAACCGAGTATGCCAATGCATAAGAGCCCTCTACGTAATTCCTATTTGTCTGCTTCTTCCAAATCCGCAGAAATAAAGTTCTCCCCTTTTGATTCTCCATAAAAATGTGTTTTTAGATTATGTAGAAAATCAACAAACATGAAGCAAGGGTTGTGTTTGATGATCTTCAAAAATACCCCGCAACGGTAAGCAGGGGCGGCGCCAGGAGCGTGGCCGGGAAAGCCTTTGTTGAGTGTAGCACTATAGAGCACTGCAGCACTGTGGCTACTATAGCTATATGGGTTTGCCTGAGATCGTGGGCTACTAACAATAAACACAATCTAGAGTTTTGAACAAAGGAGTAACAACCTGGTTGATTATAATTACCAATTCAGCAACGACGTAACCCCAGCCCCGGGGCCTGGGTGTGTGCATGCAAGCAGTCGTCCAAACAGAGACATGGTTGGCCATCCATGGCATGTTCAAAGCCAGTGACAAGGTCACAACTCACAACACACAAAGACAGCAGCGTACAACACCACCCGTTAAAGGCAGCAAAATCCCTCAAAAATAATAGTGTATCTGAGGTGCCGCAATAGGCCATCTCTAAGCATGAGGAGGAAACTCTCAGAAAATTGACACCTTTAATTAAACATTTGTGTACATAATGGTCAAAGTCAATGAATATATATTGAAGTAAACTTGTCAATGTGACATGCTTTCCTGAACTGTGTGCACACACGGAGCACGTGAGGGAGACAATGCGCCTTTTCTTAACAAACATGATATGTTTCCTCGCAAGAAAAAAGCATGCTATTTTTATTTTTGCGAAGCTCATCATGCTATTGGAAATATTTTAAATATCTCCGACAAAGCTGATGGGATTGTGTGTGTGCGTGTGGAAACGTGTGTCATGCCAAGTATGATTATGCTTGTTTCATCCTCCGGCGGAGAGAATTAGATAGGACATTTAAACAACGATGAACTATCAGCATAAATTTGGCAAACCTAGGCTTCTTGGTTTTGATAGGCCACGGCATTTTGGAGCTAAATTTTTGTGTTGGAGAAAGTTCCGGTCAAAAAAGAAAGTTTCGGCTTTGGGTACGTCTCTTGTTCATGTGTATCCTTGTTTGGTGCAGCTTTTCAGTTTCTTATGTTGTCTTAGTTGTCTCATATGCTCGTGTTACTTTTTTGCCTACAGGATTAACAATAAAGCACCGCTGCCAGTTCTCACATTTGGCGAGACATCGCACCGTGTTCTTCGGTTGATCTAGAAATACAATACTAAAGTGGCCATCTTCTCTTTATCAGCGTCTTAGTGGAATAAAAATAGAGATTGGAACCTTGATGTTATGCCACTTGAAAGACACCTTGTACTAGTCCAATCATACCTTGAAAAGTCTCATCCTAGTCGTCATGGTGTTGTTACTTCATGTAGAAATTAGATCAGTGGGGTCACAAGTCCCGAAGCTTCCAAATCCTAGAATATTTATGGGTTTCATCGGAATTGCAAAAGCAATTCCAGCTAAGTGAAAGTTGGTGTGCATTGTGCGCATGGTTTATGTTTATATGAACCTAGCAATGATCAAGGTGTAATCCTTGCTCGACCTTGGGTGCGTGGGATGGAATATTTTTTTGTGAAGTAAGATCATATCTTATCTCTCCTCGCATGCTTAAATAGGGACACTACTACATTGAGGTTTGTTCTCGTGTCAACAACCATACGATGGATGCTTTTATGAAGTCCAATAATTCCATAAGGAGCACATGGGCATCCATGTGTTCTTGTGAGCATTCACTCCCTTAATAAATCAGGCCTCTATTAAGTGTTTGATCATTGCAATTCAAGTTCATATTGTAGCTTCCTTAGATGTCCACATTTTCAGAAAGCCTTTGCAATTTGTCGTCCTAAGTCGCATCATTGCTAACATGCAAAAAACCATCCCCATGTAGCCATCATGTTTGAAATATGCATCACGTATAGCTCCCTTTTAGATTTTTGGATCGTATCTATTCAACACTCTAAAGTTTCTTTGAAAGTTCGCTTATTGAGCAAGCTTTTGCATTCACCATCTTATGTCACATCGTCACTAGCAAGCAAAACCATGCCTAAGGAGCCAGAATCGCAATATACAATCACATAAATCATCATCTCTTAAAAGTGTTGCCTCATTCTATCTATTGAAGATGTAACAAGTAGTAATGGGTAGTTAGGGATGCACGGTTCCATCACCAGGTCTCGTGTTGACCCCTACCTTGCAACATGTCAATTTTGTACATGTATGTGATCACCGCATCCCGGCCTCACAATCCCATAGATTGTGTTGGAAATCAAAAGAGCGGGCAAGGCCAAGCCCGCATATGCTTTGTGTGTGCTCCATCCATGTAAGTGTCACCCGCCACGATGGCTAGTCTTCTCCAATGTCTACAAACTTGGACCAAACAGAACACAAATGACAAGCACTGACATGGTTTGAGTAAATTTATATTAGTGACTATGAGCTGAAATCAATTCA
The DNA here is from genome assembly GCA_902687465.1 of Secale cereale. Classification (NCBI taxonomy): domain Eukaryota; kingdom Viridiplantae; phylum Streptophyta; class Magnoliopsida; order Poales; family Poaceae; genus Secale; species Secale cereale. Next base: position 799,377,270 of record LR738715.1, read on the forward strand.
AAAATATTTTGGGAGGCCAACACATTAATTCATGGATTGTAGCACTGAAGCAACATATCTCTACTATGAGAGTGAAAGCTACGATCAACTAATATAGTTAGTGGCACGACACGCTCTATATTGGATGATTTCCTATAGTGTTTTATTTGAAACGGTGGCATATTAGACACCTTGATTTGTGAAAAAAAAAATCACCCAGGTTTGGCGAAGTTTCTGGTCCTCCAATGGTGCTCACAGGTGATCTCCACCTCCTTGCATCGCAACCCCATTTATTTCGTCCGAGAGACATGGCATGGCCAGTCCTGTAGAGATGCCTCATCTTCTTCACATGCTTTGCATATTGCTCAATTCATACCGGTGTACCATGAGGGAAAATTGGCTTGGATATGTTTAGACTAGGACTAAAACGAACAAAACGCCAAGTTGCCAATTTCCCCATCGAGATTTTAATGATTAAAGTGAACATACTTGACAAGTTAAAGGACATGTGCACATTTCACTCCATGATAAATGGTACATCAATTCTTGTTGTTGTTGTTATTGTTGTTGTTGTTGTTGATGATGCTGACATGGTTTTGATAAGTTATACAAGTTGGTAACCAACCAATTAAATTCTTTTGGGTGTCCCGTATAATTATCCTACCTTGACTTTTGATGGCTTCTACCATCTTTCCGCACTATGTCACAAGAACAATTTCCTGGGCTCACCATGCACTACATAACTTCAGTTTGGAGTTCTTTGCCCTTTAATTAACCTTGGTGTCAAAAATAATGATCAAACCAACATATTTACACAAGGAGGTAATGATGGGATTATTCTGCCACTAGAGTTTCTAGTGAAAAAATTACCTAAAAGACCTTCAACAAGGCAATGCTCCCCTTTAATTTGTTAGAAAATATATATTATAAAGTGATTTTCAATCACTAAAAAAACATCATTGATGTTCTCACATTTATGAACGTTATGCACTTTTGCACTTATATCGCCAACCAAGGTTGTCAGAATCGCGATTTTGAATTGGATCGGAGCCCTTATGGTAGGATCGCAAATCATGGAATCTTCACTATCAGGATCGTAGAAACATAGATTCTATGAACTAAAGTCGTAGAATCAGAGGGGTTAGTTTGGATCGTAAAGTCATAGAATCGTACAACAGAATCGCGATTCTGACAACCTTGACGCCAACACACAAACTAAGTGTGGAACCTTGGAGGTGCCTGGATTGAAAGAAATTAGTACAAGTTGATCAAATGCGCCAGCTCCGTCAATTCATAAAGAGAATTCAACATTGTACTATCGTCAGTACTGATGCTTCCAAGTCCTAGAATGTTTGTGGATTTTATCAGAGACGTTGCAATCGAAGTGCAAAGCATGTGTTGATTTTGATCGTGGTTTGTGCTTATATGAACCAAGCAACGAGATCGAGCTTTGCTCGTTGCTTGACCTCTAGTATATAGGACGAATTCTTTGTGAATTATCATCACACTCCATGTCTTCTCACACATAATTGTAACACTGCAATATTAATTTCTAATACCATGTGTTGTGACAACCTAGTGATGGTTGCTTTCATACAATTTAATGCTGCCACAAACATGGTAGGCGTTTCGATCATATCAATTCAAGTTCACTTTGTAAGTTCCTTTAGGTGTCCACATTTCTTAAATCGCATCACTACCATTGGGCCTAAGCATCCACAGTATTTGCAATATGCAATCATGTTTTGATTAAAAAATCAAATTGTCTTTTTATATATATAAAAAGACACCCCAAAGGGCATCTTATATATGATATTTATAAGGAAAATAGTAGATATGGTACAATCGAATCGTTGCCGGGTTAAAGCCCTAACTAATTGTTGAAATAAGTAACCTTAGTTGGTCTCATCGCCACCTCCTATTGACCGTGTCAGCAAAAATGAGACAGTGGGCAACCAAGCCTCTAGGGGTGCTGAGTTTCCCTCGAGTGGTCTGCACGGGAAAGTTTCAGGTGATACGGGCTTTCGAGAGTCCTTGGGTCTCTGATCCAACGGCCACGGGCCAAGATTCTGGACGTGTGCGTAAATATCAGATTTTGGGGGGGGGGGGCTTATTTACAATATTGCACAATCCATCTCAGCATGCCATGACGGCAAGTTTATACTTGAACCAAAGTGAACACAAATTCCGAGACTTGAGCACCTACATGGTTTGGAGTAGATTTGGACAAGATATACAAGTTCGTGGTTGCGAGCTAAGTACATACAATACAAGTAATCTTTCTGGGACACCGACTTAGGCATCAATGTCATGGATTATGAAGGTAGCCGTGAAGCAATAGACATTCACATTAGCAGTGAAAGCTATGATGATCGCGAAGAACACATCTGATAGATCATCCTCACAACATGCATCAGTATATATTGTTTGACTTTGGAGTTGTTTAATTATCAGTAAAACCGGATCCACTCGGTTAATCTAACATGTGAAAAAAATACATTTAGGATCCTGAAATGAGAGCCAAACTAAGCTCCTTGTCAAGAACCTCGTACAACTATCCCATGCCATCCCATGGCACCGTGTCAGGAGATCAAGCTCAATGTCAAAAATAATGATCTCGGTATGCACCCTTGTTGGTATTTCACAAACCAACCTCTTTACTTAAGGAGCTAATGTCAGGGTTTATTCCGCCACCCGAGTTTCTAATGACGGAATCACCTACTAAATCCTTCAACGGGGCAGATGGATCCTTGGTCCCGCCATGCCCTAAAAACTTATCCATGAGCACGCTACATATGCTGCAGGGCAGTGGGTCATCTTAGCATACTTCTTGTCGTATAGTTGTGCCAAAATATCTAGCATAAAGATAGCTATAGTACTCTCCAGTAATATGATATAAGAAGTTATGCTCTTATGAGAAGGGTAGCGTGCAAATTAGTTTATGGACCTCCTGAACCATAATAGACATTTTGCTCATGTCAACTAAAGTTCACTTTGTTGTTTCTTTACATATCCACATTTTCAGAAAGCATTGCATTCAATATCTTAAATTGTGTCATCACCAACAAAATATGGGCCTGAGAAGCCATAATATTTGCGATATGCAATCATATATTGAGCAAAAAAACATTGGTAAAGCCCTACCTAATTAATGATACTAGTAAATTGTTTAGTTGATTCCATCTCGACCTCACAACCCCATTGATCGTGTGAGTAAATACGAGACAAGGCATGGCCATGCATGTGGAGGTGGTCGGCCACCCTTAAGTGGTAGGCATAGACCGGTGCCCAATCAAGGTTAACGTACCACACTAGAAAGTTTAGACTTGGACCAAATTGAATGTAGCTAGCAAGTTGCCAATTTTCCCATTTAAGACATTAGGGATTCAACTGAACACACCTCAAGAACCTCGTATATATAACTATGTCATATTAATCTTCAACACCTTCGTCCATCCCACGGCACCGTATTAGAAGATCAAGCTCCTAAAACTCCAACGGGCTGCATGCCTTTGATTTTGAGCTATCGGCCCTGTACTTTAATCAACCTCAGTGTCAAAAATCATTATCCCTAACTGCACCATCAATGGTATTTGAGAAACCAACTTCTTTAAGCAAGGAGCTAATGTCAGGGGTTATTTCGCCACCAGGGTTTCTAATGACATAATCACCTACGAAAAATCGTCAACAAGGCATATGTATCTTAAGCCCCACCATACCTTAAGAACTTGTCCCTGAGTGTGCTACCTATGTTGTGGGACTATGGTTATGCTTGTTTTACCTTCCCGTGGAGAGTTAGATAGGGCTTTTAAACAATGATGAATTGTCATCACATATTTAGCAAAATAGGTTTCTTGGCTGTGATATGTTGCAGCATTTTGAAGATTATTTTTTATGTTGGAGTAAGCTTTGGCAATTTTGCGCAAAAAAAGATTTGGTATTTGAGTTTATCTCTTGTTCTCGTGTATCCATGATTAATGGAGCTTGTCACTTTAGTATTTTGTTTTGGTACTTCGTCTCTTATGTTATTGTTATTTTTATGTGTGTAAAGGTTTAGCGATAAAATGCCGCCACCAATTCTCGCACTTGTCAACACTCTACATCGTATCTTTTTATTCAGCTGAGCCAATAGGACATTAAAGTTACAATCTTGTACTTACCAACTACTTAACAGAGTAAAGAGAGAGATTGTAACCTTGAAGACGCCATGGTTGGAGGTAATTGGAAGGTAATCAATACTACCTTTGTCTATTGTGCTACCACAATGGTCTGACTCCCTAGCAAGGATAGTTTTCCACTTGACTGTCATGGTGTTGCTACTTCTTGTACAACTCTATGTCAACACGGTCACAACTCTTGATGCTTCCAAGTCCTAGGATATTGCGAGTCTCATCGGTATTGCATAAGTAGTTCCAACTAAGTGCAAACATGTGTCCGTATCGACGATCAAGCTATGCTCCTTACTTGACCTTAGGTGTGCAGGGTGGCTTCTTTGTGAATTATTACCCTATTCTACATCGCTTCCCACACTTAAATATTAACACTTAATACATTAAGGTTTGATGTTTTTTTTTTTGCGAGAAACATTAAGGTTTGATGTTGTGTATTGCAACAACCATGCAATGGATGCTTCCATGCAGTTCAATACTGCCAATCTGCCATAAGGACCACATGTGCCTTCGTGCGCTATCTGAGCATCCACTACCTCAATGAAGTAGGCCAATTAAACAACTTGATCACATCAATTCAAACCTTCATTCTCTGGATCCAGGGTGACATATATGGTTGGTCACACCTCAGCATCCCTTTTGTATCCCACATCATGTGGAAGTTGATCAAAGCTTGGTTTAACTCATCAAAAAAAAAAATCAATCCAAGCCTTCAAATTCGTTGTCTCAAGGACAAACAGACAAAAGCTGGCCTAATCAGTCATAACGTTTGAAATATATAGTCGTGTATAACTTCCTACTAGTAGATGTTTGGATCATATCAATCCAAGTTCAAAGTGTAGTTTCTTAGATGCCCACATTTTGAGAGAGCCTGCGCATTCATCTATTAATCCCATCATCGCAAACGAGCAAAATAAAGCCTAAGCAGCATAATCTTCAAAATGCGCCATCACATATCAACCAAATATCATCGAATCGTCATTTAATAAAAGCCCTGCCCAGCTCTCTCTCCTCTTAAGATGAACGAGTAATAGTCATAGTCAGGGATGCACAGATCCCATCAGCAGCAACACCCAACGTCAGCATGCCATGACAGCATGCTTGCTTCAACTTGGACCGAAGTTATCAAAAGCACCGATATGGTTTGACAAGTTATAAAAGTCGGTGATTTTGAGCTAAAGTCGATTCAAATGGACCTTTCTAGGAGACCAACTAGCCATAAGTGTCATCAGTTACCATGGAAGTGAAAGCTAGGATGGTCTCAAAGAACACATCTGACAGATCATTCTCTCAGCATGCATCAGCATATATAGTTGATTTCTAGAGTATGATCATCCGTAAAAGAGGATACGCTCAGTTGATCTAATATGTGAACAAGAAATATATTTAGGATCTCGAAATCGCAACCAAGTTCCTTGTCAAGAACCTCATATAACTATCCCAGCTGTATCTTCTACACCTTCAGCTATCATGTGGCACCTGGCCAGGAGATCAAGCTCCTGAAACTCCAACATGCACTCCCTGCCTTTGGTTTCGAGTTGTTAGCCCTTTGCTTTAATCAACCTTAGTGTCAAAAAATAATAATCCCACTATGCGCCCTTGGTGGTATTTCACACACCAACTTCTTTACACAAGGAGCTAATGTCAGGGATTATTCCGCCACCAGAGTTTCTAATGACAGAATCACCTACAAGATCCTTCAACAAGGCAGAGGGATCCTTAGCCCCACCATACCTTAAGAACTTGTCCCTGAGCGCGGTACCTGTGCTGCGGGACAGTGGATCATCTTGGCATACTTCTTGCCATATAGTTGTGGCAAAACATCTAGCATAAAGATAGCTATAGTAGCCTGCAATAATGTTAAGTAAGAGGTTATGCCCTTATGAGAAGGGTAGCATGCAAAACAGTTTATGGAATTTCCCAGAAGAAAAAAACGGTTCATAAAACTAGAAGACAGCTAGAAAACCCTACCAGCACCGTAGTTTATAAGATGAGAAAACCGAGTATGCCAGTGAGTGTTTTCTACATAATTCCAACTCGTGTGCTTTCTTTTCAAATCCGCAACAGCAGAAATTGTGTCCACCGGCTTCGATGTGTGCTCCCCAAACAAAGTTAAGTCCATTATAGAATAAAAAATCTGAGGGACATGCACAATAACACAAAGTGGGTCAACTAATACAAGGACAAGGTCAACAAACATAACTGGCCAGTTCTGATTAAGTGATGAGAAACTAAGTAGAAAAAGTAAGCAAACCTGTCGCTGGAGGTCAGTAGCCGGAAACATGTTTCGAGAAGCATGTAGTGCCTTTACCAGCTTTTCTGGTATTGGATCACCAGTTGTTTCATCTAGAGCAAATGTCCTCAAGACACGGTAGTCCCACGCATAGAACCTGAAACGGAAATTACACTCAACTATCGGTAAAGAGTCCAATAGCAAAAGAAGTTTGTTTTGGATAGGCCATAATTAGATACTCATAGACTGTCAAACTGCTATTCTATTTTTACTAACACGTCATACGTACTCAAAAAGGTTTGAGGGTGTTTCAGCGACATCGAGAGCAACTCTAGTACCAGAGAAATGCTGATATTCCTGCAAATATCAATGTGCTGCCAGATAAGATATGCAGAAATCGTTTGATAACCTGGATGAGGAACCAGCAAAATACCGTTCTTGATAGCAGAGAATGAAGGGCATGGCCAAACTCATGGAAAAGAGTTTCGACGTCACAATGGTTGAGCCTTGCAGTTAATCCCCTGGAACTCGAGAAGTTGCATACCAGGGCAATGATCTGAAAAGCAAAAACACAATTGATTAACAAAAACTGAACTAGCAGTACGAATTTGAACTATATAATTTTCCAAGATGAGGATCTATTAATATAGTTTCATTAAGTGGTATGGAATTTGAGATGCCACTCCCTTTTGGGAAAAAGCCTTGATTTTCGTAGTTTTACTGCAAAAATAAACAATAATCAATACAAGATTAAGAGGATATACTGGAAGTTGGTAGTTCGTGTCAGATAATCGCCGGCCCCCTCTGATTGCAAAATGAGCACATCCTGGATATTTACCCTTTCTGGAGTAGAGATCGAGATACATGAATCCTAAATCACCCTGTTGATTAGACATGTTGACTTTAGTTATTTCGGGTCAGCAAATATACCAAAAATAGGAAGTTGTAATCAGGCAATGGGGTGCATGATAGTCATTGCATCATCACAAACAGCACTGACTGACAGAAATCATATTTGTTAATCTCTATTTTAGACATGATTGGACTTGTAATCTCTATTCGATATGATGCGAAGTTATCATTATTAAGAGGCAAATGGTGTTCAGGTATATATAGAGCCAATGTTGGGTTCCCTCTGTTATGTATTACAACGTGTGTTTGAGTGTGCACGAATGAAACCAAGAGAAAAGCAAGAAAATGACCATGAAAGTCATAAAACCAAGAGAAACACAAGAAAAACAACCATGCTTTTTAATATACGTACCTTGGAAGTGGGGGTGGGGGGGGAGGGATAGTTAATGAGAGTGTTGCATACAAGTGTGGGAGAGAGAAGATGCGATAATCGGAAAAAACAAGGATGAACAGCTATAAAGTTATTAAATTCACATGTGTGCATTCATAATACTATGGCGCAAGACGAGTAAAATGTATGCATTGCAGAAAGAAAAAAAGGGGGTGATAATTTCGAAGTTAAATAGATCATTTATTAAGATATACAAATACTCGATCAGGGTGATGGAGAGACAGCTTTATCACATCATAATACGTGCCTAATAGCTTTGAAATCATTTGTGACATTAGCAGACAATTTTATGCTATGGTAGCCAATTTATGGCATAAGTGAGAAAATAATGCTGCAACAGACTTCTGCCATGTTTCTCGTAGTTCAGACTATAAACTGTTTCTATGGGATTTACGCTACTCAACAACAGGGCATGACCCGTCCGTTTGATAGAAGTTCGTTGCTAATTTGGACCAGGTAATTATAGGGCAGACTATCGATGGTCAATGTTAATGTCTATTAGGTGTGACATACTAGATCTGTACTTGCCTACTTGGCCATCCTTTCACAAACCACAAGTACTTTCTAATGGCTGTCATTTTGAATTTAGTAAATTAAAAACTTTGAGCGTGTACGAACATCTATTGCAAATTTACACTTATGTAAAACTATCTTCTAAAGGTAGAACATTATTACCTCATCTGTACTTGCCTACTTGGCCATCCTTTCACAAACCACAGGTAATTTCTAATGGCTGTCATTTTGAATTTAGCAATTACAAAACTTTGAGCATGTACGAATATCTATTGCAAATTTACACTTACGTAAAACTATCTTCTAAAGGTAGAACATTATTACCTCATCTGTACTTGCCTACTTGGCCATCCTTTCACAAACCACAAGTTATTTTTCTAATGGCTGCCATTTTGAATTTAGTAATTACGAAACTTCGAGCATGTACGAACATCTATTGCAAATTTACACCTAGTATAAAACTATCTTCTAAAGGTAGCGCATTATTACCTCATCAGGGTGATGGAGAGACAGCTTTATCACATTTGGATGCCACGACTCTCCATCCCCCATAGGAATTTGATGAAATGTGGCACCAAATAATGATTCCACCAGCACGTTTAAGCCCTTTATGCATTGGGACAATGGAAAATACGATGCAACAACCTGATACATAAGAAAAGATAGTGTCAAAAAGGATAAAAGAGAAGGGAAGGTAGCCTGCAGGAAACAATGAAATAAAAAAATAGCTCACATCAAGTAAAACTTTATGTCCTGAAGAATAAGCAATTGCAGAAAATGAAGCTTTTCAGACTAAATATATGAAACTAGTAGGTGATTCTCTACTTCAGTTTTCTTCCCCTCATAACACCTTTATAGCTTATGAAGTACCAAATGTAGGTTTGGTTTGGCTTCTATCAACCTATATTATGCAAAGTGTGTACTTACATACACTATTTAACAGGAAATACCTAGATTATGATCAGAAACCTAAATAGTATATTTAGCATTACTTTCAACAATTGTACATCTTTGAGATAAATAGCACATACCGACGGATCCACAGTATGCGCAGATGATTTCATCATTCCAATGAAATAATCCTCATCCCATGGTTCAAGATCAGCACTCTTGTCATTACATATTCTTCTCTTAAAATCTTTTATAGTATTGAATTCCTGCATCAAAGGTTGATATAAGTATAGAAAACCACTGGTTGGATATAACGATGTGTATTATGTATGCCAAGATTAAATTCACTCCCTTCAGTCCCTTCAATACCTCATCAGCTTTATGCCTAACAGTATCACTCAAATTGTTGAGAAATGACATGACCACATCTACAGATCCAGCCATGTTAGGACGAATAGCAAATTCAGCATATGATCTGCAACCCATAGTCTGTCCAAAGGATAAAAAGAATGTTTGTAATTTGTTCTAGAATAGAAGTAGAATTAAGGAAATACTCATACTTAATAATGTAATCGATGTCATCATATTTGATGAACATGCTTAGGAAAGTATATTAGGTCCAATTTTGTTCTGTTTCTTCAAACTTCCATTAAACTACAGAAGTAAACAACATAGAGTACACGCATCAAATATTGGATTCATTTTTTATCTGCTAATAACATGTGAACCAAAGATCAGCTAATGCATGTGGCATCTAGCTCAGACATTTGGTAACGATAGAAAGACAAAATATCCCAAATGGGTCATCTAGACTGCAGAAGCCCCTTGAGAGAACATTAATTTTCCTCAAAATCAAGCATGTTACCCCCATATAGATACAAAGTGTTCATTACTTGTACAAATAACTGACTTCTGTGACACTCCTTAATAATTCTCATAGCAATGCCACCTCAACCAAGCAGCCGAACTACAAGGTTGAAACTGCCAAACAAGGATCTCATATCCTTCAAAATGGTTTACTAAGATATTAGTGCGCAGAGGAATTCATGCTAAATTGACTAATCTAGACTGGTAGCCTAAACAAAGCCTAAACGTCATCTCCATATTACAGATACGTAAGCTTACCATGCGCACCATCAAGTGAAGTTTAGTACAAAGATGTTAAAACATTAGCATCAGGTTGCCACTAAATATATATTTTGATATAGAAAAATGCATTTACCTTTGCAAACTCATCACGAGCATCTATAAGTTCGCCAAGAACACCAATGTTTTCACGAGGTTCAGAGTTTCCTATGATGTATACCTGTCTCCTGACCTTTGGAAATTTTGGAACAGTTAGAATGCTACTAGCGTAAGTGTGATGGCATACATTATAGCTATACAAATATTGCATCAAAAGGGTAGGAAAGATAAATAGCTAAACCAAAAAATGAAGAAGTAAGATATTTCCATGTAGAATAAATAAATGAGCACAAATCCAAACATTGCTAAAAATATCATGAACATGTAGGGACTAGGGGTGTTCAAAAACGAGTTGAGCTCAATCCATGAAAACACGCAAATCGGTAAGGTAGTTCATTTGCCTTCACTGCTCACCACGGGAGCAACCGAGCTAGCAGAAAAAAATGAACTAACTGTTTGAATGGATTGAGGTCAAACAGTTTTTGGACACCCCTATGGATATGTATGTTTACGAACTTACGTCATGCAAATATTAGGATGTAAGGATGTTTGGGATGCTTATGAGTGGAACAAAAGGAACATACTTCCTCATCTGAAACCCATCTCAGTACTGATGATACAGATCCTGAGTCTGTAACTATCCTTATACCCTTTTGCCTTGTACTGTTCATTGCATTGATTTGTTCTTCAACACCCTTATGTTTAAAACGGCTAATAGGTTTGAAATTATGTTGTATATTCCTTGGAATACGCGAAGCTGGATATATATCCACAAAACCTGGTTTGTTCATAACATTTTCATTGAACCTGACACAGCAACAAGAAAGAGCACAACAGTTACAGGTAATTTCCGAAACTGAATCAACAAGCTAAATGCAGTGCAAAGATTCAACTCAGTAGAAAAAAAGGTGTAACAGAAATATACTGGATAGGGACAACATGAATGCTAGAAGCACACAAGGGAGAAATGTAGCTAAACTGACAAAAAAAATGTAAAGTTAGCAGATTCTGTAGCTATTTAGAATAGCACTATTGCTGATAAAGATTAATTATGAATAGGTGAAAGCAGAATGGTTGTGCAATGAAACAAATATACCTAGAACCAACAGTCTATTTCTCATTTTCAAAATTGCTGGAAAAGGAAAGGAAACCGTCATGGGGTTTCATCAAATAAACCAATGATAACAAACCAAGTATGCAATTTAACCCTCATATTTAATGCTATAATGAAGCTGAAGCGCAACAACGACAACAACAACAACAACAACAAAGCCTTTCAGTCCCAAACAAGTTGGGGTAGGCTAGAGTTGAAACCCATAAGATATCGAAACCAAGTCATGGTTCTGGCACGTGGATATCTAGGGTAAACATTTTATAAGAAAACGATTAGAAGATCCAAATATTAGGCTTTAATCAGTCCACGAACTTAACAAACAAGCTACAAGAAATATATAATCAACACATAAGCATGACATTGGTTAGTGGGAACTCAACATTAAAGATGTTTACCAACAAGTAATGACACTAAACAGTGAAACCACTTGCTGATAGTCAAGTAGGAGATGTGCAGCTACAACATGGAATGCAAAACCAATATGGATAGTTCAACAGTGGAAATAGTACTGAGCTTAGCAACGGACAGTGTCCAATGCATGTACCTACTTTCTACCCAGATGCGCAATTGCAAGGTTCAGCTGATTAACACGCTCGAGTTTATCTGCAATGGTAGAGCATTATGTTTCTAATTCAAATTCAAAACTGACAAGAAGAAACTGAATATAGCTGTCAGTATGGCAACCTTCAGGAAGATGAATCCCTCCTTTCTCAAAGTCGACACGCAAGTTATTTGCTGCCTTCCGAGATTCCTCTGAGAGCAGGGCACCTTCACTCTCAGCTTTTAGTATCGCATTGTATAAAGTGGTATTTGTGTTCAGGTACTGCAGAAAATCACAGAAAATGAAATGTTACGGTTCTGGTTTGGTCATTTCACTCTGGTCTCTCCATTTTCGCAGATGTCATTTATGCTATCGACCTTACTTGAAGATGCTCGTAAATCCTCATCGATGCCTTATCTGCTTCCTCCGCAAACTCCCTAGTTCACATACATATATTCAGTAAAAACCGAAAGCACTTTGCTGCAGAGCATCAAAATTACACAACAGGCAAGCACCGTCATCTATACTCACCTATCAGGGTGTGTGTTCCTGCATAGCTCCGCCGAATCAATGACCGAACAAACCTGAACAAATCAACATGAAAATACATCAGCTACCCTGTACCAAACCATACGCATCAAATTGAAAGTAACCTAAGAAGAGTAAGGTACAGTGTTGGAGATCTCATCCATGGTGCGAACAATCTCCACAGACGGCGGCAGCTGCGCAATGTGGGCAACGAGCTCGTCCGACCTGCAAATTCGAGCAAATGGCCACAGAAAATTTAGCGAGCGATGGTTGGGGCGGGGCAGTATTGGGGATCGAAGGGGTTCAGGGTTTTTCCCCCTTACCGCTGGATGGCCTCGTCGACGAAGCGGCGGAAGCCCTTGGCCGTGCGCAGCACGTCGAAGCCATACAGGCCCGTCTCCGGCCTCGCCGCGGAGGTGGAGTAGGCGGCCACCGCGGCGCGGCGGGCGGCGGCGGCGGCCCGCAACATGGTGGCAGAGTGGGCGCTGAGCTTATCGGTCCCGGAGAGGGGTAGGAGATGACAGGCGCTTGAGCGGCGCCGCTGATTCCGCCGCGTGGTTGGTCCGTGCGGCTGCTCGCCCGGTGCCCGCCGTGCCGCCGCCAACCGGAGCTCGGCTACCCTTGCGCGAGGGGAATGTGACGGGACGGGTGGGCAGAGCGAAAGCAACTGCCGCCGCTGGGTGAGAACAATCCTCGGCGCTCTGGGAAACAGGAGGAAGTCGCCGCGCTTGGGCGGAGGCGGCTGAGCTCGCCGCGCCGCCGCTCCGTGTAGGCGTGAGCGCGAAGAGGGCTTCGGTCTCTCTCGGTCGGTCGAACCAGATCGGTCGCTTCGTTCGGCTTGACCGCACCGGAGATATGTACGAACAGGCCCAAAATCTAGAGAGCATTTTTTTTGTCTGTTTTGTTTTTTCCCTTTTGATTTTTCCCTTTTGAGATGTTTTGAATTGCTTACCACATGTGCCGCGTGGTTTCCTTTTGATTGTTGGGCCTCATTCGGTTTGAAGTACTTTTACAGAAAAAGCACAGGAACAAAGATTTCAAGGGAGAAAAATCTATAAATGCATTCGGTTTGTAGGAAACGTGTACGGGAATTTCATAGAAATACTATTTATTGTGTTTCTGAAAGAATAGGTGCATCCACTCAAAACTCATCTTGTGCATATAAACGAGCCAAGAAAATTTCTTAGGGTGACAAATGTCATCCTATCAATTTTTTGTACTATTCATAAGTTCTATGTTTTGGTTTCTCTAAACCGAATGAGGCCTTGGTTTCTTTCTACCCCAGGATATAACAAACCGAAACACTACTCCCTCCGTTCTAGTATAATATATAATGCATATTCAAATATTCAAACATATCTCCAGATGACCAAATTTACAAATAAAAAATGTCGACATCTAAAATATTAAATAATTAAAATATAATATTATACTTTATGATTAATACAATAATACTAATTTTGTATTATAGATTTTGAAAAAAATATATAAGCTTAGTCAAATATAGACATGTTTGACTTAAAAAATAATTATGATAGTAAAACCGCACCATTTTCCTGCCCTCTCACACATCCTCAGGCCTCTATTCGAGCACAGTTTTTGGCAATCACTGGTGGTATGATCTATGCTGCAGTGCCACTATGTCGCGACTGGACCAAATGTCCTATGGGCAACTACTCTCCTAGCCAAATCAGAGGCCTCTGGTTTAGTATGCCTTTCACGATAAATCCCACGAGCATCACTTGTTGCTCAACATCCTTTCACATTGGCCTGGAAAAAAACATCTTATCACCGCCACAATGCCTCCTCTCCTCCCCTGCCTCTCTTGGGCAAACCCTATCATGTCACCACCCTCATGCCACCTTTGTTGTCGTCATGACCGACAACGATCTCGAGTGGTGCCCTAGAGATCGAGATGGACGAGCAGGAGAACCAAGGTTCAATCAATTCGACTGGGTGGAGCCGCGGCCTTTGGGGAGGCCATGGTGGTGCCGACGTTGTTTCTTCCTGCTGTCAATGGCTTGCAAGGAGCTCCTCCCTTCCATTCTCTCCCCTTCTAATTGTAATGGGAAACTGTTTATGGTCTGCCCACCTCCTCTCCTCTCCTTCATGATGTAGTTGCTTGCGAGTTACAACAACGGAAGTGGAGCTCCTCCCACAAAAATCCAGGTGTTCCATGGCTATGACTGTGGACCAACCACACTATTCCCTTCCCGTTGATGGTGATGACCATGACGATGGTCATCCCCTCTGTTCCCAAACAATTGTAGGAGATGGATTCATATGCCCCGTATGCTCCTCTCCCCCTCATCATCGGAAAAATACATAGGTATTCACATCCATTCTCCTCGGCCACACCCCATTTCCCTTCAAGATGTTGTTCGCAATTTCCACTTTGATTCCCATATCACGGGGTTTAAGCTTATCTTATAAGCTCTCCGGGAGGAAAAGGAAAAAAATACTTCTTTGTTCACATTAGATATTGGACTGAGCTTTTAAGTTTCTAAACATGATTATACCATGTGTAGTTGAAAATTATTTTAGTGTTCATAGTTGTGTTCTTAATTTCCTGTTAGATGTAATGATGATGACCATCCGTTAGTACAAAGGAAAGACACGTTGATATCTTCCTCGATGTCCCTCCCCTCCGGTCGTTGAACAAATTTACAATTGCCTTCAGAGAAATTGCAATGTTCCATGAAGTTTTTACTCCTGGGTAAACCTTCATACGTACACTTTCTATGACGTCTTTTTGTTTAACTTTAATTGTCTTCTCGTACTGTTCTGGGAGGTTGAACATATGCTAAATGACAGTTATTGCACTTTTGGACATTGATTCACAAGTTGTTACGGTACTGGCATAATTTTGTGCTAATAATAAATAATTAGATTTCACAATGGTGCAAATCTTTTTATAGATGATCCAATGGTGCAAATCTCGTTTGATGCAAGCTACTTTTCCTCTAAAATGGCTACCATCCAAGGAAAGAGGGCTATCTTGGGATAACAGAAATATGCCAAAGATATTTGACATGTTGCCATGTGGATTTCTTTCAAGAGAAAAGTCCATAGTATTTGGGTTAGTGTTTTGTATCATCTTTAAACAAGTAATACGACGGCCTAGTATGAAATGTGATGGCCTCTTATTAAGCCTAAGAGTAAGTGCAATAAGGTGACATAAGCAGACTATAAGGACTAAATGATTGTATATTAGCTTAGTTGGAGGAGAGAGAAGAAAATCGGGAGATATATTAAGTGTCCGAAGAATTTTTGTTGAAGGAAGACAAGCCGATGGAGCCGATTGTCGGTGAAGAGGCCACTGAGCTTTGTCCACACGAAGTAGGCATCGTTGTCGCCGCACACGACCATGTGGAATAGGTTCTTCGAGATGGTGAGGTAGAACCATCTTGTGACGCCCCCGATTTGTCCGTACACTAATCATGCACACAAATGTGTACGACCAAGATCAGGGACTCACTGGAAGATATCACAACACAACTCTAGACACAAATTAAAATAATACAAGCTTTATATTACAAGCCAGGGGCCTCGAGGGCTCGAATACAAAAGCTCGAAAACACAAGAGTCAGCGGAAGCAACAATATCTGAGTACAGACATAAGTTAAACAAGTTTGCCTTAAGAAGGCTAGCACAAAAGTAACAATGATCGAAGAGGCAAGGCCTCCTGCCTGGGACCTCCTAACTACTCCTCGAAGCCGAACTCCATGTAGAAACATCATCGGGGTCTTCTGGCTCCTGGGCTCCACCATTTGGTTGCATCATCCGAGAAGAAGGAACAGAAGGGGGAAAAAGGGGGAGCAAAGCAACCGTGAGTACTCATCCATGTTGGAAATATGCCCTAGAGGCAATAATAAATTGGTTATTATTATATTTCCTTGTTCACGATAATCGTTTATTATCCATGCTAGAATTGTATTGATAGGAAACTCAGATACATGTATGGATACATAGACAAACACCATGTCCCTAGTGAGCCTCTAGACGACTAGCTCGTTGATCAATAGATGGTTACGGTTTCCTAACCATGGACATTGGATGTCGTTGATAACGGGATCACATCATTAGGAGAATGATGTGATGGACAAGACCCGATCCTAAGCCTAGCACAGATCGTGTAGTTCGTATGCTAAAGCTTTTCTATATGTCAAGTATCTTTTCCTTAGACCATGAGATTGTGCAACTCCCGGATACCGTAGGAATACTTTGGGTGTACCAAACGTCACAACGTAACTGGGTGGCTATAAAGGTGCACTACAGGTATCTCCGAAAGTGTCTGGTGGGTTGGCACGAATCGAGACTGGGATTTGTCACTCCGTGTGACGGAGAGGTATCTCTGGGCCCACTCGGTAGGACATCATCATAATGTGCACAATATGTGATCAAGGAGTTGATCACGGGATGATGTGTTATGGAACGAGTAAAGAGACTTGCCGGCAACGAGATTGAGCAAGGTATCGGTATACCGACGATCGAATCTCGGGCAAGTGCTGTACCGATAGACAAAGGGAATCGTATACGGGATTGATTGAATCCTTGACATCGTGGTTCATCCGATGAGATCATCGTGGAACATGTGGGAGCCAACATGGGTATCCAGATCCCGCTGTTGGTTATTGGCCGGAGAGTTGTCTCGGTCATGTCTACATGGTTCCCGAACCCGTAGGGTCTACACACTTAAGGTTCGATGACGCTAGGGTTATAGGGAAAGTATGTACGCGGTTACCGAATGTTGTTCGGAGTCCCGGATGAGATCCCGGACGTCACGAGGAGTTCCGGAATGGTCCGGAGGTAAAGATTCATATATGGGAAGTCCTGTTTTGGTCACCGGAAAAGTTTCGGGCGATATCGGTAATGTACCGGGACCACCGGGAGGGTCCCGGGGGTCCACCAGGTGGGGCCACCAGCCCCAGGTGGCTGCGTGGGCTAAGTGTGGGAGGGGACCAGCCCCAAGGGGGCTGGTGCGCCCCCCACCAAGTCCCAGGGCGCCTCCAAGAGGGGAGGGGGGCAAACCCTAAGGCAGTTGGGCCCTAGGGCCCAATAGTGGTGCGCCTCCCCCTCTCTCCCCCTTGGCCGCCCCCCTAGATGGGATCTAGGGCTGGCCGCACCCTAGGGGAGGGAAACCCTAAAGGGGGGCGCAGCCCCTACCTCCCCCCTATATATATGTGAAGTTTAGGGCTGCCCAGAACAAGTTTTGACCTCGGTCGATTGGCGCAGCCCTACCTCTCTCCCTCCTCGTCTCCCGCAGTGCTTGGCGAAGCCCTGCTGGAGTCCCGCGCTCCTCCACCACCACCACGCCGTTGTGCTGCTGTTGGATGGAGTCTTCCCCAACCTCTCCCTCTCTCCTTGCTGGATCAAGGCGTGGGAGACGTCACCGGGCTGCACGTGTGTTGAACGCGGAGGCGCCGTCCGTTCGGCGCTAGATCGGATCTTCCGCGATTTGAATCGCCGCGAGTACGACTCCTTCATCCGCGTTCTTGCAACGCTTCCGCTTAGCGATCTACAAGGGTATGTGGATCCAACTCTCCTCTCGTAGATGTGCATCTCCTAGATTGATCTTGGTGAGCGTAGGAAAATTTTTGTTTCCCATGCAACGTTCCCCAACAGTGGCATCATGAGCTAGGATCTTGCGTAGATGCTTTCACGAGTAGAACACAAAAGGGTTTGTGGGCGTTGATGTTTAAATTGCTGCCCTCCTTAGTCTTTCTTGATTCAGCGGTATTATGGGATGAAGCGGCCCGGACCAACTTTACATGTCCACGTACATGAGACCGGTTCCATCGACAGACATGTGACTTTTGTTGCATAAGATGGCTGGCGGGTGTGTGTCTCTCTTATCTTAGTTGAATCGGAATAGAACAAGGCGGTCCTTGTAGAAGGTTAAATAGCAACTTGAATATCACCGTTGTGGCTTTGCGTAGGTAAGAAGCGTTCTTGCTAGATACCCATAGCAGCCACGTAAAACATGCAACAACAAATTAGAGGACGTCTAACTTGTTTTTGCAGGGTATGTATGTGATATGATATGGCCAATGACATGATGAGATATATTTGATGTATGAGATGATCATGTTGTAATAGTTAATATCGACTTGCATGTCGATGCATACGGCAACCGGCAGGAGCCATAGGGTTGTCTTTAATTTTTGTATGACCTGCGTGTCAATCATTAAGCGCTTTGTAATGCTTTACTTTATCGCTAAGCGGTAGCAATAGTAGTAAGAGCATGGTGGGCGCGCGACAACCCCGATGGCGACACGATGATGGAGATCATGATGATGGAGATCATGATGATGGGGATCATGGCGTGGCGCCGGTGACGATGGAGATCATGCCGGTGCTTTGGAGATGGAGATCAAAAGCACGAGTTGATGGCCATATCATGTCACTTATGATTTGCATGTGATGTTAATCCTTTTATGCATCTTATTTTGCTTAGGACGACGGTAGCATTATAAGATGATCCCTCACTAAAATTTCAAGATAAAATTGTGTTCCCCCCGAGTGTGCGCCGTTGCGAAGGTTCGTCGTTTCGAAGCACCACGTGATGATCGGGTGTGATAGACTCTACGTTCGCATACAACGGGTGCAAGCCAGTTTTTGCACATGCAGAACACTCGGGTTAGACTTGACGAGCCTAGCATGTACAGACATGGCCTCGGAACACGGAAGACCGAAAGGTCGAGCATGAGTCATATAGTAGATATGATCAACATGAAGATGTTCACCATTGACACCACCTCATCTCACGTGATGATCGGACTTGGGTTGGTGGATTTGGATCATGTCACGCTCGGATGACCAGAGGGATGTCAATTTGAGTGGGAGTTATAAATAATTTGATTAGGTAATAACTCACTTATCATGAACAATAGTCTAAGTTGCCTTTGCAAATTATGTTGTAGATCAAAAGCTTGCGTTGTAGCTCCCTGTTTAATACGATCCTAGAGAAAGACTAAGTTGAAAGATATTGTAAGCAAGGATGCGGACTGGGTCCGTAGTCCGAGGAGTGTCCTCACTGCTGCACAGAAAGCTTACGTCTTTGATGCACCGCTCGATGTGCAAATCCCTACAACGTTGTCTGTGGATGTTGTGAACACCTGACAGAGACGTCCTGATGACTACTTGATAGTTTAGTGCACCATACTTTACGGCTTAGAATCGGGATTCCAATGACGTTTTGAACGCCAAAGAACATATGAGATGTTCTAAAGAGCTGAAATTGGGATTTCAGGCTCATGCCCGTGTTGAGAGGTATGAGACCTCTGACAAGTTCTTTTGCCAAAAAGATGGAGGAGAATGGCTCAACTAATGAGCATGTGCTCAGAATGTCTGGGTGCTGAAATCACTTGAACCAAGTGGGAGTTAATCTTCCAGGTGAGATAGTGGTTGACAGAATTCTCTAGACACTATCACCAAGCTACTAGAACTTCGTGATGAACTATGACATGCAAAGGATGGAGATGATCCCGGTGCTGTTAGCGGTTCTTAGTACCGCAAAAGTAGAAATCAAGAAGGAGCATCAAGTGTTGATGGTTTAGCAAGACCACTGGTTTCAAAAGGGGCAAGGGCTAGAAGGGAAACTTCATGAATGGCAAACCAGTTGTCGCTCTAATGAGGGAACCCAAGGTTGCACCCAAACCTCGAGACTAAGTGCTTCGATTGTAAGGGTAATGGTCACATGGTAGCGGAACCACCCCAAATACATGGTAGATATGATAGCTGGCAACTTCAACAAAGTATATTTGATATACGTGTTATTGATGTGTACCTTAGTAGTACTCCTTGTAGCACTTGGGTATTGGATACCGGTTCAGTTACTATTATTAGTGACTTGAAGCAAAAGCTATGAACTAAACGGAGACTGGCTAAGGACGAGGTGACGATGTGTGTTGGAAGTGTTTCCAAGGTTGATGAGATCACCATCGCACACTTCCTCTATTTTCGAGATTAGTATTGAACCTAGATGAATGTTATCAGGTGTCTACGTTGAGCATGAAAAATGATTAGATCATGTTCATCGCGATACGGTTATTCATTTGAGTTAGAGAATAATGGTTATTCTGTTTACATGAATAATACCTCTATGGTCATGCACCCAATGGTTCGTTGAATCTCGATCATGGTAATACACATAATGATAATATTAATGCCAAAAGATGTAGAGTTAATAATGATAGTACCACTTTCTTGTGGCACTGCCGCTTAGGTCATTTTGGCATAAAATGCATGAAGAAACTCCATGCTGATGGATGTTTGGAGTCACTTGATTTTGAATCGCTTGACACATGCGAGCCATGCCTCTTGGGCAGGATGACTTAGATCCCGTTTTCAGGTACAATGAAACGGGCAAGTGACTTGTTGGAAATCATACATGCTGATGTATGTGATCCAACGAGAATTAAGGCGTGTGGTGGATATCGTTATTTTCTCATCTTCAATGACGATTTGAGTAGATATGGTATATTTACTTAATGAAGCAAAAGTCTGAAACGTTTGAAAAGTTCAAACAATTTCAGAGTGAAGATTAAGAATCATCATAACAAGAAGATCATGTTCCTACGATCTGATCAAGGGGATATTATCTGAATTATGAGTTTGGCAATCACTTAAGACATTGTGGAATTGTTTCGCAGTTGAAGTCCCCTGGAACACCACAGCGTAATGGTGTGTCCGGACATCGTAATCGAACCTTATGAGATATGGTGCGATCTATGATGTATCTTACCGATCTACCGTTGTTATTTTGAGGTTATGCATTAGAGACAGCTGCATTCACTTTATATAGGGCACCATCTAAGTCCGTTGAGACGACGTCGTATGGTTTGGCAAGAAACCAAAGTTGTCGTTTTCTTAAATGTTTGGGGCTGCGATGCTTATGGCTTCAGCCAGGAAAAGCTCGAACCCAAAGCGGACAAATACATCTTCATGGAATACCCACTGGTAACGGTTGGGTATACCTTCTATCTCAGATCCAAGGACAAAAATGTTTGTCGCTAAGAATGGGTCCTTTCTCGAGAAGGAGTTTCTCTCGAAAGAATTGAGTGGGAGGAAGATAGAACTTGATGAGGTTGTCGAACCCTCACTTCAACCGGAGAGTAGTGCAACACAGAAAGATGTTTCTGTGGAATCTACAACAGTTGAAGAGGAAACTAATGATAGTGATCATGAAGCTCCAGATCAAGTTGCTATCGAACCTCGTAGGTTGACAAGGATATGTACTACTCCTGAGTGGTACGTTGATCCTGTCTTAGAGGTCATGTTGTTGGACAACGATGAACCTACGAACTATGGAGAAGTGATGGTGGGCCCATATTCCGACAAATGGTTAGAAGCTGATAAATCCGAGATAGGATCCATGTATCAAAACAAAGTATGGACTTTGGTGGACTTGCCCTGTGATCGACAAGCCATTGAGACAAATGGATCTTTAAGACTAAGACGGATGTGGACGGTAATGTCACCGTCTATGAAGCTCGACTTGTGGCGAAGAGTTTTCCACAAGTTCAAGGAGTTGACTACGATGAGATTTTCTCACCCGTAGCGATGCTTAAGTCCGTCGGAATCATGTTAGCATTAGCTGCATTTATGAAATCTGGCAGATGGATGACAAAACAAGTTTCCTTACCAGTTTTCGTAAGGAAAGGTTGTATGTGATACAATCAGAAAGGTTTTGTCGATCCTAAGGATGCTAAAAGATATGCTAGCTCCAACAATCCTTCCATGGACTAGAGCAAGCATCTCGGAGTCGGAATATACACTTTGATGGAGTGATCAAAGTTTTTGGGTATACAAAGTTTGGTGGAAACTTGTATTTGCAATAAAGTGAGTGGGAGCACTACAACATTTCTGATAAGTATATGTGAATGACATATTGTTGATCCGAAATGATGTAGAATTTCTGGAAAGCATAAAGGGTTGTTTGAAATGAGTTTTTCAAAGGAAGACCTAGATAAAGCTGCTTACATATTGGGCATCAAGACCTATACAGATAGATCAAGACGCCTGATGATACTTTCAAAGAACACACACCTTTGACATGATTTTGAAGGAGTTCAAAATAGATCAGTCAAAGAAGGAGTTCTTACCTGAGTTGTAAGGTGTGAAGTTGAGTAAGACTCAAAGCTTGACCACGGCAGAAGAAAGAGGAAGGACGAAGGTCGTCCCCTATGGTTTTGTCATAGGCTCTATACGATATGCCATGCTAAGTACCGCACCTGATGTGTGCCTTGCCTCATGTCTGGCAAGAGGGTACAAAGGTGATCCAGGAGTGGATTACTAGATAGTGGTCAAAATTATCCTTAGAGGAGTAAGGAAATGTTTCTCGGTTATGGAGGTGATAAAGAGTTCGACGTAAAGAGTTACGTCGATGCAAGCTTAACACCTATCTGGATAACTCTAAGTGGAGATACCGGATACGTATAATGGAGCAACAGTTTGGAATAGCTCCAAATTGAACGTGGTAGCAGCATCTACGATATGACATAAAGTTTTGCAAAGTACATAGGGATCTGAATGTTGCAGACCCGTTGACTACAACCTCTCTCACAAGCATAACATGATCAAACACAGAACTCATTGAGTGTTAATCACATATTGATGTGAACTAGATTACTGACTCTAGTGAACTCTTTGGATGTTGGTCACATGGCGATGTGACCTGTGAGTGTTAATCACATGGCGATGTGAACTAGATTATTGACTCTAGTGCAAGTGGGAGACTGTTGGAAATATGCCCTAGAGGCAATAATAAATTGGTTATTATTATATTTCCTTGTTCACGATAATCGTTTATTATCCATGCTAGAATTGTATTGATAGGAAACTCAGATACATGTATGGATACATAGACAAACACCATGTCCCTAGTGAGCCTCTAGACGACTAGCTCGTTGATCAATAGATGGTTACGGTTTCCTAACCATGGACATTGGATGTCGTTGATAACGGGATCACATCATTAGGAGAATGATGTGATGGACAAGACCCGATCCTAAGCCTAGCACAGATCGTGTAGTTCGTATGCTAAAGCTTTTCTATATGTCAAGTATCTTTTCCTTAGACCATGAGATTGTGCAACTCCCGGATACCGTAGGAATACTTTGGGTGTACCAAACGTCACAACGTAACTGGGTGGCTATAAAGGTGCACTACAGGTATCTCCGAAAGTGTCTGGTGGGTTGGCACGAATCGAGACTGGGATTTGTCACTCCGTATGACGGAGAGGTATCTCTGGGCCCACTCGGTAGGACATCATCATAATGTGCACAATATGTGATCAAGGAGTTGATCACGGGATGATGTGTTACGGAACGAGTAAAGAGACTTGCCAGTAACGAGATTGAGCAAGGTATCGGTATACCGACGATCGAATCTCGGGCAAGTGCTATACCGATAGACAAAGGGAATCGTATACGGGATTGATTGAATCCTTGACATCGTGGTTCATCCGATGAGATCATCGTGGAACATGTGGGAGCCAACATGGGTATCCAGATCCCGCTGTTGGTTATTGACCGGAGAGTTGTCTCGGTCATGTCTGCATGGTTCCCGAACCCGTAGGGTCTACACACTTAAGGTTCGATGACGCTAGGGTTATAGGGAAAGTATGTACGCGGTTACCGAATGTTGTTCGGAGTCCCGGATGAGATCCCGGACGTCACGAGGAGTTCCGGAATGGTCCGGAGGTAAAGATTCATATATGGGAAGTCCTGTTTTGGTCACCGGAAAAGTTTCGGGCGATATCGGTAATGTACCGGGACCACCGGGAGGGTCCCGGGGGTCCACCAGGTGGGGCCACCAGCCCCAGGTGGCTGCGTGGGCTAAGTGTGGGAGGGGACCAGCCCCAAGGGGGCTGGTGCGCCCCCCACCAAGTCCCAGGGCGCCTCCAAGAGGGGAGGGGGGCAAACCCTAAGGCAGTTGGGCCCTAGGGCCCAATAGTGGTGCGCCTCCCCCTCTCTCCCCCTTGGCCGCCCCCCTAGATGGGATCTAGGGCTGGCCGCACCCTAGGGGAGGGAAACCCTAAAGGGGGGCGCAGCCCCTACCTCCCCCCTATATATATGTGAAGTTTAGGGCTGCCCAGAACAAGTTTTGACCTCGGTCGATTGGCGCAGCCCTACCTCTCTCCCTCCTCGTCTCCCGCAGTGCTTGGCGAAGCCCTGCTGGAGTCCCGCGCTCCTCCACCACCACCACGCCGTTGTGCTGCTGTTGGATGGAGTCTTCCCCAACCTCTCCCTCTCTCCTTGCTGGATCAAGGCGTGGGAGACGTCACCGGGCTGCACGTGTGTTGAACGCGGAGGCGCCGTCCGTTCGGCGCTAGATCGGATCTTCCGCGATTTGAATCGCCGCGAGTACGACTCCTTCATCCGCGTTCTTGCAACGCTTCCGCTTAGCGATCTACAAGGGTATGTGGATCCAACTCTCCTCTCGTAGATGTGCATCTCCTAGATTGATCTTGGTGAGCGTAGGAAAATTTTTGTTTCCCATGCAACGTTCCCCAACAATCCAGAGTACTCGCAAGCTAGGATCTACACTACATATGCAATGATATCTGTGTAAAGGGACAATATCTGTGGGTTAAACTGCAGAAAGCCAGAATAAGAGGGGGATAGCTAATCCAATCGAAGACTACGCTTCTAGCAACGTCCAACGTCCATCTTGCAGCAGAAGAAGAGAGTAGCTGGAAGTAACAAGTATCCTCGCTTCTGGCAGCCTCCGTCTTGCAGCAGTAGAAGGGAATAGATGGTAAGTTCACCAAGTAACAACGTATAGCATAATCCTACTCGGCAATCCTCCCGCACATCACCCTGTGAGAGAGCAACCACCGAGTTGTATCTGGCACTGGTAAGGGTGTGTTTTATTAAGTATCTGGTTCTAGTTGTCATGAGGTCGGAATACAACTCCGGGTCGTCCTTTTACCGAGGGACACGGCTATTCGAATAGATTAACTTCCCTGCAGGGGTGCACCACATAACCCAGCACGCTTGATCCCATTTGGCCGGACACACTTTCCAGGGTCATGCCCGGCCTCGGAAGATCAACACGTCGCAGCCCTACCTAAGCACAACAGAGAGGTCAGCACGCCGGTCTAAGTCCTAGGCGCGCAGGGGTCCGGGCCCATCGCCCAACGCACACCTGCACGTTGCGTACGCGGCCGGTGAGCAGACCTAGCAACCTCCATTACTAAGGAAGTTGCGTTACGCGGTCCAACCCGGCGCGCGCCGCTAAGTCGCTGACGTCAAGAAGGCTTCGGCTGATACCACGACGTCGAGTACCCATAAATATTCCCACGTAGCTGGTTAGTGCGTATAGACCAAATGGCCAGACTCAGATCAAATATCCAAACTCGTTAAGCGTGTTATTATGAAAATCACCGCGGACAACGACCAGGGCCAGGCCACCCCTCCGCTGGGTGTCTCAACCTGCCCTGTCGCTCCGCCACAATGATCCACTTGGGGGCCGTCAGGAACTCAGGCCCACCACTACCTGGATGGAGCCACCTGTCCTTTCAGCCCCCACATCAAATCACTTGCGGGTACTCAATGAGCCGACCCGACTTTAGTCACATCATGTGTCATGTATAAGTGTATGTAATATATACCCGTGATCACCCCCAAGTGATCACGGCCCGATAGAATAGCAGGGCAGACGGACAAGGATGTAGGGCCACTGATGGAATACTAGCATCCTATACTAAGCATTTAGGATGGCAGGTAAAGTATCAACAGTGGTAGCAACAATGACAGGCTATGCAGCAGAATAGGAGTATCGAAAGCAGTAACATGCTACACTACTCTAATGCAAGCAGTAGAGAGAAGAATAGGCGATATCTGGTGATCAAGGGGGGGGGGCTTGCCTGGAAGCTCGGCAGACGAAAGGAATCTTCGGAAGCGTAGTCGTAGTCGAACACCGAAGCATCAATGGTCCCGGGGTCTATCACGGTATCGGAGTCTACCGAAAATAAGCAACGAAGGGGAAGAGCAAACAATAGCATCACAAAGCATAACATGGCAAAACGCGGTGCTACGTGTGACCTAACGCGGTAGGAGGTGATACTAGCGAGGATGAAAAACATCCGGGAAAGTATTCCCGGTGTTAGGCATTTTCGGGCAGATGAAACGGAGGGGAATGTTACATGTTCGGTATGATAGAGAGGTGCAGTGGACGAACGGGTTGCGTAGTCGGATGCGTCTCGTCGTTCTGAGCAACTTTCATATATATATATATATATTATTTTCATCCGAGTTACGGTTTAAAAGATATGATTTTCTAAAGTTTTTATTAATTCCAGGAATTTAA
Source organism: Secale cereale (assembly GCA_902687465.1). NCBI lineage: Eukaryota > Viridiplantae > Streptophyta > Magnoliopsida > Poales > Poaceae > Secale > Secale cereale. Next base: position 799,404,042 of record LR738715.1, read on the forward strand.
TATTAATTAAGTTAATTCAAAAAAGGGTTTATGACATCAGCACGACATCATGCTGACGTCAGCATTGTTGACTGGTCAACCTGACCAGTGGGTCCCACCTGTCATACCCTATTTAGTTTAATTAGGATTTAGCTAATCCAATTACTATTAATTAAACTAACTAGTTAATTAGATTAATTATCTTAATTAATTCACTAATTAATTAATTAATTAATTATAAAATTTATTCTTTTTTTTAACAAAATGTTTCTGGCCGTGGGGCCCCCTGTCATAGGGCCATAGGCCCCAGTGGTTCGGGTGTGTGGGTTAACGGGCGAGGGGGATAGCGGGCACTGGGCGCCATCGGGGCGGACCCGAGCGTCGGCCGCAGCGACGGGCGCTGGCCGCGGCGACGGGCGCTGGCCGCGAGGGGCCAGGGCGGGGCGGCACCAGGGCGTGCGCGGGGGAAGCAGCGGGAGGCGCGGCGGCGGCGGCGGTGGCACGGCCGGAGCGGCCGGGGGTTGCGCCGGGGCGACGCGGGCGGTGACCGCCGGGGGAAAGGAAGGGGAGGCGAGGCGAGCTCACTGGGGGGAGTTGAGCAGCCCGACGGGGCAGAGAACGGTGCAGTCCGGCGAGGAGGCCCGGTGCAGGCCGGCGTAGGGGCGGCGACGTTCGCCGGGGGCGCGGGCGCCGCCCAGATCGGGAGAAG